>JANJGN010000036.1:5907650-6084117 GCA_026770705.1 Isurus oxyrinchus
GGGGGAGGTGGGTCGGGGAGAGAGTGGGGGGAGGTGGGTCAGGGAGAGAGTGGAGGGGGTGGGTCGGGGAGACAGCAGGGGGGCTGGGTCGGGGAGAGAGCGGGGGTGGGTCGGGGAGAGGCGGGGGGGGTGGGACAGGGAGAGAGTGGGGGGAGGTGGGTTGGGGAGAGAGTGGGGGCTGGGTCAGGGAGAGAGTGGAGGGGGTGAGTCGGGGAGAGTGGGGAGGGTGGGTCAGGGAGAGAGTTGGGTGAGGTGGGTCGGGGAGAGAGTGGAGGGAGTGGGTCGGGGAGAGAGTGGGGGGAGGTGGGTTGGGGAGAGAGTGGGGGCTGGGTCGGGGAGAGAATTGGGGGAGGTGGGTGGGGGGAGAGAGTGGAGGGGTTGGGTCGGGGAGAGAGTGGAGGGGGTGGGTGGGGGAGAGAGTGGGGGGAGGTGGGGTCGGGGAGAGAGTGGAGGGGGTGGGTTGGGGAGAGGGGGGGGGCGGGTGGGTCGGGGAGAGGGGGGGGCTGGTGGGTCGGGGAGAGGGGGGGGGGCGGGTGCATCGGGGAGATCGGGCGGGGTGGGTCGGGGGAGAGGCGGGTGGTTGGGTCAGGGAGAGAGTGGTGGGTGCGTCGGGGAGATCGGGCAGGTGGGTCGGGGAGAGGGCGTGGGGTGGGTCGGGGAGAGGGGGGGGGCGCGGGTGGGTCGGGGAGAGGCGGTCGGTCCGGGAGAGGGGGGGGGTGGGTCGGGGAGAGGGGGGGGCGCGGGTGGGTCGGGGAGAGGCGGTCGGTCCGGGAGAGGGGGGGGTGGGTCGGGGAGAGGGGGGGGTGGGTCGGGGAGAGGGGGGGGTGGGTCGGGGAGAGGGGGAGGTGGGTCGGGGAGAGGGGGGAGTGGGTGAGGCAGTGAAAAAGGCAGAGGGTGAAAAGGACAGAGGGAGAACCCGACAGAGTTACACTCGGACTGGAAAGCCATTAAATGCCACTCAAGCTGTCTTCACTGAATTACTGCTCACCCCAATGGTCATTAAACCAATCTGTGCACGTGCAGGAATGCCCGCCTGCCTTTGGACAGGGCTGGGAATTGAAATCCAAGCTGGGACCTGATTAAGATCATATTGTTGGAGTTTACAGCATTAAAACAGGCTCATTGCAACCCAGTGAAGCCAGAAAATCTGAATGGGACTTTTCAGATCTCACAGCACAGCCTTGGGTCACAGCCAGTCAGTAAGTGAACTCCATCCCCACATGCTGCATTCAATGCACTGTACAGAGACACCCTGGGCTATCCTTTCAATGCATCGTTGTACTTTTCTGCTGAACTGCGGTTGATCCCGAACCCTCCCTAAAAGGGGAATTGTGGCTATTTGCTTAAACACTTGCTGCAGAGACGCGGCTGCTTCCCCCACCTCCCACTACGCACACTGTCCAAACAAAACACTGGGCACTGTGGGGCCGGCGCCGGGCACGGAAAAGGCAGCTGACTGGTACCGCTGCCATCTGGAGTCTGTCCCAACGGCTTACGTCCCTGCATTCGGGCTGACGCAAGGCGCTGGGCAACCAGAGCCCCGTGCAAGCCCAGTTCCACTGACGGAACTCTGCATCTCCTCCCGCCGCTGATAGCAAGCGCCCGCCTGCCCGGCCCGATTCAGTTCACTGCTGGAAACGTCCGGCTCTAAAACAGGCAGGCGCTGACAGTGGGCTGAGGCGGGAGGGAGTGAGTTGCTCTCCAGCACAGGCACGATGGGCCGAAAGTCCGCCTCCTGTGACTGGACTGGAGAGGGGGGGTGCGCAGAGCAGATTCACCAGGATGTTGCCTGGGGATGAAACGTTTAAGTTACGAGGAGAGGTTGGATAGACTTGGGTTGTTTTCATTGGAGCAGAGAAGACTGAGGGGCGACCTGATCGAGGTGTACAAGATTATGAGGGGCACGGACAGGGTGGATAGGGAGCAGCTGTTCCCCTTAGTTGAAGGGTCAATCACGAGGGGGCATAAGTTCAAGGTGAGGGGCAGGAGGTTTAGGGGGGATGTGAGGAAAAACCTTTTTACCCAGAGGGTGGTGAGGGTCTGGAATACGCTGCCTGGGAGGGTGGGGGAGGTGGGTTAGCCTCACATGCTTTAAAAAGTACCTGGATGAGCACTTGGCACCTCATAACATTCAAGTCTATGGGGCCAAGTGCTGGTCAATGGGATTAGGTAGGTAGGTCAGGTGTTTCTCACGTGTCGGTGCAGACTGGATGGGCCGAAGGGCCTCTTCTGCACTGTGCGATTCTGTACTGTAACCATTACCACAGAATGACGCAGCACAGGAGGGGGCTATTCGGCCCATCCTGCCCGTGCTGGCTCTCTGAAAGATCTATCCACTTAGTCCCACTAACTCCCTGGCTCTTTCTCCCACAGCCCTGCAAATGTTTCCCCCTTCGAGTATTAATCCGATTGTGCCCCCCCCCTTTTGAAAGTTCCTGTTGAATCTGCTTCCACCGCCCTTTCAGGCAGCGCTTTCCAGATCACAACAACTCGCTGTGTTAAAAAAAAAATCCTAATTTCACAGCCCATTCTTCTACCAATTACCTACTGCGTTAATGTCAAGGTTTCCAACCTGTGCTGATTACAGGCAGCCCTTGCTCACTCGAAAAGACACGCCAGAGTCATACGAACTTACCGATAATATTTCACCATTGGCACATACCAAATGTTTCATAATCGAGGGCAATTTCTAGGCTTCACAGCTCTTGCAGAGTCCCTGATCAATAATTTAATAAATATTGGGAGAGATTTCTCAGCCACTGTGGCATTAAGACCCGCGGTTCTGCAACACGTTGCAGCCGTCTGCATTTCCCAGACGTCTGTGTTTACAGATTCTTAAAGAGAAATCACAGAAGTCCCCCCCCCCCCCCCAACCTCCCCCCCAATTTGCACCCCACCCCTCCCCACCCCCACCCTGATGCCTGAGCTCCAGAAACGCGCAACCTGCTGTACATTCTGCAGGATAAGCTGCCATTTATATAGGGCCCTTAACCGACTTTAAGAAAAAGTTAATCCTTCACAGGAGCATTATCAGCCAAAATCGGAGGTCGAGCCATGTAAGGAGATAGGAGGACAGGTAACCAGAAGGGGTTGCTTTCTGAAGTGCCTTAAAAGGAGGAGAGAAGTGTCGAGCGGTTAGTCACGGACTATTGAAACTACTACTGACAGCTTGCAGGGAATTTTCAATTCTTACAGAGAAAAAAGGAGCATGGTACTCACATCCAAGCAGGCGGTTGTGGGGGGGAGTGCGCAGGGATAAGATAACAATGTTACCTGGTTGGGGGGGTGGGGGGGGGGGGGGGGGGGGGGAGAATAAATTCAGAAAACAGCCTTAGCACGAACTGGGAGGGGAAAATCAGAGCTAGGAAGGCCCCGTTTCCATTAGTCAACATCCAAGGGGCATAGATTTGAAGTAATGGGTAGAGGATTAGGAGGGAGTTGAAGAATAATTTTTTTCACCCAGAGGCTAATTTGGGGGGGCGCGCAGCAGCGGCGGGGCTCTGGAACACTCTGCCTGAAAGGAGGGGAGAAGTAGAAACCCTCATCACATAGTAAAAAATACTTGGATGAGATTTGGAGTGCCGTAACCTAGGAGGCTAAGGGCCAAAAGCTGGGAAGTGAGATTAGGCTGGACGGCTCTACTTCGATGGGCCGAGTGGCCTTCTTCTGTGCCATAGAGCTTTCTATGATTTTAGGAACCGTGTCAGTGTGAACCACAAGAGGTGTATGTTGGTCAGGACACCGGGAGAACTCCCCTTTTACACCCACCCGTCTGGAAGATGGAGCCGTTTGGTTTAACTCCCCACCTCAAAGACAGCACCTCCCACAGTGCAGCACTGTTTCAATGGCAGTGCAGTGTGAGCAGTGCTTCATCAATGCAAGTGCTTTCCTGCTTTTTGATATCTGCATTACAGGGGGGGACGACCATTCAGCACGTCACGTCTGCGCCAGCTCTCTGCAAGAGCCACTTAGCTAGTCCGACTCCCACTCCCTTTCCCCATAGCCCCGAAAATTCTCTCTCGTCAGATAATGATCCAATTCCCTTCTGAAAGCCTGACTGAGCCTGCCTCCACCACACTCTCAGGCAGTGCATTCCAGATCCTAACCACTTGTTAGGTATTAAAAAAAATGCTTCTCCTCATGTCGCATTTTACCTATCACCTTAAATCTGTAGTCCCTCTGGTTCTCAATCCTTCCACCAACGGGAACAGTTCCTCCCTATCTAAACTCTCCAGGCCCCTCATGATCTTGAGCACCTCAGTCAAATCACCTCTCAACCTTCTCTTCTCCAAACAGAACAGTCCCAACTTCTCTAATCTATCCATGGAACTTAAACCCCTCATCCCTGGAACAATTCTTGTAAACCTATTCTGCACTCTCTCCAAAGCCTTCACATCCTTCCTAAACTGCGGTGCCTGGAAATGGACACAATACTCCAGTTGAGGCTGAACCAGGGTTTTATACAGGTTCATCATAAATTCCTTGCTTTTTTACTCCATGCCTCTACTTATAAAGCCCAGAATCCCATTTACTTCATTAACTGCATGCTCAATCTGTCCTGTCACCCTCAATGATTTGTACACAAATACACCCAGGTCCCTCTGCTCCTGCACCCTCTTTAGAATTGTACCCTTTATGTTATATTGCCTCTCCCCATTCCTCCAACCAAATAAATATCACTTCACGCTTCTCTACATTAAACTTCATCTGCTACATCCTCACCCGTTCCACCAGCCTGTCTACGTCCTCCTGAAGTCTATCGCTGATCTCCTCACATTTGGCAACACTTTCAACTCTGGTGCCACCCGCTAATTTTGAAATTGTGCCCTGCACACCTGAGTTTAGGTCATTAATATATACCAAATAAAGCAGTGGTCATGCTACTGGAATGTTTACAGCAGTGTGTATCCAGGTCGCCTTTGTCTCAACAACAGTTTATATTTATATAGCACCTTTAACACAATGAACCGACCCAAGGGGCTTAAACAGGAACATTATAAAAGAAAGTAAGACACCAAGGAGATATTAGGTCAGATGACCAAAAGTTTGGCCACATAAGGAATGTCTTAATGGAAGAAAGCGAGGTAGAGCAGTTTAGGGGGGGAAATTCCAGGACTTAGGGCCCAGGCAGCCACCAATGGTGGAGCAATGGTAAGGTCAGAATTGGAGGAGTGCAGAAATCCCGGAGCGTTTCAAGGGGCTAGAAAAGGTTAGACAGATAAGGAGGAGGTGAGGCCATGGAATTATTTGGAAATAAGGAAAAGAATTTTAATAAGTTGCTTGACTGGGAGCCAGTGTAGGTCAACGAGTACACGGGATCATGGGTGAATGGTATAATTTAGGTCATAGGCAGCAAAGGCCCCCAGAGACAGTCATCAGCAAACAGCAAATTCTTGTAGAACCTCCTTAGCTAGGTTCATGACAATATTGATGGCACAAGATTCCCCAGAGACTCCTTTATCTGAACCCTTCAATAAACACAGTTAAATGGTCTGGTTAGCTCTGGCAAAACTGAAGCAGAAGCCGGGTGTGTCGGGCATTTCACCGCTCCAGGCTTCCCGGAGCCGGGTGTGTTGGCCATCTCACTGTAGTCTGGGCCCTTCAGTGCCTCTAGTGTCCCAGAGTTGGGAAAATCTTCCCCTCTAGCTCCTCAGCGTTTTGCCATTTCTTTTGCAGGTGTCCTCCTCCTTGCCTCTCGTCGTCCAATAAG
Organism: Isurus oxyrinchus; assembly: GCA_026770705.1. Taxonomy (NCBI): domain Eukaryota; kingdom Metazoa; phylum Chordata; class Chondrichthyes; order Lamniformes; family Lamnidae; genus Isurus; species Isurus oxyrinchus. Next base: position 5,913,361 of record JANJGN010000036.1, read on the forward strand.
GAGCAGCCGCTGTAGTTCAGATAGTGCCACTGGTCTGGCTGGTGACTGGGTCCCTTTTTTTTTGGGTAGTCTTCTTTGCAGTGTTCCTCAGAATCAGTTGCCACTCACCCGGCTGTTGCTAAACTGGCTCATCTTCCATTAATGCTGTCTTGCTGTGAAGGTGGTTCTGGGGGTACTATTGGTGTTTGGCAGTCTTTTCCCTGCACCCTTTCCTTCTCCTTGCTCCTCTCCGTGTCCTTCCTTGGCCTGTTTTTCCGGACTGCAGGGGGAAGATTGCCGGTTTCCTTCGCAGCAACCAGGTTGGCCATTCCTTTCGTGCGCCACCCCCCCCTTGGTTCTAGCCCCGTGTGTAACTGAGGCAGCGTTTTGCGCAGGTCTTGGAGAGGCGGCCAGCCCCACCACACAGGTTGCAGCGCTTAAGTCTGCTTGCAGTCCTTTGTCCGCTGGCCTTCCGGCTCACCAGGCTAGAAATGCCACAGCCGTGACAAACTCTGGAACGGCCCTCCCCCCTCTCCTGTCAACGAGCTAGCCCCAATGTCCCCCAGTAGCGAAGTTGGAGAGAGGGTGGTTCCTTCACCCGCCACCTGGACCTGCCATTTTGTTGGTGCGGATCCTGCCTGGGTCCTTGGACTTCAGTGCTACTCCCAGCCTTTTCTACGCGCCTCACAAGAAAACTTGAGCACTTCCACGTCGGAAACGTGGGGATTGCAGAGACGGAGAGTCACCGCCCCACCAAGAGCGGTTCTACCGATGGCTCCGCCTGGCTTTCTTCTCTGCTCAAAAACTTTCAGGAATCTCGTGGATCCGCTGACGTTTTGCAACCTCACAACAAAGTACCCGCTGCTGGGGAAATCCTGCGGGCAGCTGTCCGTGACTTCAAATCCACAGCATTTGAACAGGACTCACTTAACAAAGACTCCTTCGCCAGTGTTACACGGCCCCTAGCTTGGAGCTCAGTTGTCAGTTGCAGCCCTCCCTTAAAGGTCTTCACAGGGCAACCAAGAGGGAAACTACCACCAGCACGGGGAGAGTTTCAATGCCTACAGGTTGAAAGGACAAAGCCACCACTGACACCCCCTCAAAAATAAAACCTAAAAAGAGTCACCACCTCACACTGATCCAGGGAGAAACATCCGGGGCCTCTTCCCGACCATGTAAACTTTAAGCTGGCACTGAAACGCTCACCAGCAGAGGTTTACCAGCCCAACTGTACCTCATCGAGCCACCAATCGGTTACGTAAGGCCAGGAGAGGAGGTGCCAGCCACCCGGTCATGCTGAGAGTGTCGCTTTTCATGTGGTGTCAGCTGCGACTCAGTGAGCAGCATTCTCACCTCTGAGTCAGAATGCTGCGAGTTCAAGTCCCACGCCATGGTTTTGAGCACATAATCCAGGCTGTCACTCCCAGGGAGTCTGGCAAGTCTGGGATGATTCATTAAGCAGAGGCTCAGCCTGCCCTGCCGGGTGGATATAAACAAGGGTAGGGGCGCCTGCTTCCCAGTGTTCATCCCTCAACCCACCTCACTCCAAACAGATGACCCGCTCACCGCTCTCTGTGGGATCTTGCTGTGCGCAAGTCGCCTTTTGCACGGCCTGAGCCTCAAAAAGGAACCATTAGCTGCGAAATGCTGTGGGGCATTTCCGAAGAGGTCAGAGGTGCTTTCAACTTAACACAACAGCCAAACAGCGACGGCAACAGTGGCAGGGGGGGGGGGGGGGGGTGGTTTTAAAAGACCCAGTGATTGGCTTGGATCTGGAATGTGCTGCCCATGAGAGCGGTGGAGGCAGATTCAAATCGTGGCTTCCAAGAGGGAATTGAAACATTAAAAACCAGGAGGAGTAGGCCATTCGGCCCTTCGAGCCTAACCTTGTCATTCAACGTGATCGTGGCTGATCCTCTATCTCAGAGCCACATTCCCGCTTTCTCTCCATACCCCTTGATGCCCCTAATATCCAAAACATTATCAATTTCTTCCTTGAGTGTACTCAGTGACCCGGTCTCCACAGCCTTTTGTGGTAGAAAATTCCACAGGTTGATGAAGAAATTTCTCCTCATCTCAGTCCTAAATGACCTGCCCCGTATCCTGAGACTGTGACCCCTGGTTCTAGACTCCTTCCCCCCCACCCGCCCCCCCGCAACCAGGGGAAACATCCTCCCTGCATCCAGTCTGTCCATCCCCCACCAGAATTTTGTACGTTTCAATCAGATCCTCTCTCGTTCTTCTAAACTCCAGTGAATACAGGCCTAGTCAGCCCAATCTCTCCTCATTCGACAGTCCTGCCATCCCCGGTACCAGCCTAGTGAATCTTCGCTGCACTCCCTTCCACGGCGAGTCTATCCTGGATAGGCACCCAAAGGAGGGGAGGGGGATGTGGCAGGGCCACGGGAAAGGCGCAAGGGGAACAGGGCTAGCCAGGCTGCTCAGGCAGCCAGCACAGGCCACCTTTTGTGCCATAGCCGTTCGACCATCAATCATTCTGCAAACTTACGCTTGAGATTTTGTAAAGTTTCTTCCCGCAAGCTTATCAGCTCAGGCTAACGTTAATGGTCTGTCAGTGGAGTGTATCTATCTATAGCAAGAGGCCAGGAGCATACAAGTGGGCAATCCTAGTATAAACTGGTGTATTAGCCCAGAGGTGAGCATGCGGATAACCACTACACGTGTGGAGTTATGCTTCAGTTGACCAGAGGCAAGGAATCTGCTTTTATTAATGAGTACAAGTAACAGGAGCCAGCCAGGAGTTCAAATTAGCACAGCTCCTTCCAAACACCCTCAGCCTAATGATCCACCCCACACTCCCACACAAGGGAAACTAACTGGTAAGAACCCATGCCTGGCCAACCATTCTATACCACCCTGTGTAATATTTGTGTACTGGGGCACATCAGAGTGCCAGCTCACCATGTCAATGTACAACCCTCCTATGATCAGAGAATGCTGCATCGCTCAAATGCTGGCCTCTGGTGAACACAGACACACACACACGCACACACACACGCAGATGCACACGCAGACACGCACACACGCAGGCAGACACGCACACACACAGGCAGACACGCACACACACAGGCAGACACGCACACACACACACGCAGGCAGACACACACGCAGGCAGACACACACGCAGCACACACACACGCAGCACACACGCGCACGCAACACACACGCGCACGCAACACACACGCGCACGCAACACACACGCGCACGCAACACACACGCGCACGCAACACACACGCGCACGCAACACACACGCGCACGCAACACACACGCGCACGCAACACACGCGCACGCAACACACACGCGCACGCACACACACGCGCACACACACACACGCGCACACACACACACGCGCACACACACACACGCGCACACACACACACGCGCACACACACACACGCAGACACACACACACGCAGACACACACACACGCAGACACACACACACGCAGACACACACACACGCAGACACACACACATGCAGACACACACACACACACGCAGACACACACACACACGCAGACACACACACACGCAGACACACACACACGCAGACACACACACACGCAGACACACACACACACACACACAGATACACACACACACACAGATACACACACACACGCACACACACACACACACGCAGACAAACACACACACGCAGACAAACACACACACACACACACACGCAGACACACACACACGCAGACACACACACACGCAGACACACACACACGCAGACACACACACACACACGCAGACACACACACACACACACACACGCAGACACACACACACACACACGCAGACACACACACACACACACACATACACACCTGCCCGCATGCCCACCCACACACACTCAGGCCCACACACTCCCTTCTTTCCACCACTGGCAGCTGAGGCCCCAAGCTCTTGATTCCTTAACTAAACTGCTCTGCCCCTCTCTCTCTCTCCCTCCCCTCACCCCGCCCCACCTACACCTCTTTGACTAAGGAGTTCTGCGGCTCAGTGTCAACATTACAAGGCGCTACGAAAACGCACATTCCTTGCGTTTGTTTCTTGAGAATCGGCACCAGCGAGTCGCATCACTGCGCAGTGAAGCAGGCAGGCTCAAAGCCCACAAGTGCCCAGATTCAGGCTGGCGATTCTGATGGAAATATCTAAAGACTGCGTAATGTTTTTAAAAAAAAACAGAATACCTGCTAGGCAGCAGTGTGACAACAGGACGTGGACTCCAATCCCTGGCAGCCGTTTTCCTTTTCCACCCCGCCTCTCTCCAAGTGCTGATCGTCCCCGGAGTGCCACGGATATGGTCAGCGCCTCCTGGGTACTGTGCCCAGGTGTCCAGCGCAAACTGAGCCAGTGGCTAAACAGGCTGATCCTCACTGAACCCAAACCCGACATGAGCACACTTTGCTTAGATAGTGATCAGGCCGATTCTGATATTTTTTTCCCTCTCCAATCCAGCAGCAACAACTTGCATTCAGACTCTTTGTACAGATTAGTTTTAAATGTACCTCCCTCCAGCACAGGCTGTGTCCTCTGGCTCTGGACAAGGTGAAAACAGCTCTCCGTGGTTATCCAGTCCCTTTCAATCCTAAACTCAGCTCTCAACCTTCTCTTTTCCAGGGAAAGCATTCTGCTTCCCCTCTTCCCCATCCTTCCGATGGCTGCAATATCCCCAGTGCCACGGTGAGCGGATCCGTTCAGATTTCAAAGTGCAGACGTGTCCAGGATTTCTAAAAGCGGAGCCTCGCTATTTTAGCCCAACCTTTCCCGATGTCCCAATATCTGATCTGCTCACTGTTTCGCTCGCTGCTGTCGAACCTCGTCACTTTGCAAAAGAAGCAAGGGTGACGTGAGATAAAAAAAAAAAGACTTTTTCACCCAGCGAGTGGTTCGGGGCCGGAACGCGCTGCTTGGAAGTGCGGCGGAGGCAGGTTCAATCGAGGCCCTCGAGAGGGGTGGGGGGCATGAGATGATTACTTGAATGGAAAAAACGTGGAGGGGTTACGGGGAAAAGGCAGGAGAACGGCCCCAGGTCATAACGCTCATCTGGAGAGCCGGTGCAGACGTGACAGGCCGCATGGCCTCCTTCTGTGCATCGCTTCAAATTCCTTGCCCATTAGGACCGCGCGCTGTGTGGTGCAAGTACGAAGCCATACAGAGCAGAAAGCGCCTGCCTTTGCAGCCCTGTTGACGCTTTGTCAAGAGGCCTCAAAACAGAGCAACGGTGAGCACGCTAGAGATTAGCCTTAGCCAAACGGAACAGGGAGGATACAACATCGGCCTCATCCTGATGGCCAGGCTATGCGAGCGGCTGCATCCAGTTGTGTGCAGGCCCTCAGGGCGCAGACACCAAATGCCACGACGTGCTGAGGCTCTACTTGACAGGGAGGGGTCGAGCCAAACTGCAGTGGAATGCTCCAGTCACTTGGGCAGTGCCACACCACCCGGGCAGGGAAAGCTTACGCAGAGAAAAGGTGCTTGTCGGGGTGGACACAGAGGTTGCCTCCGCTGGTCGGAGGAATCTAAAACACTGGGGTGGGTTGGGGGGCGGGGGGGTTCCCAGTCTCAGGACAAGGGGCCGATCATTGAGGACTGAGATGGAGGAGAAATTACGTCACCCAAAGGGTTGTGAATCTTTGGAATTCTCTGCCCCAGAGAGTTGTGGATGCTCCATCGTTGGAATATATTTAAGTTTGGGACAGACAGATTTTTGGTCTCAGGGAATTTAAGGGGTATGGGGAGCGGGCGGGTAAATGGAGTTGAAGCCCAAGATCGGCCATGATCGTACTGAATGGCAGAGCAGGCTCGAACAGGTCTACTCCTGCTGCTATTGCTTATGTTTGCCCACAAGTCCACCAGGCAGTTCCACGCTGTAATGTCCTCGAGGCCCTGTGGGAAAAGGAGACGGTGGATCTTGTTGGATTGTTCCCCGAGTAGACGCTCAAATTCAGCTTTTTTTTTATTCCTAGCAATGGGGGTGGGTAACAGTGACCTTGAAACTACCATCGATTGCCACAAAAACCCATCTGCCTCTTTAGGGAAGGGAATCTGTTATCCTCACGCCAAGCTGGCCGACAAGTGACTCCAGGTCGACAGCAATCTTACCTGCCCCCTGAAACAGCCCAGCAAGCCACTCAGCTACATCCCCAAGGGGCAACAGATCTTAGCGGCACCCACATCCTGGGAGTGAATTAAAAAGAGTGGGCGCTGTGGGGGCGAGGTGCTGAAGGGCCGCCAGCGCCTCCTGGAGGGCAATGGGAAAATTGAAGGGAGAACACAAAACACAAATGCATTGCAGAGAGTAACACAGAAACATATTCATCCTTACAGGCAGGTGGGCTGGGGCAGCTCCAACATTTGAGCGGCACTAGACCAGACACAACAGGCTCCACCTCACAGACAAATGTGCCCACCAGCACGACATGGACAAACAACAACTTCTGCTGCGTCAAACCTTCAGAACAGCGCGCGAAAGCATCAACACGTTCAGTGAGGGGAGCGCCTGGGCAGGCAAAGCTGACGCTAGCCCGTCCCGACTCCTGCCGGTCAGCCCGGCAAGTGACCAGCTCATCCCGTCAGCACGCCAACCCCACCACCACCACCTCCCCATCGCAGCCTGAGCTTTGCCCTCCACAGCTGGGCAGGCCCGCTGCTTCACAAGGCATCCAAAGGTCGGCAGCTCGGACAGCGCAGCGCTCGGTTAGTGCGGGCCGGCATCTAGGCTCAGTGCCGGCTGGGACTCAGTACCGCGGGGCTTCACAGTCAGGGTACGCCAGCTGGTACAGTGGGTCGCTCCTTTACTCCAGGCCCAGGAGCGGGCGAAAGAGGTATGGGGGTGGGGGTGGGGGGTTTGCTGTTTGACAAGGGAAACATATCAAAGCGTTTGACAATGATAACTGGCGCCTCCCTGTCTGGAGATGGGTTCTGGAACGTGTTGTGTGCAGCTCTACAGGGGAAAGGGAAGGAAAGCACCAGCGTCAAACCTCCCATAAAGCGGCTGCCCACCTTCCTCCACACACCTGCTCTGCCACTCGACAGCAGCACCTTTGGTAGCGCCATGAAGCAGTCTGCCTCCCGACGGATGGAGTAGGAATTTCTCCTTACCTGCCCGAGTCTCCTGAACCATTCAGAGGGACAAAGAGCAAAGGTGTCTGGGTTCACACGGCGAGCCACGTCATCCTGGGTGAGAATGCAATGACCGAAAGGGAGCTCCAGAGGGGGAAATGGCACCAGTGGCCTCCAGACGCTACATTCTCTGCAAAACATAAATTAAGGTTGTTTTTAAAGAAAAGCCCAGATCACAAGACCTTGGGTCTCTGGTCACAAGCTCAAATGTGATACAGTCGCCTGGGGCATCAAGACAAAACACTCAAGAGACGAGAGCAAGATTCAGTGAAGCTTCTATTAGAACTAAACCACTGGTCCCAGTTACATTTATGGAGACGGGTGGACTGCGCTTTAATGTCGCATCATAGTAGCTTATGAGAGGCAATACAGCTTTGTCAGAAAACTTGCTCCAAGCTCTGCTGGCTGCAAGAGTGCTCCATGCTGAAACCTAGGACAATTCCACTCCAGCTTGGTGTTTGGGGTTAATTGCCAATCTCAATCAGATAAGCTTTTGGGTGACCCCAGCAAAATCAAGAAATTGCCACAGCCGAGCTGCGAGTGGCATTTCTGAGGTTGACATAGAGGAACAATGTTTGAGTTTTACTCCAAGGCAATCACATGCTGTTCCTGCCCTGGGAGTGTTTGATGGGGACAGTGCAAAGGGAGCTTTACTCTGTATCTAACGCCGTGCTGTACCTGTCCTGGGAGTGTTTGATGGGGACAGTGTAGAGGGAGCTTTACTCTGTATCTAACCCCGTGCGGTACCTGTCCTGGGAGAGTTTGATGGGGACAGTGTAGAGGGAGCTTTACTCTGTATCTAACCCCATGCTGTACCTGTCCTAGTAGTGTTTGATGGGAACAATGTAGAGGGAGCTTTACTCTGTATCTAACCCCGTGCTGTACCTGTCCTAGTAGTGTTTGATGGGGACAGTGTAGAGGGAGCTTTACTCTGTATCTAACCCCGTGCTGTACCTGTCCTAGTAGTGTTTGATGGGGACAGTGTAGAGGGAGCACTACTCTGTATCTAACCCCGTGCTGTACCTGTCCTGGGAGTGTTTGAAAGGGACAAGTGTGGAACAAGCTTGAATCGAATGAACACATGGCCACACTTCACCCCAGACATGTAGAAAGTTAACTCATGGTTGTTTTTTTTTTAAACTAAGGGACGTGTTAAGACTGTAACCAGCGTGGAGCCAGCGAGACTCAAATAAGACAGGGACGAAGGCATGCATGTTCCCTGGGTATAGTGAGGATTTAAATTCAACAGGTGCCCTTGGTCTCTAACACTGCCAGAAAGTGTGCAAGTGTGGGTGCCATAAGAGGACAGAGCCCAGCTCAACTCCAATGTCGTCTTCCATCTTTTGAGCAGGCAGATATGTCTCTGACCCTCACGGTTCTCTGCTTGTGCAGAAGGAGTAGTCAGACCCACAGGTTCCAGTGGTTACCCCAGGCTACCAAAGAGCTGGAAGCTAGCAACAGTCGACACCTTCAGGCTGGTAGGCCTGTGCTAACCCTCTCCCACAAAAAGCAGCAGACACTAGCTCAATTCATCATTTTAAATCCGATAGCAGTAGGCTGTTGCCGAACAAGGGTAAAAAAGGGATATGGTGATAAGGCAGGTGGATGGAATTCAGATGCAGATCAGCCATGATCTCACTGAATGGTGGAACACAACTCGAAGGGCTGAATGGCCTGCTCCTATGCCTATGTTAACGGGGGCTCAGTCGGTGGTGCCCTCGCCTCGGAGTGGGAAGGGAAATAGCTGAGCCTGTCTGATTATCCGTGGACACACCAGGGCAGTGCTGAACAGTTGGTGGGGCGAAAGATCCTGTGGCATTCAGGAGGAGAGCAGGCGGTGCTCCCAGTACCCTGGAAAACATACTTCTCCTGCCCAGCATTGGCCAGGCTCCTCATGGCTGTTTGGGCACTTGCAGGGTACAAATTGGCTGTGCAAATTGCACAGCAAGGTCCCACAAACACCCAAGTGATACATGACCAAATGTTGTTTGAAGAATAAATATCGGCCCCAGGACACAGGAAAACCCACCCATGAACCCTCTGCTCTTCAACCAATTGTGGTCCTGGGATTTTATATGTCCCCTGAGAGGGCAAATGGGGGCCTCAGTTTAATGTCTCGTCTGAAAGACAGTACCTCCAGCAATGCGGCACTCCCTCAGTACTGACCCTCCAACAGTGCAAGACTCCCTCAGTGCTGGCCCTCTGACAGTGCGGCGCTCCCTCAGTACTGACCCTCTGACAGTGCGGCACTCCCTCAGTACTGACCCTCCGACAGTGCGGCACTCCCTCAGTACTGACCCTCCGACAGTGTGGCACTCCCTCAGTACTGACCCTCCGACAGTGCGGCACTCCCTCAGCACTGACCCTCCGACAGTGCGACACTCGCTCAGTACTGACTCTCTGACCGAGCGGCACTACCTCAGTACTGACTCTCTGACCGTGCGATGCTCCCTCAGTCCTGGCACTGGAAGTGTCGGCCTGGGTTGTGGCCTCAGGCCCCTGGAATGGGGACTCGAACCCACAACCTTCTGACCCAGAGGTGAGGGAGAACGAGCTACCAAACATTTATTTGCGTCCTGCTGGCTGCACTTCAAAGCAATTGACTGAACTTGAAGCTCTTTTAGAATGTCCCTGGGAGACATTCAATGAAGACTGAATTCTATCTTCCTCTGGTTCAATGACCTTCCATCAAAGCTGTTGCAGCAGTTCAAGAGGGCAGCCCACTGCCACCTTCTTGGGGCAACCAGGGAGAGGCAGCAAATGTCAGCCGCACCTTTGACACGCAAACGCTGAACATTAAGAGAGACGCCGCCATTGCAAGCGTGGAAATTGATGTCAATTCATTCATCGGCTGGCACCAGAGGAGGATAACGCTCCTGAAAGCTGTGGGGTTGTTCTAAGAGAAAAGCCCACACCTGGTCGATTACCACCTTCCGGCTTAGGGAAGCTGCCAGCCCTGGCTGGTTTAAATGGCACTCCAATGCCACACCGTGGGGCTGAATAACCTCAGACTGCTGTGGCAACACTGCCCACACCCCCAAGGACAAACACATTTCTTTTGTCAAGATGTGCTGACTGTAGAACATGGGGTTATATTTACTTGCTGCCGGTGCTCTGCAGGCAGCACTCCCCGCCTCAATCGGAAGTTCCTAAGTTTGAGCCTCACAATCCTGGCCGACACACACAGACACACGCAGACACACACACACACAGACACACACACACACAGACACACACACACACACACACAGAGACACACACACACACACAGACACACACACACACACAGACACACACACACACACACAAACAGACACACAAACAGACACACAAGCCAAGGACAACAGGAGAACTCTCCTCAAAGCCCTGCCCAACATGTATCCCTCCACAGCTAAACAGTTTATTGGTGTCACGGGTCGCACTGTTGTTTGTGGAGGGGGGTGGGATCTTGCTGTACTGCCTTGCCTACATGGCAATAGTGACTATCCTTCGAAAGCGATTTGGAGGCCGAGAGGCGCTCTGTTGCGGGGGCGGGGGGGGGGGGAGTCCTGAGACGGGGTAAAAGGCAAGTCAGAAACGTTCTTCGCTCTACCGCGTCCCCGGACCACACAAATCAGAGCACAGACGCTCGAGCATGCCCTGCCAAAGCTCACCTCCGTCACTGGCCTGGTAACCTGGTTTTTTTTTTGTTTTATTCGCTTCACTTCAGGCCACCCTGTGGGGGTGACGCTTTCTCCAGGTCACGTGGGCACAGGAGGTGCGTCACAGGTCAATCCCAGCGCTCAGGAGGGACAGTGCTCCAAAACGCATCTGTTAATTCCGTCCCATTGCTGCCTGTGGAGGACCGGCTGATATTTATTCAGCCTCAAGCCCTACCTGAGGGAGCGCTGCACTGTCAGGCACTGTCACGTTCATCAGTCCCTGCCTGCCCAACGTGCATGTATTTGCCCTCCTAACAGGGAGGCTAATTCCCTCTGGGAGGGGGGAGAACGTTGGGCATCTTAAAAGCAGAGCCAAGCTGCTCTCCGTGGGAGGAAAAGATCTGATGATATTACTGGAAAACCCGGGAGAGCTCCTGGTTACCGGGGCAACATTACTCCCTCAACCAACATCTTCAAAAAAAAACCAGATTATCTGAGCATTCCTTTCACTGGTTTCTTCCACTAGTGATCCTTTCCACTCACCCGAAACGGGTTAACACCGCATTCAGAAGGCAGCGCCTTCTCACCCCACCCACCGAGTGCTCGAGTCTGGGAGTCGGGTTTGAACTCACGGTCATCCGGCACAGGAAGGGAGAGAGAGTGCCGTCCGCCCAGTCCAGCTCAGGCTGACACGAGGCACGCTTCGGATACGCATGACATCGAGTCCAGCGCCACGGAAACCGCCCACTCGGGCCCTCCCCTCCACTTGGAAATATGTCACCCCCTTCCTTCACTGTCGCTGGGTCGAAACCCTCCCTAACAGCACAGTGGGTGTACCCACGCCACAGGGACTGCAGCGGCGGCTCACCACCACCTTCTCAAGGGGGCAATTAGGGATGGGCAATAAACGCTGGGCCCGGCCAGCGATGCTCGTGTGCCCTGAGCGAATAAGAGGACACTGGCCCATTGCTTGTGCCTGTGCTCCATGAGATATTGGGTGCTGCGTACTGGATTCCTCAAACACAAAGGGGTACACAATTCACTCCACACTTCCTACCTGACAAGGGAAGAAGCAACTAGCTCCCATTGATGGAAGCAAATGGAAACTACATTTTAAGTGGTAGGGAGACACAGGCCAGAATATTTTCCTGGGAGCGTACCCTCTCCTGCCCTAATACCCTGCCCCCAAATGACAGTAACAAGCCTCGGGTTAATACAAACGTGCAAATTAGGAGTAGGAGTAAGCCATTCGGCCCCTCGGGCCTGCTCTGCCATTCGATAGGATCATGGCTAATCTGATTGTGACCTCGATTCCACATTCCTGCCTACACCAACCCCCCCACCCCCCCGACAACCTTTGACTCCCTTGTCAGTCAAGAATCTATCCACCTCTGCCTGAAACAGATTCACTGACACTGCCTCCACCACTCTCTGAGGAACAGAGTTCCAATGAAGAATTTAATTGCGCAAAACCCTGATTATAGGCAGACAGTGTACGGTGACACAGGGTTCAACACAAAGGACTGCCGGTCACAGGCCTACACACAAGACAAGCTGTAGAACCAACAAGCTTCATTTCTATGGCACCTTTAACATCATAAAACAGCCCAAGCTGCTGCACACATGCGGCAGTAGACAAAATCTGACCCCGAGGCCACATAAGGAGATATTAGGGATCATCCTCCGCCATTTCCGCCAACTCCAGCATGATGCCACCACCAAATACATCTTCCCTTCACCCCCCTTATCGGCATTCCGTAGGGATCGCTCCCTCCGGGACACCCTGGTCCACTCCTCCATCACCCCCTACTCCTCAACCCCCTCCTATGGCACCACCCCATGCCCACGCAAAAGATGTAACACCTGCCCCTTCACTTCCTCTCTCCTCACCGTCCAAGGGCCCAAACACTCCTTTCAAGTGAAGCAGCATTTCACTTGCATTTCCCCCAACTTAGTCTACTGCATTCGTTGCTCCCAATGTGGTCTCCTCTACATTGGAGAGACCAAACGTAAACTGGGCGACCGCTTTGCAGAACACCTGCGGTCTGTCCGCAAGAATGACCCAAACTTCCCTGTCGCTTGCCATTTTAACACTCCACCCTGCTCTCTTGCCCACATGTCTGTCCTTGGCTTACTGCATTGTTCCAGTGAAGCCCAATGCAAACTGGAGGAACAACACCTCATCTTCCGACTAGGCACCTTACAGCCTTCCGGACTGAATATTGAATTCAACAACTTTAGGTCGTGAGCTCCCTCCCCCATCCCCACCCCCTTTCTGTTTCCCCCTTCCTTTTTTTTCCAATAAATTATAAAGATTTTCCTTTTCCCACCTATTTGCATTATATAAAAAAAAACCCCACTAGAGCTATACCTTGAGTGCCCTACCATCCATTCTTAATTAGCACATTCGTTTAGATAATATCATCAACTTTAACTTTAACACCTATGTGTTCTATTGTAACATTGTCGTTGACATCTTTTGATGATCTGCTTCTATCACTGCTTGTTTGTCCACACAACCACATCCCCCAACCCCTAACCCCAACCTCTCTCTCTCTCTCTCTATCTATCTCTCCGCCCCCCACACACACACCTTAAACCAGCTTATATTTCAACTCTTTCTTGGATTCGAACTCAAGTTCTGTCGAAGGGTCATGAGGACTCGAAACGTCAACTCTTTTCTTCTCCGCTGATGCTGCCGGACCTGCTGAGTTTTTCCAGGTAATTCTGTTTTTGTTTTGGATTTCCAGCATCCGCAGTTTTTTTGTTTTTATATTAGATATTAGGTGACTAAAAACTCAGTCAAAGAGGTCGGTTTTAAGGAGAGTCTTAAAGAAGGAGAGAGAGAGAGAGGTTTAGGGAGAGAATTCCAGAGCTTAGGGCCCCAGGCAGCTGAAGGAATGGCCACCTATATTGGAGCGATGGGAATCGGGGGATGCTCAAGAGGCCTGAAGTAGAGGAGTCCAGAAATTTTGGAAAGGGGAGAACTGGAGGGGGTTACAGACCGAGGGAGGGGGCGAGGACCTTGGAGGGATTGGAACATAAGGATCAGAATATTAAAATGGAGCTTTGCTGTCTTGGCAGTGCCCTTTTGGAAGGGTGAAATTATACTCGCCTCGGATTAGGAAGGTCGAAGGTTCAAGTCCCCACTCCAGAGATTTGAGCATAAAATCATGCGGGGACTGAGGAAACACTGCACTGTCGGAGGGTCAGTGCTGAGGGAGTGCTGCACTGTCGGAGGGTCAGTGCTGAGGGAGTGCTGCACTGTCGGATGGTCAGTACTGAGGGAGTGCTGCACTGTCGGAGGGTCAGTGCTGAGGGAGTGCCACACTGTCGGAGGGTCAGTACTGAGGGAGTGCCGCACTGTCGGAGGGTCAGTACTGAAGGAGCGCCGCACTGTCGGAGGGTCAGTACTGAGGGAATGCTGCACTGTCGGAGGGTCAGTGCTGAGGGAGCACTGCACTGTCGGAGGGTCAGTACTGAGGGAGTGCCTCACTGTCGGAGGGTCAGTACTGAGGGAGCGCCGCACTGTTGGAGGGTCAGTACTGAGGGAATGCTGCACTGTCGGAGGGTCAGTACTGAGGGAGTGCCGCACTGTCGGAGGGTCAGTACTGAGGGAGTGCCGCGCTGTCGGAGGGTCAGTACTGAGGGAGTGCTGTGCTGTCGGAGGGTCAGTACTGAGGGAGCGCCGCACTGTCGGAGGGTCAGGACTGAGGGAGTGCTGCACTGTCGGAGGGTCAGTACTGAGGGAACGCCGCACTGTCGGAGGGTCAGTACTGAGGGAGCGCCACACTGTCAGAGGGTCAGTACTGAGGGAGTGCCGCACTGTCGGAGGGTCAGTACTGAGGGAGTGCTGCACTGTGGGAGGGTCAGTACTGAGGGAGTGCTGCACTGTCGGAGGGTCAGTACCGAGGGAGCGCCGCACTGTCGGAGGGTCAGTACTGAGGGAGCGCCGCACTGTCGGAGGGTCAGTACTGAGGGAGTGCCACATTGTCGGAGGGTCAGTACTGAGGGAGCGCCGCACTGTCAGAGGGTCAGTGCTGAGGGAGTGCCGCACTGTCAGATGAATTAAACCGAATGCTGCAGTTGCAGCCTCTCGGATGGATGCAAACGTTTCCATATTTGCCACAGGAAGGGTGGGAGGGTTGGCCGGGGGGTGGTGGGGGAAGGTTACAGAGATAGGGAGGGTTATAAGAGCTGGAATAGGTTACAGAGATAGGGAGGGTTATAAGAGCTGAGGAGAGTTCTCCTCGGTATCTTGGGGGTCAATATTTATCCCTCAGCTAACATCTTGTACAGATGATAGTGAAATATTTCATTTGTGGGATCTTTTTGTGCCCAGTTTGGACACCGTGTTACTCACTTGACAGCAGTTATTACACTTCAAGAAAATGCCTTGATCAGCTGTAAAGATGAGACAAAGAGTTGCATTTATATATCACCTTTCTCAACCCAAGCCCTGATGCACTGGGGCATTCTGAGGTTGAGAAAGGAACTTTATAAATTCAACTCCTTTCATTTCTTCCTGGTCAGGGAGCATTGGACAACAACCGAGAATGTGCACGCCAGGTAATTTTCAAATCGCTAGCAAAGGGCACTGAGGCCAATTGTCGACTCCTCAGTTTCTGTTCTGGCAATACCTACATTTGTCATCCACTGTTTTCAAATCCCTCCCTATCTCTGTAACCTTCTCCAGCTCTTATAACCCTCCCTATCTCTGAACCTCCTCCAGCTCTTATAACCCTCTCTTATCTCTGTAACCTATTCCAGCTCTTATAACCCTCCCTATCTCTGTAACCTTCTCCAGCCCCTACACCCCTCCCTATCTCTGTAACCTCCTCCAGTCCCTACACCCCTCCCTATCTCTGTAACCTCCTCCAGCCCCTACAAACCTCCCTATCTCTGTAACCTCCTCCAGCTCCTACACCCCTCCCTATCTCTGTAACCTCCTCCAGCTCCTACACCCCTCCCTATCTCTGTAACCTCCTCCAGCCCCTACACCCCTCCCTATCTGTAACCTCCTCCAACCCCTAAACACCTCCCTATCTCTGTAACCTCCTCCAGCCCCTACACCTCTCCCTATCTCTGTAACTTCCTCCAGCACCTACAACCCTCCCTATCTCTGTAACCTCCTCCAGTCCCTACACCCCTCCCTATCTCTGTAACCTCCTCCAGCCCCTACACCCCTCCCTACCTCTCTAACCTCCTCCAGCCCCTACACCCCTCCCTACCTCTCTACCCTCCTCCAGCCCCTACACCCCTCCCTATCTCTGTAACCTCCTCCAGCCCCTACACCCCTCCCTATCTCTGTAACCCCCTCCAGCCCCTTCACCCCTCCCTATCTCTGTAACCTCCTCCAGCCCTTACACACCTCCCTGTCTCTGTAACCTCCTCCAGCCCCTTCACCCCTCCCTAGCTCTGTTACCTCCTCCAGCTCCTAAAACTCTCCGAGATCTCTGCGCTCCTCCAATTCCAGCTCCTTGAGCATCACCCGATTCCCCTCGCTGCACCATTGGCGGCCGTGCCTTCAACTACCCTGGGGCCCTAAGCTCTACAAGTGCCTCCCTAAACGTCTCCAACTCTCGCTGCCCCCTTCTTTAAGATGCTCCTTAAAACGACCTCTTTCCTGTCGTAAAAGCTCCTTGTGCTGCTCGATGTCAAATTCTGTTTGACTTATGCTCCTCTGAAGCTCCCTGGGCGGTTTTACCACACAAAGGTGCTATATGAAGGCAGACTGCTGTTACACATAAGCAAGTGGCCCGACTGGGTTATGGAGCCTGACGGTTTGAGGTGGAGGGAGCTGAATGAAAACACACAGCTGCTGCTGACTCATCCCTGGGGAGGTGTATCTCTCTCAGCGACAATCCAGCCTCCTCACACTCGGCCTTACCAATTCCCCTCAGCCAGATGACGTCACAACAGGCATCAACATCAAAAATAAACAGCACACAAAAATGCTAATTATAACATTCGGTGACTGTTTTGCAATAAGATTCTCATGGTGACACGTTTTAGTCAAGTAATACGTCTGGTGGGGTGATATATCCGAGCCAGGAGATCCCAAGTTGAGTTCATCATCCTGGGTTAAAACCAGTTCCAACCAGGCAGTGAGAGGCAAAACCAGGCAAAGAATGGTCAATGCAAGATCGTAAGAGGAGGAGGCCATTCAGCCCCTCAAGCCTACTCCACTCAATAGGATCATGGCTGATCTGATGATGGCCTTAACTCCACTTACCTGCCTGTCCCCTCCATAACCCTTGACCCCTTCATTGATTAAAAATCGGTCTAACTCAGCCTCAAATGTATTCGATGATGGAGCATTCACAACCCACTGGGATAGAGAATTCCAAAGATTCACAACCCACTGGGATAGAGAATTCCAAAGATTCAAAACCCACTGGGATAGAGAATTCCAAAGATTCACAATCCACTGGGATAGAGAATTCCAAAGATTCACAACCCACTGGGATAGAGAATTCCAAAGATTCAAAACCCACTGGGATAGAGAATTCCAAAGATTCACAATCCACTGGGATAGAGAATTCCAAAGATTCAAAACCCACTGGGGTAGAGAATTCCAAAGATTCACAACCCACTGGGATAGAGAATTCCAAAGATTCACAACCCACTGGGATAGAGAATTCCAAAGATTCACCACCCACTGGGATAGAGAATTCCAAAGATTCACAACCCACTGGGATAGAGAATTCCAAAGATTCACCACCCACTGGGATAGAGAATTCCAAAGATTCACCACCCACTGGGATAGAGAATTCCAAAGATTCACCACCCACTGGGATAGAGAATTCCAAAGATTCACCACCCACTGGGATAGAGAATTCCAAAGATTCACCACCCACTGGGGCAGAGAATTCCAAAGACTCACAAGCCTCTGAGGGGAGACATTTCTTCCCATCTCAGAAATTGATTTGAAGACGTACAGGGTTGGAGAGGCACAGCTGTCAATCTCCTCACCTCAGGTAAGATACACTTACCTGAGAGGGAGTGCAACGGAGGTCCACTACACTGCATCCGGGGACGAGGGGATGGTGTTCGGCGGAGAGATTAAGTAAGACTGGGCCTTTATTCCCGGGAGTTTAGAAGAACGATAGATGATCTCATTGAAAAATAAAAGGGTTTGACAATGTAGGTGTCGAGAGGCAGAGTCCCACCACCACCCCCGGTTGGGAACGCAGGGGTCACAGTCTCAGGATAAGCCGACAGCCACTTAGGACTGAGGTGAGGAGAAATGTCTTCACTCAGAGGATAGCAACTCTTTAGAATTCTCTACCCTAGAGAGTGGTGGGTGCTCCATCGTTCAGTGGATTCAAGACTGAGGTTGAGAGATGTTTGGACACTGAGGGAATTAAGGGATGGGGCAGGAAATAGAGTTGAGGTAAAGGGCTGAAAAGCCTCCTTCTGTGCTGGAACTGTTCTAGGATTCTATCAGCCACGTTCGCAGTGAAGGTCAGGCTCAATGGGCCAGATGGCCTGCCCCGGCTCCTATTTCTCAGATCCTGCTTGATGATCAATCCAAAAGCAAATGCACACTCCACCAGACACTCATTGAACCAAGTGCCAGCCAAGGCTCAGTGTAGAGCACTCTCGCCACACTGGGCACTACAGCCCAGGCTGACACTCCCAGCACTGGTACTGAGGTTGGCACTTAGGGATTGCCGCACTGTCAGAGGGTCAGCACTGAGGGAGCGCCACACTATCAGAGGGTCAGTGCTGAGGCAGCGCCGCACTATCGGAGGGTCAGTACTGAGGGAGCACTGCACTGTTGGAGGGTCAATACTGAGGCAGCACCGCACTGTGGGAGGGTCACTACTGAGGGAACGCCGCACTGTCGGAGGGTCACTACTGAGGGAGCGCCGCACTGTCGGAGGGCCAGTACTGAGGGAGCGTCGCACTGTCGGAACGTCAGTACTGAGGGAGTGCTGCACTGTCGGAGGGTCAGTACTGAGGGAGCGCCGCATTGTTGGGGGGTCAGTACTGAGGGAGCGCCGCACTGTCGGGGGGTCAGTACTGAGGGAGCACCGCACTGTCGGAAGGTCAGCACTGACCGAGTGCTGTGCTGTTGGAGGGTCAGTACTGCATGAGCACCACGTTGTCAGGGAGTTCAGTGCTGAGGGAGCGCCGCACTGTCGGAGGGTCAGTATTGAGGGAGCGCCGCACTGTCGGGGGGTCAGTACTGAGGGAGTGCCGCACTGTCGGAGGGTCAGTACTGAGGCTGCGCCGTACCGTCGGAGGGTCGGCACTGATGGAGTGCTGTGCTGTCGGAGGGTCAGTACTGAGGGAACGCCGCGCTGTCGGAGGGTCGGCACTGACGGAGTGCTGTGCTGTTGGAGGGTCAGTACTGCACGAGCACCACATTGTCAGGGAGTTCAGTGCTGAGGGAGCGCCACACTGTCGGAGGGTCAGTATTGAGGGAGCGCCGCACTGTCGGGGGGTCAGTACTGAGGGAGTGCCGCACTGTTGGAGGGTCAGTATTGAGGCAGCGCCGCACTGTCGGAGGGTCAGTACTGAGGTAGCGCCACACTGTCGGAGGGTCAGTATTGAGGGAGCGCCGCACTGTCAGAGGGTCAGCACTGAGGGAGCGCCGCACTGTCAGAGGGTCAGTACTGAGGGAACGCCGCGCTGTCGGAGGGTCGGCACTGACGGAGTGCTGTGCTGTTGGAGGGTCAGTACTGAGGGAGCACCGCACTGTCGGAGGGTCAGTATTGAGGGAGCGCCGCACTGTCAGAGGGTCAGCACTGAGGGAGCCCCGCACTGTCAGAGGGTCAGCACTGAGGGAACGCCGCGCTGTCGGAGGGTGGGCACTGATGGAGTGCTGTGCTGTTGGAGGGTCAGTACTGCATGAGCACCACATTGTCAGGGAGTTCAGTGCTGAGGGAGCGCCGCACTGTCGGAGGGTCAGTATTGAGGGAGTGCCGCACTGTCGGGGGGTCAGTACTGAGGGAGTGCCGCACTGTCGGAGGGTCAGTACTGAGGCTGCGCCGCACCGTCGGAGGGTCGGCACTGATGGAGTGCTGTGCTGTCGGAGGGTCAGTACTGAGGGAGCGCCGCACTGTCGGAGGGTCAGTACTGAGGGAGTGCCGCACTGTCGGAGGGTCAGTACTGAGGGAGCGCTGCACTGTCGGAGGGTCAGTATTGAGGGAGCGCCGCACTGTCAGAGGGTCAGCACTGAGGGAGCGCCGCATTGTCAGAGGGTCAGCACTGAGGGAACGCCGCGCTGTCGGAGGGTCGGCACTGACGGAGTGCCACACTGTCGGAGGGTCAGTACTGAGGGAGCTCCGCACTGTCGGGGAGTCAGTACTGAGGGAGCACCGCACTGTCGGATGGTTGGCACTGACGGAGTGCTGTGCTGTCGGAGGGTCAGTACTGCGTGAGCACTACATTGTCAGGGAGTTCAGTGCTGAGGGAGCGCCGCACTGTCGGAGGGTCAGTACTGAGGGAGCGCTGCACTGTCAGGGGGTCAGTACTGAGGGAGTGCCACACTGTCAGGGGGTCAGTACTGAGGGAGTGCCACACTGTCAGGGGGTCAGTACTGAGGGAGTGCCACACTGTCAGGGGGTCAGTAGTGAGGGTGTGCCGCACTGTCGGAGGGTCAGAACTGAGGGAGCACTGCACTGTCGGAGGGTCAGTACTGAGGGAGTGCCACACTGTCGGAAGGTCAGTACTGAGGGAGTGCCGCACTGTCGGAGGCTCAGTACTGAGGGAGTGCCGCACTGTCGGAGGCTCAGTACTGAGGGAGTGCCGCACTGTCGGAGGATCAGTACTGAGGGAGTGCCGCACTGTCGGAGGGTCAGTACTGAGGGAGCGCCGCACTGTCGGAGGGTCAGTACTGAGGGAGTGCCGCACTGTCGGAGGGTCAGTACTGAGGGAGCGCCGCACTGTCGGAGGGTCAGTACTGAGGGAGCGCCGCACTGTCGGAGGGTCAGTACTGAGGGAGCGCCGCACTGTCAGGGGAGCCGTTGTTCAGTATGAGATGTTAAACCACGGGTGGATGTCAAAGATCAGAGAAAGGAGGCTGCCACCCGGATCAGATCTCACACTGGGCAGGGGCAGGGAAGGGTGGGGTTAGAGACTGCATCTTGAAAAGCACTTGCAGCAACCACCATCTTCTTTAATTAATATCCTCCAGCATTGTAATTATCAAATTTCCAACCGATTCAACGCTTCACAGACCTGCCCAGCCTGCCGCAACATGCAAAACGGGTGCAAATTCATCCAGGACAGTAAGGCAAAATCAAAAGTTTTGTCAGATGAATCACACACGCTGCAAAAAAAAAACAGGAAAATTTTCTGCCCCCCCCCCCCCCCCCCCCCCCCCCCAACTTCCCATCCCATCACCCTCCCCTTGCCCCCCCGGATACTGTCGATGCTTCCCACGAGTCTAGGCAGTGAGGGGGGGGGCCACCCCCTAACCAGCTCAGGGGTCTTCCCACATGTCCCTCGTCAAGGGGAGCCCCTGAGCCACCGCTTTCAACGCGCATAACTTGGCCGCAGCTTCCGGAACTTACCAGCCCCTTCCACTTGGCAAAACTGCATTCACGTGCCAAAGCCATGGCCGGGGGGGGGGGGGGGTGGCGGGGTGCTGCAAAGCACACAACGCCTGTCGTTGCCCTGCCCCCATTCGGGCAGGGGGAACTTCACAGGCAGGAGGGCAAATGATCCCCGATTCAGAATTAAAGGGCGACAGTCACTGCAAATGCTCAAATCACAGCCTGGTGAAGGCTTTAAAACATCCGCTCCCATAAGACATGGGAGCAGAAATTAGGCCATTCGGCCCATCAAGTCTGCTCCGCCATTCAATCATGGCTGATAAGTTTCTCAACCCCATTCTCGTGCCTTCTCCCCGTAACCTTTGATCCCCTTACCAATCAAGAACCTATCTATCTCGGTCTTAAATACACTCAATGACCTGGCCTCCACAGCCTTCTGTGGCAATGAATTCCATCGATTTACCACTCTCTGGCTAAAGAAGTTTCTCCTCATCTCTGTTCTAAAAGGTCTCCCCTTTACTCTGAGGCTGTGCCCTCGGGTCCTAGTCTCTCCTACTAATGGAAACATCTTCCCCATGTCCACTCTATCCCTGCATTCACTGAAACAGTCCCGCTTTCAAAAACCGAAGATAAATCTCACAATGAACAAGATCTACAAATTGGTAAAACATGGAGCACAGAAACAGGCCGTTCGGCCCCTCTGCTCTCTGCTAGTGTTTCTGCCCCACATGAGCTTCCTCCCACCCCCTCTCCTTCTCACCCCCAATCAACCTATCCTTCTATTCCTCTCTCCCTCATGTGTTTATCCAGCTTCCCCCCCCCCCTTCAATCCATCTCTGCAATTCACCTCGACCACTCCCCGTGGGAGCGAGTCCCACATTCTCCCCACTCCCCGCGGGAGCGAGTCCCACCTTCTCCCCACTCCCCATGGGAGCGAGTCCCACATTCTCTCCACTCCCTGTGGGAGCGAGTCCCACCTTCTCCCCACTCCCCATGGGAGCGAGTCCCACATTCTCCCAGTGGGAGCGAGTCCCACCTTCTCCCCACGGAAGTGAGTCCCACATTCTCCCCGCTCCCCGTGGGAGCGAGTCCCACATTCTCCCCGCTCCCCGCGGGAGCGAGTCCCACATTCTCCCCACTCCCCACGGGAGCGAGTCCCACATTCTCCCCACTCCCCGCGGGAGCGAGTCCCACATTCTCCCCGCTCCCCGTGGGAGCGAGTCCCACATTCTCCCCGCTCCCCGTGGGAGCGAGTCCCACATTCTCCCCGCGGGAGCGAGTCCCACATTCTCCCCGCTCCCCGCGGGAGCAAGTCCCACATTCTCCCCCACTCCCTGTGGGAGCGAGTCCCACATTCTCCCCACTCCCTGTGGGAGCAAGTCCCACATTCTCCCCCGCTCCCCATGGGAACGAGTCCCACATTCTCCCTGCTTCCCCGTGGGAGCGAGTCCCACCTTCTCCCCGCGGGAGCGAGTCCCACATTCTCCCCGCTCCCCGTGGGAGCGAGTCCCACCTTCTCCCCGCTCTCTGGGTGAAGAAATTTCTCCTGAGTTCCCCATCGGATTTATTCCTGACTACCCGAGGTCCTGCCTCAAGTTAGGAAAAGGTGGAGGCCATTCAGCCCCTCGGGCCTGTTCTATCATTCAGTGAGACCATGGCTGATCTGTGACCTAACTCCATCCACCCGCCTTCACCCTGGATCCCTTAATACCTTTGGAAAGCAAAAATCTCTCAGTATCAGATTTCAAAGGCAGCATCAATTATCATTTGTGGAAGAGAATTCGAAACCTCAACAGAAATTTCTCCTCAATTTCCTGACTGGATTAGCTCGTGACTATCTTACATCAACAGCCCCCAGTCCCGGTCTCTCCTCGCTTCCTCTCTATGCCAACCCTATCAGACCTCTTGTGCAATCTTCAGGTAACTCTTAGCCTTCTCTTTTCTGGAGAAAAGAGCCCAGTTTGTTTCATATTCCCTCTCGGTTCCGGTGTCATTCTTGTGAATCTTTTTTTTTACATACGACAAAGGGCAGAGGCCATTCGGCCCCTCGAGCCTGCTCCGCCATTCAGTAAGATCACAGCTGATCTTCTGGAGTTTCGATTTCCGCATTCCCATCCTCCGAGCTGAAGAAGGGCCACACGCACTCCAAACGTTAACTCGGTTTCTCTCTCCACAGATGCTGCCAGAGCTGCTGAGTATTTCCAGCATTTTCTGGTTTTGTTGCAGATTTCCAGCATCCACAGTATTTTGCTTTTATCCTTACTTTAACGTTCAATTCCTCTCGTGTTAAAGGATAGCATCCCATCAGTCTTCTTAATTACCCGCTGTACCGGCATACTAACTTTTTGTGACTCATGTACTAGAACACCTAGATCCCTCTGCACCTCAGAGTTCGGCAGCTGTTCTCCATTTAAGTAATACTCTGCTTTTTTATTCTTCCTGCCAAAGTGAACAACTTCACATTTTCCCATATTAAACTCCATCTGCCAGATGTTTTCCCCACTCACTCAACCTATCTATATCCGTCTGCAACCTCAAGTCTACTTTCCTACATATCTTTGTGTCATCCGCAAATTTAGCTACCATGTCTTCACTCCTCTCATCTAAGTCATTGATGTAAATGGTAAAAAGTTGAGGCCCCAACACAGACCCCCTGTGGGACTCCACTCGTCACATCCTGCCAGTCCGAAAAATACCCATTTAGTCATAGTCATCGAGGTCTACAGCACAGAAAAAGGCTCTTCGGCCCATCAAGTCTGCGCCGGTCAAACAAGTACCTAACTATTCTAATCCCATTTTCCAGCACTAGGCCCATAGCCTTGTATGCCATGGCATCGCAAGTGCACATCCAAATACTTCTTAAATGTTATGAGGGTTTCTGCCTCGACCACCCTTTCAGGCAGTGAGTTTCAGATTCCCACCACCCTCTGGGTGAAAAAATTCTTCCCCACATCCCCTCTAAACCTCCTGCCCCTTACCTTAAATCTATGCCCCCTGGTTATTGATCCCTCTGCCAAGGGGAAAAGTTCTTTCCTGTCTACCTTATCTATGCCCCTCATAATTTTATGCACCTCAATCACCCCCTCAATCTCCTCTGCTCCAGGGAAAATAACCCCAGTGTATCCAATCTCTGCTCATAACTAAAACTCTCCAGCCCAGGCAACATCCTGGTAAATCTCCTCTGCACTCTCTCTATTCCAACACATCCTTCCTATAATGCGGATTCCAGAACTGCATGCAATACTCTAGCTGTGGCCTAACCAGCGTTTTATACAGTTCCAGTATAACCTCCCTGCTCTTATATTCTATGCCTCAGCTAATAAAGGCAAGTATCCCATATGTCTTCCTAACCACCTTATCTACCTGTCCTGCTACCTTAAGGGACTGATGGACATGCACACCAAGGTCCCTCTGATCCTCAGTACTTCCCAGGGTCCTACCATTCATCATGTATCCCATGCCTTGTTTGTCCTGCCCAAATGCATCACCTCACACTTATCCCGATTAAATTCCATTTGCCACTGATCAGCCCATCTGACCAGCCCGTCTATATCCTCCTGTAATCTAAGGTTATCCTCCTCACTATTTACCACCCCATCAATTTTTGTGCCATCTGCGAAATTACTGATCAACCCTCCTACATTCAAGTCTAAATCGTTTATATATACCACAAACAACAAGGGACCCAACACCGATCCCTGTGGAACCCCACTGGACACAGGCATCCAGTCACAAAAACACCCCTCGACCATCACCCTCTGCTTCCTGCCACTCAGCCAATTCTGGATCCAATTTGCCAAATTTATGCATACTCTCTGTTTCCTGCCAGCCAACCAATCCTCTATCCACTCTAATATGTTACCCCCTACAACACGAGTTTTTGTTTTCCACAATAACTTTATCAAATGCCTTCTGGAAATCCAAGTACAGCACATCTACAGGTTCCTCTTTATCCACAGCGCAGATTACTCCTTCAAATAACTGCAATAAATTGGTTAAACATGATTTCCCTTTCACAAATTCAGGCTGACTCTTCCCGATTACCTTGAGATTCTCTAAAGTGCCCAGCCATAACCGCCTTAATGATCGAATCTAAGACCTTTCCCATGACAGACGTCAAGCTAACTGGCGTATGCTTTCCTGTTTTCTGCCTCCCTGCCTTCTTGAATAGGGGGGGCTATATTTGCTACTTTCCAGTCTGATGGAACTTTTTCACAATCTAGGGAACTTTAAAAAATTAACACCAGTGCATCTACTACCTGATTAGCCACCTCTTTTAAGACCCAGGTTCTTCTACATGATGAGGAGATATTTGGTGAATTACACAAGAGAAAAATTAAAACTAACTGCAAGAACAGTTGAAGCCACACACGAGTTAAATAATCAGAGACAATATTAATTATCCGTTTACTTAAAAAAAATTGTTCATATGCTGAAGATTAATGTTTAGCTTTGATGTTACCATCCACCATTACAACATTTGGAAACTGACTGTGCTCCAGTTACAAACTAAAATAATTCATATTTGCCAAGAATTCATTTTAAGTATTGCTATAAATACTCAATATTCAGAAAAAAATTCCAACATTTTAAAAGCAGAGATATATTATTGGCATGCAATATTTATATTGATAACATTGATGTTAATGAAATGCTGTTTATTTTTAAATATTTCATTAATATCAAACTGGAGATTTTAAATATCTAATAGGTGAAACAGTCAAATATAAATATACTGCAAATTTTAAAAATCTAACATTTAGACATTAATTATAGCATACTTGAAAATAATCCATAATACATTAATTTTGAATATTGTTTAAATTTTTATATTTAATAAAAACATTTAAAATTTAACTAATTTAAGATTTGCTGAAAATTCAACTGTAATTTCATATCAAATATTTGCAACTGAAAATTTAACTAATCTTTGATTAAATATTCAAGTGATTTTTATTATGAAATATTTGCAATATTGAAAATTTAACTAAGATTTAATAAAACACTGAAAATTCAAATGATTGCCAACAGCAAACAATTGCAATATTTGCAAAATCTAACTAATTTTACTAAAACATATTGAAAATTCAAGTGATTTTCAGTGTCAAATATGATCAACATTGAAAAAAATTGCAGTTTTTAATAATATTCCAAACATTCAATACTGTGGTTTTCCAATTCTATACTCTAGAATCACAGTATTGAAATTTTGAATATTGAATATAGAATCAGAAATCACAGTATTGAAATTTTGAATACTGAATATAGAATCAGAAATCACAGTCTTGAATTTTTGGAATATGGTCTTAAAAAATTTCAACATTGATCTGATTTCAACATTGGTCCAATCATCTCAATATTGAAAATTTAACTGTAATTGTTAATAATATTCCAAAAATGCAATACTGTGGTTTTCTGATTCTATATTCAATATTAAAAAATTCAATTCTGTGATTCTAGAATATAGAATCAGAAATCACAGTACTGAATTTTTGAATATTGAATATAGAATCAGGAATCAGAGTCTTGAATTTTTGAATTTTGAATGTAGAATCAGAAATCACAGCACTGAATTTTTGCATATTGAATATAGAATCAGGAATCAGAGTCTTGAATTTTTGAATTTTAAATGTAGAATCAGAAATCACAGCACTGAATTTTTGAATATTGAATATAGAATCAGGAATCACAGTCTTGATTTTTTGGAATATTGTGTTAAAAATTTTCAACATTGACGTGCTTCTTGTCCAATCATCTCAATATTGAAAATTTAACTGTAATTGTTAATAATATTCCAAAAATTCCATACTGTGGTTTTCCGATTCTATACTCTAGAATCACAATATTGAATTTTGGAATATTGAATATAGAATCAGGAATCGCCGTCCTGAATTTTTGGAACATTGAATACAGAATCTGGAATCACAGTGTTGAATTTTCAGAATATTGAATACAGGATCAGGAATCACAGTCTTGAATTTTTGGAATAGTGAATATAGAATCAGGAATCACAGTCTTGAATTTTTGGAATAGTGAATATAGAATCAGGAATCACAGTCTTGAATTTTTGGAATAGTGAATACAGAATCAGGAATCACAGTCTTGAATTTTTGGAATAGTGAATACAGAATCAGGAATCACAGTCTTGAATTTTCAGAATATTGAGTATAGAATCTGAAATCACAGTCTTGAATTTTTGGAATATTGAATACAGAATCTGGAATCACAGTCTTGAATTTTTGGAATATTGAATATAGAATCTGGAATCACAGTCTTGAATTTTTTGGAATATTGAATATAGAATCTGGAATCACAGTCTTGAATTTTCGGAATATTGAATATAGAATCAGGAATCACAGTCTTGAATTTTCAGAATAGTGAATACAGAATCAGGAATCACAGTCTTGATTTTTTTTTTGGAATATTGTGTTAAAAATGTTCAACATTGACGTGCATCTTGTCCAATCACCTCAACCACTGAAAATTTAACAGTAATGGGTAACCAGATAGCTGTTGCAGATTCAGTGCTGTAATTTGTCAATGTAAAAATTAGGAGCATTTTTCTGGTTTAATTTTCACGTTCATCTGTAAATTTATTTTTTTTTCCTCTCTGCTGGTTTGCATTTTATTCATTGGGGTATTTAGAGGTGATGGACGTTAATGCTGGTTTATGGAGGGGGGGGGTGGTTCTCAGGTGCCAGGCTACACCACCCAGCCCCCACACCCACCCCCAGACCCCCCTCTTCTCACCCGGGTCGCTCTGCTACTCGAGCCCGAGGCTTCTGGCCTGTCCGGGGGGGGGGGGGGGTTAACCCCCATTTCTTTCCTCGCCTTCATCCCACCCCCCCACCCCCACCACAGCCCGGGGCGAGGGGGGGGCTCTGTCTGTCTGTCTGTTCCCACCCCCCCCACCACCCCCAGGCAGACTCTCTGCCCCCCAACCCCCCCCCCACCAGCTCCCGCCGGGAGGGGCAGTGAGGGTCTCCCCTCCTCCTTCACTCACCCGCCTTATTATCCGCCTCCTCCTCCTCCTCCTCCTCCGCCGCCGCCGCTCCCCGGGCACCGCCGCCCGTTTCCAACACAACCGGCGCCGCTCAGCCCCGCCCACCCAAACAACCGCGCCGATTGGCCCCGTCCCGCCCGGCACCAAAGCCCACCCCCCCCCCCCCACCCCTCCCCCCACGCCCTCCCAACAACCCAACCCACTCCACTCCCCTCCCCTCCCCGACCGCTTAGCGGATCTCCATTGGTCCAACGCAACTGATTGACGGCCCCGCGGCCCAGTCGGCTCACGGGCCTCCCGGGGTTGAAAACCCGCCTCTCGCTTGATTCGACTGCGCCAGTGATTGACGTTGCTCGGAACCAATCGGCTCGCCACCTTCGCTTCGGGGCGGAATGGTCTGGATCAGTGATTGACGTACCGCTTACCCAATCAACTAAAAGGATTCGCCAACAAACCCCGCCTCTCAAACCATTGGACAACCGTGTTGATCGACGTACCATACAACCAATCACCATCACATATTCCGAGGAGGGCTGGTCTCTTGCTTTATTGGTCTGCGCAAATGATGGACGTGTCTACTGTCCAATCATTTTAGTAATCTCCGGCGAAGAATCTCGCCTCTGAGAGGATTGGTCCGGGCGAACGATTGGCATACCTCCCGTCCAACCATCTTCATAGGCTCCGGGGAGGGGGAGGGAGAAAACACCGCTCTATGCTATTGGTCCATATTAGTGATTGATGTACCTCTTATCCAATCAGTTTAATAGATTGTGGGGCGGGGGAAACTCCGGCTCGCATGATAGGTCCGTACCAATGATTGGCGTGGCTCTACGCCAATGGCATCACGGGTTCCGAAGCAGAACCCCGCTGAATGGGGCCGTCCGAGGTGATTGGCATCGTGCCAGCCCAATCAACCCACAGGGTGCTGCCATCGCCTCTCCTGGTTGGAGAATGGCACATGATTGGCAGTCGGACTTCTGGCCTGATTGGTGGGGAGGGAAATAAGGGCCTTCTCCCTTTGTCCCCGCCCCCACCTTGAGCTTGGCGGGGAAATAGAAGGATGATTGACAGCTGGGAGTTCCTGCTCACTCTGGTGCTAGGCCTCAGGACAATGCCAAAAAAATGAGGCCAAGAGGAATGGACCCAAAAGAACTGAAATCTTATTGATTTACCCCATTCAAGTGTTACTCTCCATCTCTATCTTTATATTGGCAGCATCGGGGTGCCTCCTGCACCCAGCCAACCGGTGGCGCGTTGACCGTTGTTATGTCGGCCATCTTGTTTTGACAGTGCCGCCCACCCCCCCCCCCCCCCCCCCTCCTCAGGGCCCTGGCTAACTTTCTGTATCATGGCGGGTCCAACGGCGCGGCGGTGAGAAGTCACCGATCCTTCACCTCTCAGCTGCGTGGCTATCCGGACAGCGACCGCGCTTCGCAGCTGAGCCAGGTTGAGCGGCAGCGCTCTGCTCGCTTCTGGGGGAGCGGGGTGGAGTGGGGGGGGTCGGGGGGGGTGCGGGTGGCGGCGCTGAGGTCAACCACACCTCCGGTGGCTTCCCGGCGTGAGCGGGGTGTTGCAGCTCCCTGACGGCCCACGTGGAGAACCTCCTCCTGAAAGAACACCACCGGCTTCCACTGGGACCACAGGAACGTAAGGAATTGGAGTGGGAGTCGGCCGCTCAGCCCCTCGATCCTGCTCCGCCATTCGACGGGACCGTGGCTGATCTGGGCTGTGGTCTCAACTCCGTTTTCCTGTCTGTCTCCCATAACCCTTGACTCCCTTGTCGATCGGAAATCTGTCCAACTCAGCCTTGAATATAATCAATGACCCAGCCTCCACTGCTCTTTGGGGGAGGGAAATTCCACAGCCGAATGACCCTCTGAGAGAACAAAATTTCTGCTCACCTCCGTCCGAAAAGGGAGACCCCCTTAGTCTTAGACTGTGTCCCCACACAGGACCTCGAAAAAACACCCATGGACTCGCCTGAAGTCCCTTGGTCTTCTGCTGGACACAAGCTACAGGCTGAGGATAGCCCCGCCTCTAGGTGACGCACCTCCTGGTTGACTGCGACCATCACCAACCGCAACCCGGCAACTGACCCGAGGGGACGAAGTCCCAAGTTTCACCCTTCCAGGGAAAACCTAGACAACCCTTACCCGCGTGAGGGCGGGCCAGGGAAGACTTGGCCACTTCCTCCACACGTGGAACACAAGGAACAGCTCAAATTGTGACTGCCGCCATCCAAGTCAGACCAGTCAGCTCACATCCTGGCCCGAGAAGTCCGTTCTTGGTGGCATCACAGCCTTTCACACTGTGTCAGCTGAAGCCGCTGCTTGGACTGCCAGACTCCACATCGATCTATAACTGCTCCCCCCAGCCATATCAATGAAAAAAAGTGTGAGGTCTCCAATGCAGGTCGCTTAGGAACCCACAACCGTAGGCTTCCTGTAGCTCCTTGGTGTCCAATCCCTGGGGCAGAATATCGTGGGTAAAAGCCCCCACTGCAGAGACTCAAGCCCATAATCTAGGCTCACATGCCCTGCCCCGGTGCCAGTACTGAAGGAATGCCGGACTGTCGGGAGGTGCCGTCTTTTACGTGAGATGTTGGTCTCGGCTGGATGCCAAAGATCCCGTGTCCACTATGGAAGAAGAGCAGGTGAGGGAGTTCTCCCCAGTGTCCCGTTCAATATTTACCCCTCAACCAACATCAGTAAAAACAGATGACCTGGGTCATTTACCTCATTGCTGTTCGTGGGAGCTTGCCGTGCGCGAGTTGGCTGCCGCGTTTCAGGCATTGACTACGGTGACTACGCTTCAAAAAGTGGCCGTGACCTACTCTGGGGTGTCCTGAGGTGGCGTAAGGCGCTAGAGAAATGCAGGCCACAGAGTCATTACCGCACAGGAGGAGGCCATCAGGCCATGTTGGCTCTTCGCAAAGCAATCCATTCAGCCCCCATCCCCTGGTCTCTCTCCATCGCCCCTGCGAGTTTACTTCCCTCAAGCACCCGCCCCAACTTCCTTTTAAAATCGTCTGTCGTCTCCACTCTCCCCTCCCCCGCACCCCCCCCCCCCACCCCCCACCCCCCCCCCCCCCCACCCCCACCCCCACCCCCTTCCCCACCTTGTGGGCAGCGAGTTCCAGGTCGTCACCTCTCGCTGGGTAAAAAATTTCTACCTCACATCCCACCGTCCCCCCATCCAAAACCTTAAATCCGTGCCCCCCTCCCCTCCCAGTCCTTGTACCATCAGCCAATGGGAACAGCTTTCCTTCCTCTCCCTAATCCAAACCTGTCACCATCTTGTTCACACCTTGATCAAATCCCCCCCTCCATCTCCTTCGCCCCAAGGGGAACAATCCCAGCTTCTCCGATCGAACCCTGTCCAGCCTCATCCCTGGACCCGTTCTGGTAAATCCCCCTCCGCACCCTCTCACGGACCCTCACATCCTCCCTGAAGGGTGGTGACCAGAACTGGACACTGCACCCTGCTCGGGGCCTAACCGGAGCTTTATAAAGGTTCAGCATAACCTCCCTGCTTTCGTACTCGATGCCTCTATCTATGGAGTCCAAATTGCACATGCCTTGCTCTTTTCTTCTCTCTCGTGAGAGTGGAATCTCACTAAATCATGCCGGAGAGCCCAGAGGCAAATTGGCGAGGGCTGACCACACCAAACTGCCTGCGGTTCCCCGGGGTATTTACCAAGTGTGGATGCTCGCTGACAGAAATCGTTGCTTCCAACCAAACACAGTGCCAGGGCCCTCAAGAGAGGGAGAGAGAGAGAGAGAAGTGACAAGACGCTTCTAACGCACAAAGGGTGCTAGAAGTGAAGGACTGTCTCACGAGGAAAGTTGCAGACACCGGCTCACTTCGTCATTTTAGATCGGAGATTGATAGATCCTCACATCTCTACTTCTCTTTAGCTCTGAATAAGAAGAGTCGTACCGACTCGAAACGTTAACTCTGTTTCTCTCTCCGCAGAGGCTGCCAGACCCGCTGAGCTTTTCCAGCGCTTTCTGTTTTTATTCCTCCTGTTCCTATGTTGCCACTTCCCCCTGTCCGTCCATGTAAAGTACAAAAGAGAGGAGCTCCTGTTAAACTTGTACAGAACACGGATTCAGCCCCAGCTGGGGTATGGCCCCCGCCCCAAATCCTGGGCATCGCACTTCAGGAAGGATGTGAGGACTCCGGAGAGAGTGCAGGAGAGATTCACGAGAACGGTTCCCAGGGACGAGGAACTTCAGTTCCGTGGGACAGATGGGAGACGTTGGGGCTGTTTACCTCGGAGTAGAGAAGGCTGAGAGGAGATTCGATGGAGGTGTTCAAAATCACGAGGGGTCTGGACAGAGTCGACGGGGAGAAACGGTTCCCATTCGGGGGGAAGGATCGAGAAGCAGAGGGAGCCAGATTTAAGGGGGATTGGTGAAAGGAGCGATGGAGACACGAGGAGGAACTCTTTCACGCAGCGAGTGGTTGGGGTCTGGAATGCGCTGCCCGAGAGTGTGGGGGGAGGCAGGTTCAATCGAGGCTCTCGATAGGGAATTGGAGAATTATCGGAAAAGGGAGAATGTGCAGGATTACGGGGAGAAGGCGGGGGAGGGGCACTAGGTGAGTTGCCCCCTACAGAGAGCTAGAGCAGACATGATGGGATGAATGGCCTCCTTTTGCGCTGTAACAATTCTGTGATTGTAAAATCTCGCCTGGAACCAGGGGCCCTCCGTGTGCAATGAGTTGAAGCCCGGTCTAAGATTGGAATCTGTGATCCCACACAGGTCTGAGATCACTCTGGAGGGTAGATTGGGACAGGAATCAGAATTCTGGAATATTTTATGTTATTTTCAGTTCCTCTTCCCCGAACCCTGCCCAAAAGGAAGGGACTGGCCTCAAACTCTGTTCTAGGACCTGGAATTATAGATTCCTGCAGCACAGGAGGAGAACATTCAGCCCATCGTGCCTGTGCTGGCTCTTTGAAAGATCTATCCAATTAGTCCCACACGCCTCCCACCCCTCTGCTCTTTCCCCCCCCATATCCCTGCAAATGTTTCCCCTTCAAGTATTTATCCAATTCCCCCCCTTTTGAAAGTTCCTATTGAATCTGCTTCCACCGCCCTTTCAGGCAGCGCCTTCCAGATCACAACAACTCGCTGTGTAAATAAAAACAAATTCTCCTCATCTCCCCCTCTGGTTCCCTTCCCGATTCTCTTCAATCTGTGTCCCCTCTGGTTACCGACCCTCCTGCCCAGTGGGAACAGTTTCCCCTTATTTACTCTGTCCGAACCCCCCCCTTCCTGATTTTGAACGTCTCGATTCAATCTCCCCCTTAACCTTCTCCGCTCTAAGGAGAACAATCCCAGCTTCTCCAGCCTCTCCACATGAACTAAAGTCCCTCATCCCTGGTCCCATTCGGGGGTCAATCTCCCGCCGCACCCTCTCCGAGGCCTTGACATCCTTCCCAAAGCGTGGGGCCCAGAATGTGCTGACACCTAACTAACGATGTATTAAGGTTCACAACCAATAACAACGATTCCATTTCGCTAGTCAAAATACTGATGATTCTTTTGAATAAGTTATTTTTCACTTCCACAGCTGCGGTTCAAAATGCGGGCGAAACAATTTCAAAATAGCGGCACGTTAAATATTTCTGGGTGAGGTGCTGATACCACGAAAACTATCCCAATCCAGACATAAACTGTGCATGTTCAGCCTCCATGAATCCTTCATATATCTCAGAATCGAGAACTATGAGATGTGCACCCTCATATGGCTGGGTCTTGTGGGAGAGAGCGGGGCAGTGGCAGTAGTTTGGGATTGATACAGGGCTATGGGAAGAGAGCGGGGCAGTGGGATTAGTTTGAGTTTGATACAGGGATATGGGTGGAGAGCGGGGCAATGGGATTAGTTTGCGATTGACACAGGGCTCCGGGGAGAGAACGGGGCAGTGGGATAACTTTGGGGATTGATACAGGACTGCGGAGAGAGAGTGGGGCAGTGGGATTAGTTTGAGTTTGATTCAGGGCTATGGGTGCAGAGCGGTACGGTGAGATTAGTTTGGGATTGATATGAGGAGAGAGCAGAGCAGTGGGATGAGTCTGGGATTGATACACGGCTATTGTGAGAGAGCGGGGCAGTGCGATTAGTGTGGGATTGATACAGGCCTATGGGGAGAGATTGGGGCAGTGGGATGAGTCTGGGATTCATACAGGGCTATGGAAAGAGAGTGGGGCAGTGCGATTAGTCTGGAACGTATACAGGGCTGTGGGGAGAGAGTGGAGCAGTGTGATTAAGATGGGATTGATAGAGGGCAATGGGGAAAGAGTGAGGCAGTGGGATTAGGCTGGGATTGATACAGGGCTATGGGGAGAGAGCGAAGCAGTGGGATTAGTTTGAGATTGATACAGGGCTATGGGGAGAGAGCGGGGCAGTGGGAATAGTTTGGGGATTGATACATGGCTATTGGGAGAGAGCGGGGCAGTGAGATTACTTTGGGGATTGATACAGGCCTGTGGGGAGATAGCAGGGCAGAGCGGTTAGTTTGGGATTGATACAGGGCTATAGGGAGAGAGCGTAGAAGTGTGATTAGTCTGGGATTGATACAGGGCTATGGGGAGAGAGCAGGGCAGTGGGATTAGTTTGCAATTGATACAGGGCTCTGGAGAGAGAACGGGGCAGTGGGATTACTTTGGGGATTGAAACAGGGCTGTGGGGAGAGAACGGGGAATTGTGGTTAGTTTGGGATTGATACAGGGCTATGGGGAGACAAACGGTGCAGTGTGATTAGGGTGGGATTGATACAGGGCTATGGGGAGAGAACGGAGCAGTGTGTTTAGGGTGGGATTGATACAGGGCTATGGAAAGAGAGCGGGACATTGCGATTGGTCTGGGATGGATACAGGCCTACGGAGCGACAGAGGGACAGTGGGTTTAGTGTGGGATTGATACAGTGCTATGTGGAGAGAGCAGTGCAGTGGGATTAGTGTGGGATTGATACAAGGCTATGGGGAGAGAGCGGGGCAGTGGGATTAGTTTGGGACTGATATATGGCTATGGGGAGAGAGCGGTGCAATGAGATTTGTCTGGGATTGATACAAGGCTATAGGGAGAGAGCAGGGCAGTGGGATTACGGTGGAATTGATACAGGGCTTTGGGGAGAGAGCAGAGCAGTGGGATTAGTCTGGGATTGATACAGGACTATGGGGAGAGAGTGGGGCAGTGGGAATAGTTTGGGGATTGATAAAGGGCTATCGTGAAAGCGTGGGGCAGTGGGATTAGTTTGGGGATCAGACAGGGCTATGGGGAGAGAGCGTGGCAGTGGGATTCGTTTGGGATTGATACAGGGCTATGGGCAGAGAGCGGGGCAGTGTGATTCCTTTGGGATAGATACAGGGCTATGGGGAGAGAGCGGGGCAGTGTAAGTAGTTTGCGAATGATACAGAGCTATGATGAGTGAATTGGCCAGTGGGATTAATTTGGGATTCATACATGGCTCTGGGGAGAGAAGGGGGCAGTGAGATTATTTTGGGGATTGATACAGAGCTGTGGGGAGAGAGCGGGGCAGTGCGGTTAGTTTGTGGTTAAAACAGGGCTATGGGGAGAGAGCAGGGCAATGGGATTAGTCTGGGATTGATACAGGGCTATGGGGAGACAGCGGGTCAGTGGGATTAGTTTGGGATTGATACTGGGCTATGGGGAGAAAGCAGGGCAATGGGATTAGTCTGGGATTGATACAGGGCTATGGGGAGACAGCGGGTCAGTGGGATTAGTCTGGGATTGATACAGGGCTATGGGGAGACAGTGGGTCAGTGGGATTAGTCTGGGATTGATACAGGGCTATGGGGAGACAGCGGGTCAGTGGGATTAGTTGGGGATTGATACAGTGCTCTTGGGAGAGAGCGGGGCAGTGGAATTCGTTAGGGATTGATAAAGGGCTCTGGGAAGAGAGCGGGGCAGCGCGATTAGTTTGAGTTTGATACAGGGCTATGGGTGGAGAGCAGGGCAGTGGGATTAGTTTGAGTTTGATACAGGGCTATGGGTGGAGAGCAGGGCAGTGAGATTAGTTTGAGTTTGATACAGGGCTATGAGTGGAGAGCAGGGCAGTGGGATTACTTTGGGGTTTGACACAGGGCTGTGTGGAGAGAGTGGGGCAGTGGGATTAGTTTGGGGATTGATACAGGGCTATGGGGAGAGAGCGGGGCAATGGGATTAGTTTGGGTTTTGATACAGGGCTATGGGGAGAGAGCGGAGCAGTGGGATTAGTCTGGGAATGATACAGGGCTATGGGGAATGAGCGGGGCAGTAGGGATACGGTGGGATTGATACAGGGCTGTGGGGAGAGAACGGAGCAGTGTGTTTAGGGTGGGATTGATACAGAGCTATGGAAAGAGAGCAGGACATTGCGATTGGTCTGGGATGGATACAGGCCTACGGAACGACAGAGGGACAGTGGGTTTAGTTTGGGATTGATACAGTGCTATGTGGAGAGAGCAGTGCAGTGGGATTAGTGTGGGATTGGTACAAGGCTATGGGGAGAGAGCGGAGCAGTGGGATTAGTTTGGGACTGATATATGGCTATGGGGAGAGAGCGGTGCAATGAGATTTGTCTGGGATTGATACAAGGCTATAGGGAGAGAGCAGGGCAGTGGGATTACGGTGGAATTGATACAGGGCTTTGGGGAGAGAGCAGGGCAATGGGATTAGTCTGGGATTGATACAGAACTATGGGGAGAGAGTGGGGCAGTGGGAATAGTTTGGGGATTGACAAAGGGCTATCGTGAAAGCGTGGGGCAGTGGGATTAGTTTGGGGATCAGACAGGGCTATGGGGAGAGAACATGGCAGTGGGATTCGTTTGGGATTGATACAGGGCTATGGGCAGAGAGCGGGGCAGTGTGATTCCTTTGGTATAGATACAGGGCTATGGGGAGAGAGCGGGGCAGTGTAAGTAGTTTGCGAATGATACAGAGCTATGATGAGAGAATTGGCCAGTGGGATTAATTTGGGATTCATACATGGCTCTGGGGAGAGAAGGGGGCAGTGAGATTATTTTGGGGATTGATACAGAGCTGTGGGGAGAGAGCGGGGCAGTGCGGTTAGTTTGTGGTTAAAACAGGGCTATGGTGAGAAAGCAGGGCAGTGGGATTAGTCTGGGATTGATACAGGGCTAAGGGGAGAGAGCGGGGCAGTGTGATTAGTCTGGGATTGATACAGGGCTATGGGGAGAGAGCGGGGCAGTGGGATTAGTCTGGGATTGATACAGGGCTATGGGGAGAGAGCGGGGCAGTGGGATTAGTCTGGGATTGATACAGGGCTAAGGGGAGAGAGCGGGGCAGTGTGATTAGTCTGGGATTGATACAGGGCTATGGGGAGAGAGCGGGGCAGTGGGATTAGTTTGGGATTGATAGAGGACTATGTGGCGACAGTGGGGCAGTGGGAATAGGTTGGGTTTGATACAGGGCTCTGGGGAGAGAACGGTGCAGTGGGATAACTTTGGGGATTGAAACAGGGCCCTGGAGAGAGAGCAGGGCAGTGGGATTAGTTTGAGTTTGATACAGGGCTATGGGTGCAGAGTGGTACGGTGAGATTAGTTTGGGATTGATACAAGGATATGAGGAGAGAGCGGAGAAGTGGCATTAGTCTGGGATTGATACAGGGCTATGGGGGGGGAGAGAGGGTCAGTGGGATTAGTTTAGGATTGAAACAGTGCTATGTGGAGAGAGTAGGGCAGCAGGATTAGTGTGGGATTGATACAGGGCTATGGAAAGAGATCGGGCCAGTTGTATTAGTCTGGGATTGATAAAGGGCTATGGGGAGAGAGCGGAGCAGTGTGATTAGGGTGGGATTGATAGAGGGCTATGGGGAGAGAGCGAGGCAGTGGGATTAGTCTGGGATTGATACAGGGCAATGGGGAGAGAGCAGGGCAGTGCGGTTAGTTTGAGATTGACACAGGGCTATAGGGAGAGAGTGGAGCAGTGTGATTAGGGTGGGATTGATAGAGGGCTATGGGGAGAAAGCGAGGCAGTGGGATTAGTCTGGGATTGATACAGGGCAATGGGGAGAGAGCAAAGCAGTGGGATTAGTTTGGGATTGATACATGGCTATGGGGAGAGAGCGGGGCAGTGGGAATAGTTTGCGGATTGATACAGGGCTATGGGGAGAGAGCGGGGCAATGGGATTAGTTTGGGGATTGATACAGGGCTATTGGGAGAGAACGGGGCAGTGGGATTAGTTTGGAGATTGATACAGGGCTATGGGGAGAGAGCAGGGCAATGGGATTAGTTTGAGTTTGATACATGGCTATGAGGAGAGAGCGGAGCAGTGGGATTAGTCTGGGAATGATACAGGGCTATGGGGATAGAGGGGGGTAGTGTGATTAGTTTGGGGATTGATACAGGGCTATGGAAAGAGCGGGGCAGTGCGATTAGTCTGGGATGGATACAGGGCTGTGGGGAGAGAGTGGGGCAGTGGGATTAGTTTGGGATTGACACAGCTATGGGGAGAGCGCGGGGCAATGGGATTAATTTTGCTTTGATACAGGGCTATGGGGAGAGAGTGGAGCAGTGTGATTAAGGTGGGATTGATAGAGGGCTATGGGGAAAGAGCGAGGCAGTGGGATTAGGCTGGGATTGATACAGGGCTATGGGGAGAGAGCGAAGCAGTGGGATTAGTTTGAGATTGATACAGGGCTATGGGGAGAGAGCGGGGCAGTGGGAATAGTTTGGGGATTGATACATGGCTATTGGGAGAGAGCGGGGCAGTGAGATTACTTTGGGGATTGATACAGGGCTGCGGGGAGAGAGCAGGGCAGAGCGGTTAGTTTGGGATTGATACAGGGCTATAGGGAGAGAGCGTAGAAGTGTGATTAGTCTGGGATTGATACAGGGCTATGGGGAGAGAGCAGGGCAGTGGGATTAGTTTGCAATTGATACAGGGCTCTGGAGAGAGAACGGGGCAGTGGGATTACTTTGGGGATTGAAACAGGGCTGTGGGGAGAGAATGGGGAAGTGTGGTTAGTTTGGGATTGATACAGGGCTATGGGGAGACAACGGTGCAGTGTGATTAGGGTGGGATTGATACAGGGCTATGGGGAGAGAACGGAGCAATGTGTTTAGGGTGGGATTGATACAGGGCTATGGAGCGACAGAGGGACAGTGGGTTTAGTGTGGGATTGATACAGTGCTATGTGGAGAGAGCAGTGCAGTGGGATTAGTGTGGGATTGATACAAGGCTATGGGGAGAGAGCGGGGCAGTGGGATTAGTTTGGGACTGATATATGGCTATGGGGAGAGAGCGGTGCAATGAGATTTGTCTGGGATTGATACAAGGCTATAGGGAGAGAGCAGGGCAGTGGGATTACGGTGGAATTGATACAGGGCTTTGGGGAGAGAGCAGGACAGTGGGATTAGTCTGGGATTGATACAGGACTATGGGGAGAGAGTGGGGCAGTGGGAATAGTTTGGGGATTGATAAAGGGCTATCGTGAAAGCGTGGGGCAGTGGGATTAGTTTGGGGATCAGACAAGGCTATGGGGAGAAAGCGTGGCAGTGGGATTCGTTTGGGATTGTTACAGGGCTATGGGCAGAGAGCGGGGCAGTGTGATTCCTTTGGGATAGATACAGGGCTATGGGGAGAGAGCGGGGCAGTGTAAGTAGTTTGCGAATGATACAGAGCTATGATGAGAGAATTGGCCAGTGGGATTAATTTGGGATTCATACATGGCTCTGGGGAGAGAAGGGGGCAGTGAGATTATTTTGGGGATTGATACAGAGCTGTGGGGAGAGAGCGGGGCAGTGCGGTTAGTTTGTGGTTAAAACAGGGCTATGGGGAGAGAGCCGGGACAGTGGGATTAGTCTGGGATTGATACAGGGCTATGGGGAGACAGTGGGTCAGTGGGATTAGTTTGGGATTGATACTGGGCTATGGGGAGAGAGTAGGGCAGTGGGATTAGTTGGGGATTGATACAGTGCTCTTGGGAGAGAGCGGGGCAGTGGAATTCGTTAGGGATTGATAAAGGGCTCTGGGGAGAGAGTGGGGCAGTGGGATTAGTTTGAGTTTGATACAGGGCTATGGGTGGAGAGCAGGGCAGTGGGATTAGTTTGAGTTTGATACAGGGCTATGGGTGGAGAGCAGGGCAGTGGGATTACTTTGGGGTTTGACACAGGGCTGTGTGGAGAGAGTGGGGCAGTGGGATTAGTTTGGGGATTGATACAGGGCTATGGGGAGACAACGGAGCAGTGTGATTAGGGTGGGATTGATACAGGGCTATGGGGAGAGAGCGGAGCAGTGGGATTAGTCTGGGAATGATACAGGGCTATGGGGAATGAGCGGGGCAGTAGGGATACGGTGGGATTGATACACGGCTGTGGGGAGAGAACGGAGCAGTGTGTTTAGGGTGGGATTGATACAGGGCTATGGAAAGAGAGCGGGACATTGCGATTGGTCTGGGATGGATACAGGCCTACGGAGCGACAGAGGGACAGTGGGTTTAGTTTGGGATTGATACAGTGCTATGTGGAGAGAGCAGTGCAGTGGGATTAGTGTGGGATTGATACAAGGCTATGGGGAGAGAGCGGGGCAGTGGGATTAGTTTGGGACTGATATATGGCTATGGGGAGAGAGCGGTGCAATGAGATTTGTCTGGGATTGATACAAGGCTATAGGGAGAGAGCAGGGCAGTGGGATTACGGTGGAATTGATACAGGGCTTTGGGGAGAGAGCAGGGCAGTGGGATTAGTCTGGGATTGATACAGAACTATGGGGAGAGAGTGGGGCAGTGGGAATAGTTTGGGGATTGATAAAGGGCTATCGTGAAAGCGTGGGGCAGTGGGATTAGTTTGGGGATCAGACAGGGCTATGGGCAGAGAGCGTGGCAGTGGGAATCGTTTGGGATTGATACAGGGGTATGGGCAGAGAGCGGGGCAGTGTGATTCCTTTGGGATAGATACAGGGCTATGGGGAGAGAGCGGGGCAGTGTAAGTAGTTTGCGAATGATACAGAGCTATGATGAGAGAATTGGCCAGTGGGATTAATTTGGGATTCATACATGGCTCTGGGGAGAGAAGGGGGCAGTGAGATTATTTTGGGGATTGATACAGAGCTGTGGGGAGAGAGCGGGGCAGTGCGGTTAGTTTGTGGTTAAAACAGGGCTATGGGGAGGGAGCAGGGCAATGGGATTAGTCTGGGATTGATACAGGGCTATGGGGAGACAGCGGGTCAGTGGGATTAGTTTGGGATTGATACTGGGCTATGGGGAGAGAGTAGGCCAGTGGGATTGGTTTGCAA
The DNA here is from genome assembly GCA_026770705.1 of Isurus oxyrinchus. NCBI lineage: Eukaryota > Metazoa > Chordata > Chondrichthyes > Lamniformes > Lamnidae > Isurus > Isurus oxyrinchus. Next base: position 5,954,913 of record JANJGN010000036.1, read on the forward strand.
TTGATACAGGGCTCTGGAGAGAGAACGGGGCAGTGGGATTATTTTGGGGATTGAAACAGGGCTGTGGGGAGAGAACGGGGAAGTGTGGTTAGTTTGGGATTGATACAGGGCTATGGGGAGACAACGGAGCAGTGTGATTAGGGTGGGATTGATACAGGGCTATGGGGAGAGAGCGGGGCAGTGGGATTAGTCTGGGATTGATACAGGGCTATGGGGAATGAGCGGGGCAGTAGGAATACGGTGGGATTGATACAGGGCTGTGGGGAGAGAACGGAGCAGTGTGTTTAGGGTGGGATTGATACAGGGCTATGGAAAGAGAGCGGGACATTACGATTGGTCTGGGATGGATACAGGCCTACCGAGCGACAGAGGGACAGTGGGTTTAGTTTGGGATTGATACAGTGCTATGTGGAGAGAGCAGTGCAGTGGGATTAGTGTGGGATTGGTACAAGGCTATGGGGAGAGAGCGGGGCAGTGGGATTAGTTTGGGACTGATATATGGCTATGGGGAGAGAGTGGTGCAATGAGATTTGTCTGGGATTGATACAAGGCTATAGGGAGAGAGCAGGGCAGTGGGATTACGGTGGAATTGATACAGGGCTTTGGGGAGAGAGCAGGGCAGTGGGATTAGTCTGGGATTGATACAGAACTATGGGGAGAGAGTGGGGCAGTGGGAATAGTTTGGGGATTGATACAGAGCTGTGGGGAGAGAGCGGGGCCGTGCGGTTAGTTTGTGGTTAAAACAGGGCTATGGAGAGAGAGCAGGGCAATGGGATTAGTCTGGGATTGATACAGGGCTATGGGGAGACAGCGGGTCAGTGGGATTAGTTTGGGATTGATACTGAGCTATGGGGAGAGAGTAGGGCAGTGGGATTAGTTGGGGATTGATACAGTGCTCTTGGGAGAGAGCGGGGCAGTGGAACTCGTTTGGGATTTATAAAGGGCTCTGGAGAGAGAGCGGGGCAGCGCGATTAGTTTGAGTTTGTTACAGGGCTCTGGAGAGAGAGCGGGGCAGCGCGATTAGTTTGAGTTTGATACAGGGCTATGAGTGGAGAGCAGGGCAGTGGGATTAGTTTGGTGTTTGACACAGGGCTGTGTGGAGAGAGTGGGGCAGTGGGATTAGTTTGGGGATTGATACAGGGCTATGGGGAGAGAGCGGGGCAATGGGTTTAGTTTGGGGATTGATACAGGGCTATGGGGAGAGAGCGGAGCAGTGGGATTAGTCTGGGAATAATACAGGGTTATGGGAAGAGAGCTGGGCAGTGGGAATAGTCTGGGATGGATACAGGCCTGTGGGGATAGAGGGGGGCAGTGTGATTAGTTTGGGATTGATACAGGGCTATAGGTAGAGAGCGGAGCAGTGGGATTAGGGTGGGATTGATACAGGGCTATGAGGAGAGAGCGGAGCAGTGGGATTAGTCTGGGAATGATACAGGGCTATGGGGATAGAGGGGGGTAGTGTGATTAGTTTGGGGATTGATACAGGGCTATGGAATAAGCGGGGCAGTGCGATTAGTCTGGGATGGATACAGGGCTGTGGGGAGAGAGTGGGGCAATGCGGTTAGTTTGGGATTGATGCAGGGCTATAGGGAGAGAGCGTAGAAGTGTGATTAGTCTGGGATTGATACAGGGCTACGGGGAGAGAGCAGGGCAGTGGGATTAGTTTGCAATTGATACAGGGCTCTGGAGAGAGAACGGGGCAGTGGGATTACTTTGGGGATTGAAACAGAGCTGTGGGGAGAGAACGGGGAAGTGTGGTTAGTTTGGGATTGATACAGGGCTATGGGGAGACAACGGAGCAGTGTGATTAGGGTGGGATTGATACAGGGCGATGGGGAGAGAGCGGGGCAGTGGGATTAGTCTGGGATTGATACAGGGCTATGGGCAGAGAGAGGGGCAGAGGGATTCCTTTGGGATAGATACAGGGCTATGGGGAGAGAGCGGGGCAGTGTAACTAGTTTGTGAATGATACAGAGCTATGATGAGAGAATGGGCTAATGGGATTAATTTGGGATTCATACAAGGCTCTGGGGTGAGAAGGGGGGCATTTAGATTACTTTGGGGATTGATTCAGAGGGCGGGGCAGTGCGGTTAGTTTGGAATTGATACAGGGCTATGGGGAGTGAACGGGGCAGTGGGATTGATACAGGGCTATGGAGAAAGATGGGGTCAGTGGGATTAGCTTGGAGATTGACACAGGGCTATGGCGAGAGAGCGGGGCAGTTGGATTAGTCTGGGAATGATACAGGGCTATGGGAGGATAGAGGGAGAGTGGGTTTAGTTTGGGATTGATACCGTGCTATGTGGAGAGAGCAGGGCAGTGACATTGGTGTGGGATTGATACAGGGCAATGGGGAGAGACCGGAGCAGTGGGATTAGTTTGGGGATTGAAACCGGGCTATTGGGAGAGTGCGGGGCAGTGGGATTGGTTTGCGATTGATACAGGGCTATGGGGAGAGACTGGGGCAGTGGGATTAGCCTGGGATTGATACAGGGCTACGGGGAGAGAGAGGGGCAGTGGGATTAGTTTGGGATTGATACAGTGCCATGGGGAGATGGCGCGGCAGTGGGATTAGTGTGGGATCGATCCAGGGCTATGGGAGGAGAGAGAGACTGTGGGATTAGTTTGGGATTGATACAGTGCTATGTGGAGAGAGCAGGGCAGTGGGAATAGAGTGGGATTGATACAGGGCTATGTGAATAGAGTGGGACAGTGGGTTTAGTTTGGGGATTGATACAGGGCTATGGGGAGAGTGCGGAGCAATGGGATTAGTTGGGATTGATACAGGGATACGGGGAGAGATTGGGGCAGTAGGATTAGTTTGGGGATTGATACAGGGCTACGGGGAGAGTGGGGCAGTGGGATCTGTCTCGGATTGATACAGAGTTATGCGCAGAGCGCAGGGCAATGGGATTAATTTTGGATTGATACAGGGCTATGGGGAATGAGCAGGGCAGTGGGAATAGTTTGGGGATTGATAAAGGGCTCTAGGGAGAGAGTGGGGCAGTGGGATTAGTTTGAGTTTGAAACAGGGCTATGGGGAAAGCGTGGGTCAGTGGGATTAGTTTGGGGATCAGACAGGGCTATGGGGAGAGAGCGTGGCAGTGGGATTAGTTTGGGATTGATACAGGGCTATGGGCAGAGAGGGGGGCAGAGGGATTCCTTTGTGATAGATAAAGGGCAATGAGCAGACAGTTATGCAGAGGGATTCATTTGGGATAAATTTGGGCTATGGGGAGAGAGCAGGGCAGTGTAAGTAGTTTGCGAATGATACAGAGCTATGGGCCAGTGAGATTAATTTGGGATTCAGACAAGGCTCTGGGGAGAGAAGGGGGGAATTTAGATTACTTTGGGGATTGATTCAGAGCAGCGGGGAGAGAGCAGGGCAGTGAGATTAGTCTGCGAATGATACAGCGTTATGGGGTGATAGAGGGAGTGTGGGTGTAGTTTGGGATTGATACAGTGCTATGTGGAAAGAGCAGGCCAGTGAGATTAGTGTGGGATTGATACAGGGCAATGGGGAGAGATCGGGGCAGTGGGATTAATTTGGGGATTGACACAGGGCTATTGGCAGAGTGCGGGGCAGTGGGATTAGTTTGGGATTGATACAGGCCTATGGGGAGAGAGCGGGGAAGTGGGATTAATTTGGGGATTGACACAGGGCTAATGGGAGAGTGCGGGGCAGTGGGATTAGTTTGGGATTGATACAGGGCTATGGGGAGAGAGTAGGGCAGTGGAAATTGTTTGGGGATTGGCACAGGGCTATGGGGAGAGAGCGGGGCATTGGGATTATTTTGGTATTGATACAGGGCTATGGGGAGTGAGAGAGGCAGTGGGATTAGTCTGGGATTGATACAGGGCTATGGGGAGAGAGTGGGGCAGTGGGATTCGTTTGGGATTGATACAGGGCTATGTGGTGAGAGCAGGGCAGTGGGATTATTTTGAGTTTGATACTGGGCTATGGGGAGAGATTGGGGCAGTGGGATTAGTTTGGGGATTGATACAGGGCTACGGGGAGAGAGTGAGGCAGTGGGATGTGTCTCGGATTGAGACAGGGATATGCGCAGAGCGCGGGGAAATGGGATTAATTTTGGATTGATACAGGACTATGGGGAATGAGCGGGGCAGTGGGAATAGTTTGGGGATTGATAAAGGGCTCTAGGGAGAGAGTGGGGCAGTGGGATTAGTTTGAGTTTTTAAACAAAGCTATGGGGAAAGCGTGGGTCAGTGGGATTAGTTTGGGGATCAGACAGGGCTATGGGGAGAGAGTGTGGCAGTGGGATTAGTTTGGGATTGATACAGGGTTATGGGGAGAGAGTGGGGCAGAGGGATTCCTTTGGGATAGATACAGGGCTATGGGAGAGAGCGGGGCAGTGTAAATAGTTTGCAAATAATACAGATCTATGGTGAGAGAATGGGCCAGTGGGATTAATTTGGGATTCATACAAGGCTCTGGGGAGAGAACGGGGGCATTTAGATTACTTTGGGGATTGATTCAGAGCTGTGGGGAGAGAGCGGGGCAGTGCGGTAAGTTTGGGATTGATACAGGGCTATGGGGAGAGAGCAGGGCAGTGAGATTATTCTGGCATTGATGCAGGGCTATGGGGAGAGTGCGAGGCAGTGGGATTAGTTTGGGATTGATACAGGGCTATGGGGAGTGAACGGGGCAGTGGGATTACGGTGGGATTGATACAGGGCTATGGGGAGAGAGCGGTTCAGTGGAATTAGATTGGAGATTGACACAGGGCTATGGCGAGAGAGCGGGGCAGTTGGATTAGTCTGGGAATGATACAGAGCTATGGGAAGATAGAGGGAGAGTGGGTTTATTTTGGGATTGATACAGTGCTATGTGGTGAGAGCAGGGCAGTGACATTGGTGTGGGATTGATACAGGGCAATGGGGAGAGATCAAAGCAGTGGGATTAGATTGGGGATTGAACCCGGGCTATTGGGAGAGTGCGGGGCAGTCGGATTAGTTTGGGATTGATACAGGGCTATGGGGAGAGACTGGGGCAGTGGGATTAGCCTGGGATTGATACAGGGCTACGGGGAGAGAGAGGGGCAGTGGGATTAGTTTGGGATTGATACAGTGCCATGGGGAGATGGCGCGGCAGTGGGATTAGTGTGGGATCGATCCAGGGCTATGGGAGGAGAGAGAGACTGTGGGATTAGTTTGGGATTGATACAGTGCTATGTGGAGAGAGCAGGGCAGTGGGAATAGAGTGGGATTGATACAGGGCTATGTGGATAGAGTGGGACAGTGGGTTTAGTTTGGGGATTGATACAGGGCTATGGGGAGAGTGCGGAGCAATGGGATTAGTTGGGATTGATACAGGGATACGGAGAGAGATTGGGGCAGTAGGATTAGTTTGGGGATTGATACAGGGCTACGGGGAGAGTGGGGCAGTGGGATCTGTCTCGGATTGATACAGAGTTATGCGCAGAGCGCAGGGCAATGGGATTAATTTTGGATTGATACAGGGCTATGGGGAATGAGCAGGGCAGTGGGAATAGTTTGGGGATTGATAAAGGGCTCTAGGGAGAGAGTGGGGCAGTGGGATTAGTTTGAGTTTGAAACAGGGCTATGGGGAAAGCGTGGGTCAGTGGGATTAGTTTGGGGATCAGACAGGGCTATGGGGAGAGAGCGTGGCAGTGGGATTAGTTTGGGATTGATACAGGGCTATGGGCAGAGAGGGGGGCAGAGGGATTCCTTTGTGATAGATAAAGGGCAATGAGCAGACAGTTATGCAGAGGGATTCATTTGGGATAAATTTGGGCTATGGGGAGAGAGCAGGGCAGTGTAAGTAGTTTGCGAATGATACAGAGCTATGGGCCAGTGAGATTAATTTGGGATTCAGACAAGGCTCTGGGGAGAGAAGGGGGGAATTTAGATTACTTTGGGGATTGATTCAGAGCAGCGGGGAGAGAGCAGGGCAGTGAGATTAGTCTGCGAATGATACAGCGTTATGGGGTGATAGAGGGAGTGTGGGTGTAGTTTGGGATTGATACAGTGCTATGTGGAAAGAGCAGGCCAGTGAGATTAGTGTGGGATTGATACAGGGCAATGGGGAGAGATCGGGGCAGTGGGATTAATTTGGGGATTGACACAGGGCTATTGGCAGAGTGCGGGGCAGTGGGATTAGTTTGGGATTGATACAGGCCTATGGGGAGAGAGCGGGGAAGTGGGATTAATTTGGGGATTGACACAGGGCTAATGGGAGAGTGCGGGGCAGTGGGATTAGTTTGGGATTGATACAGGGCTATGGGGAGAGATCGAGGCAGTGGGATTAGCCTGGGATTCATACAGGGCTATGGGGAGAGAGTAGGGCAGTGGAAATTGTTTGGGGATTGGCACAGGGCTATGGGGAGAGAGCGGGGCATTGGGATTATTTTGGTATTGATACAGGGCTATGGGGAGTGAGAGAGGCAGTGGGATTAGTCTGGGATTGATACAGGGCTATGGGGAGAGAGTGGGGCAGTGGGATTCGTTTGGGATTGATACAGGGCTATGGGGTGAGAGCAGGGCAGTGGGATTATTTTGAGTTTGATACTGGGCTATGGGGAGAGATTGGGGCAGTGGGATTAGTTTGGGGATTGATACAGGGCTACGGGGAGAGAGTGAGGCAGTGGGATGTGTCTCGGATTGAGACAGGGATATGCGCAGAGCGCGGGGAAATGGGATTAATTTTGGATTGATACAGGACTATGGGGAATGAGCGGGGCAGTGGGAATAGTTTGGGGATTGATAAAGGGCTCTAGGGAGAGAGTGGGGCAGTGGGATTAGTTTGAGTTTTTAAACAGAGCTATGGGGAAAGCGTGGGTCAGTGGGATTAGTTTGGGGATCAGACAGGGCTATGGGGAGAGAGTGTGGCAGTGGGATTAGTTTGGGATTGATACAGGGTTATGGGGAGAGAGTGGGGCAGAGGGATTCCTTTGGGATAGATACAGGGCTATGGGAGAGAGCGGGGCAGTGTAAATAGTTTGCAAATAATACAGATCTATGGTGAGAGAATGGGCCAGTGGGATTAATTTGGGATTCATACAAGGCTCTGGGGAGAGAACGGGGGCATTTAGATTACTTTGGGGATTGATTCAGAGCTGTGGGGAGAGAGCGGGGCAGTGCGGTAAGTTTGGGATTGATACAGGGCTATGGGGAGAGAGCAGGGCAGTGAGATTATTCTGGCATTGATGCAGGGCTATGGGGAGAGTGCGAGGCAGTGGGATTAGTTTGGGATTGATACAGGGCTATGGGGAGTGAACGGGGCAGTGGGATTACGGTGGGATTGATACAGGGCTATGGGGAGAGAGCGGGTCAGTGGAATTAGATTGGAGATTGACACAGGGCTATGGCGAGAGAGCGGGGCAGTTGGATTAGTCTGGGAATGATACAGAGCTATGGGAGAATAGAGGGAGAGTGGGTTTATTTTGGGATTGATACAGGGCAATGGGGAGAGATCAAAGCAGTGGGATTAGATTGGGGATTGAACCCGGGCTATTGGGAGAGTGCGGGGCAGTCGGATTAGTTTGGGATTGATACAGGGCTATGGGGAGAGACTGGGGCAGTGGGATTAGCCTGGGATTGATACAGGGCTACGGGGAGAGAGAGGGGCAGTGGGATTAGTTTGGGATTGATACACCGCCATGGGGAGATGGCGCGGCAGTCGGATTAGTGTGGGATCGATCCAGGGCTATGAGGGGAGAGAGAGACTGTGGGATTAGTTTGGGATTGATACAGTGCTATGTGGAGAGAGCAGCGCAGTGGAAATAGAGTGGGATTGATACAGGGCTATGTGGATACAGTGGGACATTGGGTTTAGTTTGGGGATTGATACAGGGCTATGGGGAGAGTGCGGAGCAATGGGATTAGTTTGGGATTGATACAGGGCTATGGGGAGAGATTGGGGCAGCGGGATTAGTTTGGGGATTGATACAGGGCTACGGAGAGAGTGGGGCAGTGGGATGTTTCTCGGATTGATACAGGGATATGCACAGAGCGCAGGGCAATGGGATTAATTTTGGATTGATACAGGACTATGGGGAATGAGCAGGGCAGTGGGAATAGTTTGGGGATTGATAAAGGGCTCTATGGAGAGAGTGGGGCAGTGGGATCAGTTTGAGTTTTTAAACAGATCTATGGGGAAAGCGTGGGTCAGTGGGATTAGTTTGGGGATCAGACAGGGCTATGGGGAGAGAGCGTGGTAGTGGGATTAATTTGGTATTGATACAGGGTTATGGGGAGAGAGTGGGGCAGAGGGATTCCTTTGGGATAGATACAGGGCTATGGGAGAGAGCGGGGCAGTGTAAGTAGTTTGCGAATAATACAGATCTATGGTGAGAGAATGGGCCAGTGGGATTAATTTGGGATTCATACAAGGCTCTGGGGAGAGAAGGGGGGCATTTAGATTACTTTGGGGATTGATTCAGAGCTGTGGGGAGAGAGCGGGGCAGTGCGGTTAGTTTGGGATTGATACAGGGCTATGGGGAGAGAGCGGGGCAGTGGGATTAGCCTGGGATTGATACAGGGCTACGGGGAGAGAATGGTGCTGTGGGATTAGTTTGGGATTGATACAGTGCTATGGGGAGATGGCGCGGCATTGGGATTAGTCTGGGATCGATCCAGGGCTATGGTGGAAGAGAGAGACTGTGGGATTAGTTTGGGTTTGATACACTGCTATGTGGAGAGAGCGGGGCAGTGGGAATAGAGTGGGATTGATACAGGGCTATGTGGATAGAGTGGGACAGTGGGATTAGTTTGGGGATTGATACAAGGCTATGGGGAGAGTGCGGATCAGTGGGATTAGTTTGGGATTGATACAGGGCTATGGGGAGAGATTGGGGGAATTTAGATTACTTTGGCGATTGATTCAGAGCTGTGGGGAGAGAGCGGGGCAGTGTGATTAGGATGGGATTGATACTGGGCTATGGGTAGAGAGCAGGGCAGTGGTATTAGTCTGGGAATGATACAGGGCTATGGGGGGATAGAGGGAGTGTGGGTGTAGTTTGGGATTGAAACAGTGCTATTTGGAGAGAGCAGGGCAGTGAGATTAGTGTGGGATTGATACAGGGCAATGGAGAGAGAGCGGGGCAGTGGGATTATTTTGGAATTGATACAGGGCTATGGGGAGAGAGCGGGGCAGTGGGATTAGTTTGAGTGTGATACAGGGCTATGGGGAGAGAGAGGGGCAGTGGGATTAGCCTGGGATTGATACAGGGCTACGGGGAGAGTGGGGCAGTGGGATGTGTCTCGGATTGATACAGAGTTATGCGCAGAGCGCAGGGCAATGGGATTAATTTTGGATTGATACAGGACTATGGGGAATGAGCAGGGCAGTGGGAATAGTTTGGGGATTGATAAGGGGCTCTAGGGAGAGAGTGGGGCAGTGGGATTAGTTTGAGTTTGAAACAGGGCTATGGGGAAAGCGTGGGTCAGTGGGATTAGTTTGGGGATCAGACAGGGCTATGGGGAGAGAGCGTGGCAGTGGGATTAGTTTGGTATTGGTACAGGGCTATGGGCAGAGAGGGGGGCAGAGGGATTCCTTTGGGATAGATACAGGGCTATGGAGAGAGAGCTGGGCAGTGTAAGTAGTTTGCGAATGATACAGATCTATGGTGAGAGAATGGGCCAGTGGGATTAATTTGGGATTCATACAAGGCTCTGGGGAGAGAAGGGGGGCATTTAGATTTCTTTAGGGATTGATTCAGAGCTGTGGGGAGAGAGCGGGGAAGTGCGGTTAGTTTGGGATTGATACAGGGCTATGGGGAGAGAGCGGAGCAGTGTGATTAGGGTGGGATTGATACAGGGCTATGGGGATAGAGCGAGTCAGTGGGATGAACTTGGAGATTGACACAGGGCTATGAGGCGAGAGCGGGGCAGTGGGATTAGTTTGGGATTGATACAGGGCTATGGGGAGAGAGCGGGGCAGTGGGATTAGCCTGGGATTGATACAGGGCTACGGGGAGAGAATGGTGCTGTGGGATTAGTTTGGGATTGATACAGTGCTATGGGGAGATGGCGCGGCATTGGGATTAGTCTGGGATCGATCCAGGGCTATGGTGGAAGAGAGAGACTGTGGGATTAGTTTGGGTTTGATACACTGCTATGTGGAGAGAGCGGAGCAGTGGGAATAGAGTGGGATTGATACAGGGCTATGTTGATAGAGTGGGACAGTGGGATTAGTTTGGGGATTGATACAAGGCTGTGGGGAGAGTGCGGATCAGTGGGATTAGTTTGGGATTGAAACAGGGCTATGGGGAGAGATTGGGGCAGTGGGATTAGTTTGGGATTCAGACAAGGCTCTGGGGAGAGAAGGGGGGAATTTAGATTACTTTGGCGATTGATTCAGAGCTGTGGGGAGAGAGCGGGGCAGTGTGATTAGGATGGGATTGATACTGGGCTATGGGGAGAGAGCAGGGCAGTGGGATTAGTCTGGGAATGATACAGGGCTATGGGGAGAGAGAGGGGCAGTGGGATTAGCCAGGGATTGATACAGGGCTATGCGGAGAGAGTGGCGCAGTGGAATTCATTTGGGATTGATACAGTGCTATGGGGAAAGAGCAGGCAGTAGGATCAGTTTGAGTTTGATACAGGGCTATGGGGAGAGATTGGGGCAGTGGGATTAGTTTGGGGATTGATACAGGGCTATGGGGAGTGAGTGGGGCAGTGGGATGTGTCTCGGATTGATACAAAGATATGCGCAGAGCGCGGGGCAATGGGATTAATTTTGGATTGATACAGGACTATGGGGAATGAGCAGGGAAGTGGGAATATTTTAGGGATTGATAAGGGGCTCTAGGGAGAGAGTGGGGCAGTGGGATTAGTTTGAGTTTGAAACAGGGCTATGGGGAAAGCGTGGGTCAGTGGGATTAGTTTGGGGATCAGACAGGGCTATGGGGAGAGAGCGTGGCAGTGGGATTAGTTTGGGATTGATACAGGGCTATGGGCAGAGAGGGGGGCAGAGGGATTCCTTTGTGATAGATAAAGGGCAATGAGCAGACAGTTATGCAGAGGGATTCATTTGGGATAAATTTGGGCTATGGGGAGAGAGCAGGGCAGTGTAAGTAGTTTGCGAATGATACAGAGCTATGGGCCAGTGAGATTAATTTGGGATTCAGACAAGGCTCTGGGGAGAGAAGGGGGGAATTTAGATTACTTTGGGGATTGATTCAGAGCAGCGGGGAGAGAGCAGGGCAGTGAGATTAGTCTGCGAATGATACAGCGTTATGGGGTGATAGAGGGAGTGTGGGTGTAGTTTGGGATTGATACAGTGCTATGTGGAAAGAGCAGGCCAGTGAGATAAGTGTGGGATTGATACAGGGATATGGGGAGAGATCGGGGAAGTGGGATTAATTTGGGGATTGACACAGGGCTAATGGGAGAGTGCGGGGCAGCGGGATTAGTTTGGGATTGATACAGGGCTATGGGGAGAGATCAAGGCAGTGGGATTAGCCTGGGATTCATACAGGGCTATGGGGAGAGAGTAGGGCAGTGGAAATTGTTTGGGGATTGGCACAGGGCTATGGGGAGAGAACGGGGCATTGGGATTAGTTTGGGATTGATACAGGGCTATGGGGAGTGAGAGAGGCAGTGGGATTAGTCTGGGATTGATACAGGGCTATGGGGAGAGAGTGGGGCAGTGGAATTCGTTTGGGATTGATACAGGGCAATGGGGAGGGAGCGGGACAGTGGGATTAGTTTGAGTTTGATACTGGGCTTTGGGGAGAGATTGCGGCAGTGGGATTAGTTTGGGGATTGATACAGAGCTACGGGTAGAGAGTGGGGCAGTGGGATCTGTCTCGGATTGAGACAGGGTTATGCACAGAGCGCGTGGCAATGGGATTAATTTTGGATTGATACAGGACTATGGGGAATGAGCAGGACAGTGGGAATAGTTTGGGGATTGATAAGGGGCTCTAGGGAGAGAGTGGGGCAGTGGGATTAGTTTGAGTTTGAAACAGGACTATGGGAAAAGCGTGGGTCAGTGGGATTAGTTTGGGGATCAGACAGGGCTATGGGGAGAGAGCGTGGCAGTGGGATTAGTTTGGGATAGATACAGGGCTAGGGGAGAGAGCGGGGCAGTGTAAGTAGTTTGCGAATGATACAGATCTATGGTGAGCGAATGGGCCAGTGGGATTAATTTGGGATTCATACAAGGCTCTGGGGAGAGAAGGGGGGCATTTAGATTTCTTTGGGGATTGATGCAGAGCTGTGGAGAGAGAGCGGGGCAGTGCGGTTAGTTTGGGATTGATACAGGGCTATGGGGAGAGAGCGGAGCAGTGTGATTAGGGTGGGATTGATACAGGGCTATGGGGAGAGAGCAGGGCAGTGGGATTATTCTGGCATTGATGCAGGGCTATGGGGAGAGAGCAAGGCAGTGGGATTAGTTTGGGATTGATACAGGGCTATGGGGAGAGAGTAGGGCAGTGGAAATTGTTTGGGGATTGGCATAGGGTTATGGGGAGAGAACGGGGCATTGGGATTATTTTGGTATTGATACAGGGCTATGGGGAGTGAGAGAGGCAGTGGGATTAGTCTGGGATTGATACAGGGCTATGGGGAGAGAGTGGGGCAGTGGGATTCGTTTGGGATTGATATAGGGCTATGGGGAGAGAGCAGGGCTGTGGGATTATTTTGAGTTTGATACTGGGCTATGGGGAGAGATTGTGGCAGTGGGATTAGTTTGGGGATTGATACAGGGCCACGGGGAGAGAGTGAGGCAGTGGGATGTTTCTCGGATTGAGACAGGGATATGCGCAGAGCGCAGGGCAATGGGATTAATTTTGGATTGATACAGGACTATGGGGAATGAGCAGGGCAGTGGGAATAGTTTGGGGATTGATAAAGGGGTCTAGGGAGAGAGTGGGGCAGTGGGATTAATTTAAGTTTTTAAACAGGGCTGTGGGGAAAGCGTGGGTCAGTGGGATTAGTTTGGGTATCAGACAGGGCTATAGGGAGAGAGCGTGGCAGTGGGATTAGTTTGGGATTGATACAGGGTTAAGGGGAGAGACTGGGACAGAGGGATTCCTTTGGGATAGATACAGGGCTATGGGAGAGAGCGGGGCAGTGTAAGTAGTTTGCGAATAATACAGATCTATGGTGAGAGAATGGGCCAGTGGGATCAATTTGGGATTCATACAAGGCTCTGTGGAGAGAAGGGGGGCATTTAGATTACTTTGGGGATTGATTCAGAGCTGTGGGGAGAGAGCGGGGCAGTGCGGTTAGTTTGGGATTGATACAGGGCTATGGGGAGAGAGCGGGGCAGTGGGATTAGCCTGGGATTGATACAGGGCTACGGGGAGAGAATGGTGCAGTGGGATTAGTTTGGGATTGATACAGTGCAATGGGGAGATGGCGCGGCATTGGGATTAGTCTGGGATCGATCCAGGGCTATGGGGGAAGAGAGAGACTGTGGAATTAGTTTGGGTTTGATACACTGCTATGTGGAGAGAGCGGGGCAGTGGGAATAGAGTGGGATTGATACAGGGTTATGTGGATAGAGTGGGACAGTGGGATTAGTTTGGGGATTGATACAAGGCTATGGGGAGAGTGCAGAGCAGTGGGATTAGTTTGGGATTGATACAGGGCTATGGGGAGAGATTGGGGCAGTGGGATTAGTTTGGGATTCAGACAAGACTCTGGGGTGAGAAGGGGGGAATTTAGATTACTTTGGCGATTGATTCAGAGCTGTGGGGAGAGAGCGGGGCAGTGGGATTAGTTTGAGTGTGATACAGGGCTATGGAGAGAGAGAGGGGCAGTGGGATTAGCCTGGGATTGATACAGGGCTATGGGGAGAGAGAGGGGCAGTGGGATTAGCCAGGGATTGACACAGGGCTATGCGGAGAGAGTGGCGCAGTGGAATTCATTTGGGATTAATACAGGGCTATGGGGAAAGAGCGGGGCAGTAGGATCAGTTTGAGTTTGATACAGGGCTATGGGGAGAGATTGGGGCAGTGGGATTAGTTTGGGGATTGATACAGGGCTATGGGGAGAGAGTGGGGCAGTGGGATGTGTCTCGGATTGATACAGGATTATGCGCAGAGCACGGGGCAATGGGATTAATTTTGGATTGATACAGGACTATGGGGAATGAGCAGGGCAGTGGGAATATTTTAGGGATTGATAAGGGGCTCTAGGGAGAGAGTGGGGCAGTGGGATTAGTTTGGGATTGATACAAGGCTATGGGCAGAGAGGGGCGGAGGGATTCCTTTGGGATAGATACAGGGCTATGGGGAGAGAGCGGGGCAGTGTAACTAGTTTGCGAATGATACTGAGCTATGGTGAGAGAATGGGCCAATGGGATTAATTTGGGATTCATACAAGGCTCTGGGGTGAGAAGGGGGGCATTTAGATTACTTTGGGGATTGATTCAGAGCTGTGGGGAGAGGGTGGGGCAGTGCGGTTAGTTTGGGATTGATACAGGGCTATGGGGAGAGAGCGGGGCAGTGGGATTAGTTTGGGATTGATACAGTGCCATGTGGAGATGGCGCGGCAGTGGGATTAGTGTGGGATCGATCCAGGGCTATGGGAGGAGAGAGAGACTGTGGGATTAGTTTGGGATTGATACAGTGCTATGTGGAGAGAGCAGGGCAGTGGGAATAGAGTGGGATTGATACAGGGCTATGTGGATAGAGTGGGACAGTGTGTTTAGTTTGGGGATTGATACAAGGCTATGGGGAGAGTGCGGAGCAATGGGATTAGTTTGGGATTGATACAGGGATACGGGGAGAGATTGGGGCAATGGGATTAGTTTGGGGATTGATACAGGGCTACGGGGAGAGTGGGGCAGTGGGATGTGTCTCGGATTGATACAGAGTTATGCGCAGAGCGCAGGGCAATGGGATTAATTTTGGATTGATACAGGACTATGGGGAATGAGCAGGGCAGTGGGAATAGTTTGGGGATTGATAAAGGGCTCTAGGGAGAGAGTGGGGCAGTGGGATTAGTTTGAGTTTGAAACAGGGCTATGGGGAAAGCGTGGGTCAGTGGGATTAGTTTGGGATTGATACAGGGCTATGGGGAGAGAGGGGGGCAGAGGGATTCCTTTGGGATAGATACAGGGCTATGGGGACAGAGCGGGGCAGTGTAAGTAGTTTGCGAATGATACAGAGTTATGGTGAGAGAATTGGCCAGTGACATTAATTTGGGATTCAGACAAGGCTCTGGGGAGAGAAGGGGGAATTTAGATTACTTTGGGGATTGATTCAGTGCTGTGGGGAGAGAGCAGGGCAGTGGGATTAGTCTGCGAATGATACAGGGTTCTGGGGTGATAGAGGGAGTGTGGGTGTTGTTTGGGATTGATACAGTGCTATGTGGAGAGAGCAGGCCAGTGAGATTAGTGTGGGATTGATACAGGGCTATGGGGAGAGAACGAGGCAGTGGGATTAGCCTGGGATTCATACAGGGCTATGGGGAGAGAGTAGGGCAGTGGAAATTGTTTGGGGATTGGCACAGGGCTATGGGGAGAGAACGGGGCATTGGGATTATTTTGGTATTGATACAGGGCTCTGGGGAGAGAGTGGGGCAGTGGGATTCGTTCGGGATTGATACAGGGCTATGGGGAGAGAGCGGGGCAGTGGGATTAGTTTGAGTTTGATACTGGACTATGGGGAGAGAATGGGGCAGTGGGATTAGTTTGGGGATTGATACAGGGCTACGGGGAGAGAGTGGGCCAGTGGGATGTTTCTCGGATTGAGACAGGGATATGCGCAGAGCGCAGGGCAATGGGATTAATTTTGGGTTGATACAGGACTATGGGGAATGAGCAGGGCAGTGGGAATAGTTTGGGAATTGATAAAGGGCTCTAGGGAGAGAGTGGGGCAGTGGGATTAGTTTGAGTTTTTAAACAGGCCTATGGGGAAAGCGTGGGTCAGTGGGATTAGTTTGGGGATCAGACAGGGCTATGGGGAGAGAGCGTGGCAGTGGGATTAGTTTGGTATTGATACAGGGCTAGGGGAGAGAGCGGGCAGTGAGATTAGCCAGGGATTGATACAGGGCTATGTGGAGAGAGTGGCGCAGTGGAATTCATTTGGGATTGATACAGTGCTATGGGGAAAGAGCAGGCAGTAGGATCAGTTTGAGTTTGATACAGGGCTATGGGGAGAGATTGGGGCAGTGGGATTAGTTTGGGGATTGATACAGGGCTATGGGGAGTGAGTGGGGCAGTGGGATGTGTCTCGGATTGATACAAAGATATGCGCAGAGCGCGGGGCAATGGGATTAATTTTGGATTGATACAGGACTATGGGGAATGAGCAGGGAAGTGGGAATATTTTAGGGATTGATAAGGGGCTCTAGGGAGAGAGTGGGGCAGTGGGATTAGTTTGGTATTGATACAGGGCTATGGGCAGAGAGTGGGGCAGAGGGATTCCTTTGGGATTGATACAGGGCTATGGGGAGAGAGCGGGGCAGTGTAAGTAGTTTGCGAATGATACAGATCTATGGTGAGAGAATGGGCCAGTGGGATTAATTTGGGATTCATACAAGGCTTTGGGGAGAGAAGGGGGGCATTTAGATTACTTTGGGGATTGATTCAGAGCTGTGGGGAGAGAGCGGAGCAGTGTGATTTGGGTGGGATTGATGCAGGGCTATGGGTAGATAACGAGGCAGTGGGATTAGTTTGGGATTGATACAGGTCTATGGGGAGTGAACGGGGCAGTGAGATTACGGTGGGATTGATACAGGGCTATGGGGAGAGAGCGGTGCAGTGGGATTAGCCAGGGATTGATACAGGGCTATGGGGAGTGAACGGGGCAGTGAGATTACGGTGGGATTGATACAGGGCTATGGGGAGTGAACAGGGCAGTGGGATTACGGTGGGATTGATACAGGGCTATGGGGAGAGAGCGGTGCAGTGGGATTAGTTTGGGATTGATACAGGGCTATGGGGAGAGAGCGTGGCAGTGGGATTAGCCTGGGATTGATACAGTGCTATGGGGAGATGGCGCGGCATTGGGATTAGTCTGGGATCGATCCAGGGCTATGGGGGGAGAGAGAGACTGTGGGATTAGTTTGGGATTGATACACTGCTATGTGGACAGAGCAGGGCAGTGGGAATAGAGTGGGATTGATACAGGGCTATGTGGATAGAGTGGGACAATGGGATTAGTTTGGGGATTGATACCGGGCTATGGGGAGAGTGCGGAGCAATGGGATTTGTTAGGGATTGATACAGGGCTATGGGGAGAGATTGGGGCAGTGGGATTAGTTTGGGATTCAGACAAGGCTCTGGGGAGAGAAGGGGGGAATTTAGATTACTTTGGCGATTGATTCAGATCTGTTGGGAGAGAGCGGGGCAGTGTGATTAGGATGGGATTGATACTGGGCTATGGGGAGAGAGAGGGGCAGTGGGATTAGTTTGGGATTGATACAGTGCCATGTGGAGATGGCGCGGCAGTGGGATTAGTGTGGGATCGATCCAGGGCTATGGGAGGAG
Source organism: Isurus oxyrinchus (assembly GCA_026770705.1). NCBI lineage: Eukaryota > Metazoa > Chordata > Chondrichthyes > Lamniformes > Lamnidae > Isurus > Isurus oxyrinchus. The sequence continues at coordinate 5,972,342 of JANJGN010000036.1, forward strand.
AGAGAGACTGTGGGATTAGTTTGGGATTGATACACTGCTATGTGGAGAGAGCAGGGCAGTGGGAATAGAGTGGGATTGATACAGGGCTATGTGGATAGAGTGGGACAGTGTGTTTAGTTTGGGGATTGATACAAGGCTATGGGGAGAGTGCGGAGCAATGGGATTAGTTTGGGATTGATACAGGGCTACGGGGAGAGTGGGGCAGTGGGATGTGTCTCGGATTGATACAGAGTTATGCGCAGAGCGCAGGGCAATGGGATTAATTTTGGATTGATACAGGACTATGGGGAATGAGCAGGGCAGTGGGAATAGTTTGGGGATTGATAAAGGGCTCTAGGGAGAGAGTGGGGCAGTGGGATTAGTTTGAGTTTGAAACAGGGCTATGGGGAAAGCGTGGGTCAGTGGGATTAGTTTGGGATTGATACAGGGCTATGGGGAGAGAGGGGGGCAGAGGGATTCCTTTGGGATAGATACAGGGCTATGGGGACAGAGCGGGGCAGTGTAAGTAGTTTGCGAATGATACAGAGTTATGGTGAGAGAATTGGCCAGTGACATTAATTTGGGATTCAGACAAGGCTCTGGGGAGAGAAGGGGGGAATTTAGATTACTTTGGGGATTGATTCAGTGCTGTGGGGAGAGAGCAGGGCAGTGGGATTAGTCTGCGAATGATACAGGGTTCTGGGGTGATAGAGGGAGTGTGGGTGTTGTTTGGGATTGATACAGTGCTATGTGGAGAGAGCAGGCCAGTGAGATTAGTGTGGGATTGATACAGGGCTAAGGGGAGGGAACGAGGCAGTGGGATTAGCCTGGGATTCATACAGGGCTATGGGGAGAGAGTAGGGCAGTGGAAATTGTTTGGGGATTGGCACAGGGCTATGGGGAAAGAACGGGGCATTGGGATTAGTTTGGGATTGATACAGGGCTATGGGGAGTGAGAGAGGCAGTTGGATTAGTCTGGGATTGATACAGGGCTATGGGGAGAGAGTGGGGCAGTGGAATTCGTTTGGGATTGATACAGGGCAATGGGGAGGGAGCGGGACAGTGGGATTAGTTTGAGTTTGATACTGGGCTTTGGGGAGAGATTGCGGCAGTGGGATTAGTTTGGGGATTGATACAGAGCTACGGGTAGAGAGTGGGGCAGTGGGATCTGTCTCGGATTGAGACAGGGTTATGCACAGAGCGCGTGGCAATGGGATTAATTTTGGATTGATACAGGACTATGGGGAATGAGCAGGACAGTGGGAATAGTTTGGGGATTGATAAGGGGCTCTAGGGAGAGAGTGGGGCAGTGGGATTAGTTTGAGTTTGAAACAGGACTATGGGAAAAGCGTGGGTCAGTGGGATTAGTTTGGGGATCAGACAGGGCTATGGGGAGAGAGCATGGCAGTGGGATTAGTTTGGGATAGATACAGGGCTAGGGGAGAGAGCGGGGCAGTGTAAGTAGTTTGCGAATGATACAGATCTATGGTGAGCGAATGGGCCAGTGGGATTAATTTGGGATTCATACAAGGCTCTGGGGAGAGAAGGGGGGCATTTAGATTTCTTTGGGGATTGATGCAGAGCTGTGGAGAGAGAGCGGGGCAGTGCGGTTAGTTTGGGATTGATACAGGGCTATGGGGAGAGAGCGGAGCAGTGTGATTAGGGTGGGATTGATACAGGGCTATGGGGAGAGAGCAGGGCAGTGGGATTATTCTGGCATTGATGCAGGGCTATGGGGAGAGAGCAAGGCAGTGGGATTAGTTTGGGATTGATACAGGGCTATGGGGAGAGAGTAGGGCAGTGGAAATTGTTTGGGGATTGGCATAGGGTTATGGGGAGAGAACGGGGCATTGGGATTATTTTGGTATTGATACAGGGCTATGGGGAGTGAGAGAGGCAGTTGGATTAGTCTGGGATTGATACAGGGCTATGGGGAGAGAGTGGGGCAGTGGGATTCGTTTGGGATTGATATAGGGCTATGGGGAGAGAGCAGGGCCGTGGGATTATTTTGAGTTTGATACTGGGCTATGGGGAGAGATTGTGGCAGTGGGATTAGTTTGGGGATTGATACAGGGCCACGGGGAGAGAGTGAGGCAGTGGGATGTTTCTCGGATTGAGACAGGGATATGCGCAGAGCGCAGGGCAATGGGATTAATTTTGGATTGATACAGGACTATGGGGAATGAGCAGGGCAGTGGGAATAGTTTGGGGATTGATAAAGGGGTCTAGGGAGAGAGTGGGGCAGTGGGATTAATTTAAGTTTTTAAACAGGGCTGTGGGGAAAGCGTGGGTCAGTGGGATTAGTTTGGGTATCAGACAGGGCTATAGGGAGAGAGCGTGGCAGTGGGATTAGTTTGGGATTGATACAGGGTTAAGGGGAGAGACTGGGACAGAGGGATTCCTTTGGGATAGATACAGGGCTATGGGAGAGAGCGGGGCAGTGTAAGTAGTTTGCGAATAATACAGATCTATGGTGAGAGAATGGGCCAGTGGGATCAATTTGGGATTCATACAAGGCTCTGTGGAGAGAAGGGGGGCATTTAGATTACTTTGGGGATTGATTCAGAGCTGTGGGGAGAGAGCGGGGCAGTGCGGTTAGTTTGGGATTGATACAGGGCTATGGGGAGAGAGCGGGGCAGTGGGATTAGCCTGGGATTGATACAGGGCTACGGGGAGAGAATGGTGCAGTGGGATTAGTTTGGGATTGATACAGTGCAATGGGGAGATGGCGCGGCATTGGGATTAGTCTGGGATCGATCCAGGGCTATGGGGGAAGAGAGAGACTGTGGAATTAGTTTGGGTTTGATACACTGCTATGTGGAGAGAGCGGGGCAGTGGGAATAGAGTGGGATTGATACAGGGTTATGTGGATAGAGTGGGACAGTGGGATTAGTTTGGGGATTGATACAAGGCTATGGGGAGAGTGCAGAGCAGTGGGATTAGTTTGGGATTGATACAGGGCTATGGGGAGAGATTGGGGCAGTGGGATTAGTTTGGGATTCAGACAAGACTCTGGGGTGAGAAGGGGGGAATTTAGATTACTTTGGCGATTGATTCAGAGCTGTGGGGAGAGAGCGGGGCAGTGGGATTAGTTTGAGTGTGATACAGGGCTATGGAGAGAGAGAGGGGCAGTGGGATTAGCCTGGGATTGATACAGGGCTATGGGGAGAGAGAGGGGCAGTGGGATTAGCCAGGGATTGACACAGGGCTATGCGGAGAGAGTGGCGCAGTGGAATTCATTTGGGATTAATACAGGGCTATGGGGAAAGAGCGGGGCAGTAGGATCAGTTTGAGTTTGATACAGGGCTATGGGGAGAGATTGGGGCAGTGGGATTAGTTTGGGGATTGATACAGGGCTATGGGGAGAGAGTGGGGCAGTGGGATGTGTCTCGGATTGATACAGGATTATGCGCAGAGCACGGGGCAATGGGATTAATTTTGGATTGATACAGGACTATGGGGAATGAGCAGGGCAGTGGGAATATTTTAGGGATTGATAAGGGGCTCTAGGGAGAGAGTGGGGCAGTGGGATTAGTTTGGGATTGATACAAGGCTATGGGCAGAGAGGGGCGGAGGGATTCCTTTGGGATAGATACAGGGCTATGGGGAGAGAGCGGGGCAGTGTAACTAGTTTGCGAATGATACTGAGCTATGGTGAGAGAATGGGCCAATGGGATTAATTTGGGATTCATACAAGGCTCTGGGGTGAGAAGGGGGGCATTTAGATTACTTTGGGGATTGATTCAGAGCTGTGGGGAGAGGGTGGGGCAGTGCGGTTAGTTTGGGATTGATACAGGGCTATGGGGAGAGAGCGGGGCAGTGGGATTAGTTTGGGATTGATACAGTGCCATGTCGAGATGGCGCGGCAGTGGGATTAGTGTGGGATCGATCCAGGGCTATGGGAGGAGAGAGAGACTGTGGGATTAGTTTGGGATTGATACAGTGCTATGTGGAGAGAGCAGGGCAGTGGGAATAGAGTGGGATTGATACAGGGCTATGTGGATAGAGTGGGACAGTGTGTTTAGTTTGGGGATTGATACAAGGCTATGGGGAGAGTGCGGAGCAATGGGATTAGTTTGGGATTGATACAGGGATACGGGGAGAGATTGGGGCAATGGGATTAGTTTGGGGATTGATACAGGGCTACGGGGAGAGTGGGGCAGTGGGATGTGTCTCGGATTGATACAGAGTTATGCGCAGAGCGCAGGGCAATGGGATTAATTTTGGATTGATACAGGACTATGGGGAATGAGCAGGGCAGTGGGAATAGTTTGGGGATTGATAAAGGGCTCTAGGGAGAGAGTGGGGCAGTGGGATTAGTTTGAGTTTGAAACAGGGCTATGGGGAAAGCGTGGGTCAGTGGGATTAGTTTGGGATTGATACAGGGCTATGGGGAGAGAGGGGGGCAGAGGGATTCCTTTGGGATAGATACAGGGCTATGGGGACAGAGCGGGGCAGTGTAAGTAGTTTGCGAATGATACAGAGTTATGGTGAGAGAATTGGCCAGTGACATTAATTTGGGATTCAGACAAGGCTCTGGGGAGAGAAGGGGGAATTTAGATTACTTTGGGGATTGATTCAGTGCTGTGGGGAGAGAGCAGGGCAGTGGGATTAGTCTGCGAATGATACAGGGTTCTGGGGTGATAGAGGGAGTGTGGGTGTTGTTTGGGATTGATACAGTGCTATGTGGAGAGAGCAGGCCAGTGAGATTAGTGTGGGATTGATACAGGGCTATGGGGAGAGAACGAGGCAGTGGGATTAGCCTGGGATTCATACAGGGCTATGGGGAGAGAGTAGGGCAGTGGAAATTGTTTGGGGATTGGCACAGGGCTATGGGGAGAGAACGGGGCATTGGGATTATTTTGGTATTGATACAGGGCTCTGGGGAGAGAGTGGGGCAGTGGGATTCGTTCGGGATTGATACAGGGCTATGGGGAGAGAGCGGGGCAGTGGGATTAGTTTGAGTTTGATACTGGACTATGGGGAGAGAATGGGGCAGTGGGATTAGTTTGGGGATTGATACAGGGCTACGGGGAGAGAGTGGGCCAGTGGGATGTTTCTCGGATTGAGACAGGGATATGCGCAGAGCGCAGGGCAATGGGATTAATTTTGGGTTGATACAGGACTATGGGGAATGAGCAGGGCAGTGGGAATAGTTTGGGAATTGATAAAGGGCTCTAGGGAGAGAGTGGGGCAGTGGGATTAGTTTGAGTTTTTAAACAGGCCTATGGGGAAAGCGTGGGTCAGTGGGATTAGTTTGGGGATCAGACAGGGCTATGGGGAGAGAGCGTGGCAGTGGGATTAGTTTGGTATTGATACAGGGCTAGGGGAGAGAGCGGGCAGTGAGATTAGCCAGGGATTGATACAGGGCTATGTGGAGAGAGTGGCGCAGTGGAATTCATTTGGGATTGATACAGTGCTATGGGGAAAGAGCAGGCAGTAGGATCAGTTTGAGTTTGATACAGGGCTATGGGGAGAGATTGGGGCAGTGGGATTAGTTTGGGGATTGATACAGGGCTATGGGGAGTGAGTGGGGCAGTGGGATGTGTCTTGGATTGATACAAAGATATGCGCAGAGCGCGGGGCAATGGGATTAATTTTGGATTGATACAGGACTATGGGGAATGAGCAGGGAAGTGGGAATATTTTAGGGATTGATAAGGGGCTCTAGGGAGAGAGTGGGGCAGTGGGATTAGTTTGGTATTGATACAGGGCTATGGGCAGAGAGTGGGGCAGAGGGATTCCTTTGGGATTGATACAGGGCTATGGGGAGAGAGCGGGGCAGTGTAAGTAGTTTGCGAATGATACAGATCTATGGTGAGAGAATGGGCCAGTGGGATTAATTTGGGATTCATACAAGGCTTTGGGGAGAGAAGGGGGGCATTTAGATTACTTTGGGGATTGATTCAGAGCTGTGGGGAGAGAGCGGAGCAGTGTGATTTGGGTGGGATTGATGCAGGGCTATGGGTAGATAACGAGGCAGTGGGATTAGTTTGGGATTGATACAGGTCTATGGGGAGTGAACGGGGCAGTGAGATTACGGTGGGATTGATACAGGGCTATGGGGAGAGAGCGGTGCAGTGGGATTAGCCAGGGATTGATACAGGGCTATGGGGAGTGAACGGGGCAGTGAGATTACGGTGGGATTGATACAGGGCTATGGGGAGTGAACAGGGCAGTGGGATTACGGTGGGATTGATACAGGGCTATGGGGAGAGAGCGGTGCAGTGGGATTAGTTTGGGATTGATACAGGGCTATGGGGAGAGAGCGTGGCAGTGGGATTAGCCTGGGATTGATACAGTGCTATGGGGAGATGGCGCGGCATTGGGATTAGTCTGGGATCGATCCAGGGCTATGGGGGGAGAGAGAGACTGTGGGATTAGTTTGGGATTGATACACTGCTATGTGGACAGAGCAGGGCAGTGGGAATAGAGTGGGATTGATACAGGGCTATGTGGATAGAGTGGGACAATGGGATTAGTTTGGGGATTGATACCGGGCTATGGGGAGAGTGCGGAGCAATGGGATTTGTTAGGGATTGATACAGGGCTATGGGGAGAGATTGGGGCAGTGGGATTAGTTTGGGATTCAGACAAGGCTCTGGGGAGAGAAGGGGGGAATTTAGATTACTTTGGCGATTGATTCAGATCTGTTGGGAGAGAGCGGGGCAGTGTGATTAGGATGGGATTGATACTGGGCTATGGGGAGAGAGAGGGGCAGTGGGATTAGTTTGGGATTGATACAGTGCCATGTGGAGATGGCGCGGCAGTGGGATTAGTGTGGGATCGATCCAGGGCTATGGGAGGAGAGAGAGACTGTGGGATTAGTTTGGGATTGATACACTGCTATGTGGAGAGAGCAGGGCAGTGGGAATAGAGTGGGATTGATACAGGGCTATGTGGATAGAGTGGGACAGTGTGTTTAGTTTGGGGATTGATACAAGGCTATGGGGAGAGTGCGGAGCAATGGGATTAGTTTGGGATTGATACAGGGCTACGGGGAGAGTGGGGCAGTGGGATGTGTCTCGGATTGATACAGAGTTATGCGCAGAGCGCAGGGCAATGGGATTAATTTTGGATTGATACAGGACTATGGGGAATGAGCAGGGCAGTGGGAATAGTTTGGGGATTGATAAAGGGCTCTAGGGAGAGAGTGGGGCAGTGGGATTAGTTTGAGTTTGAAACAGGGCTATGGGGAAAGCGTGGGTCAGTGGGATTAGTTTGGGATTGATACAGGGCTATGGGGAGAGAGGGGGGCAGAGGGATTCCTTTGGGATAGATACAGGGCTATGGGGACAGAGCGGGGCAGTGTAAGTAGTTTGCGAATGATACAGAGTTATGGTGAGAGAATTGGCCAGTGACATTAATTTGGGATTCAGACAAGGCTCTGGGGAGAGAAGGGGGGAATTTAGATTACTTTGGGGATTGATTCAGTGCTGTGGGGAGAGAGCAGGGCAGTGGGATTAGTCTGCGAATGATACAGGGTTCTGGGGTGATAGAGGGAGTGTGGGTGTTGTTTGGAATTGATACAGTGCTATGTGGAGAGAGCAGGCCAGTGAGATTAGTGTGGGATTGATACAGGGCTAAGGGGAGGGAACGAGGCAGTGGGATTAGCCTGGGATTCATACAGGGCTATGGGGAGAGAGTAGGGCAGTGGAAATTGTTTGGGGATTGGCACAGGGCTATGGGGAAAGAACGGGGCATTGGGATTAGTTTGGGATTGATACAGGGCTATGGGGAGAGAGTGGGGCAGTGGAATTCGTTTGGGATTGATACAGGGCAATGGGGAGGGAGCGGGACAGTGGGATTAGTTTGAGTTTGATACTGGGCTTTGGGGAGAGATTGCGGCAGTGGGATTAGTTTGGGGATTGATACAGAGCTACGGGTAGAGAGTGGGGCAGTGGGATCTGTCTCGGATTGAGACAGGGTTATGCACAGAGCGCGTGGCAATGGGATTAATTTTGGATTGATACAGGACTATGGGGAATGAGCAGGACAGTGGGAATAGTTTGGGGATTGATAAGGGGCTCTAGGGAGAGAGTGGGGCAGTGGGATTAGTTTGAGTTTGAAACAGGACTATGGGAAAAGCGTGGGTCAGTGGGATTAGTTTGGGGATCAGACAGGGCTATGGGGAGAGAGCATGGCAGTGGGATTAGTTTGGGATAGATACAGGGCTAGGGGAGAGAGCGGGGCAGTGTAAGTAGTTTGCGAATGATACAGATCTATGGTGAGCGAATGGGCCAGTGGGATTAATTTGGGATTCATACAAGGCTCTGGGGAGAGAAGGGGGGCATTTAGATTTCTTTGGGGATTGATGCAGAGCTGTGGAGAGAGAGCGGGGCAGTGCGGTTAGTTTGGGATTGATACAGGGCTATGGGGAGAGAGCGGAGCAGTGTGATTAGGGTGGGATTGATACAGGGCTATGGGGAGAGAGCAGGGCAGTGGGATTATTCTGGCATTGATGCAGGGCTATGGGGAGAGAGCAAGGCAGTGGGATTAGTTTGGGATTGATACAGGGCTATGGGGAGAGAGTAGGGCAGTGGAAATTGTTTGGGGATTGGCATAGGGTTATGGGGAGAGAACGGGGCATTGGGATTATTTTGGTATTGATACAGGGCTATGGGGAGTGAGAGAGGCAGTTGGATTAGTCTGGGATTGATACAGGGCTATGGGGAGAGAGTGGGGCAGTGGGATTCGTTTGGGATTGATATAGGGCTATGGGGAGAGAGCAGGGCCGTGGGATTATTTTGAGTTTGATACTGGGCTATGGGGAGAGATTGTGGCAGTGGGATTAGTTTGGGGATTGATACAGGGCCACGGGGAGAGAGTGAGGCAGTGGGATGTTTCTCGGATTGAGACAGGGATATGCGCAGAGCGCAGGGCAATGGGATTAATTTTGGATTGATACAGGACTATGGGGAATGAGCAGGGCAGTGGGAATAGTTTGGGGATTGATAAAGGGGTCTAGGGAGAGAGTGGGGCAGTGGGATTAATTTAAGTTTTTAAACAGGGCTGTGGGGAAAGCGTGGGTCAGTGGGATTAGTTTGGGTATCAGACAGGGCTATAGGGAGAGAGCGTGGCAGTGGGATTAGTTTGGGATTGATACAGGGTTAAGGGGAGAGACTGGGACAGAGGGATTCCTTTGGGATAGATACAGGGCTATGGGAGAGAGCGGGGCAGTGTAAGTAGTTTGCGAATAATACAGATCTATGGTGAGAGAATGGGCCAGTGGGATCAATTTGGGATTCATACAAGGCTCTGTGGAGAGAAGGGGGGCATTTAGATTACTTTGGGGATTGATTCAGAGCTGTGGGGAGAGAGCGGGGCAGTGCGGTTAGTTTGGGATTGATACAGGGCTATGGGGAGAGAGCGGGGCAGTGGGATTAGCCTGGGATTGATACAGGGCTACGGGGAGAGAATGGTGCAGTGGGATTAGTTTGGGATTGATACAGTGCAATGGGGAGATGGCGCGGCATTGGGATTAGTCTGGGATCGATCCAGGGCTATGGGGGAAGAGAGAGACTGTGGAATTAGTTTGGGTTTGATACACTGCTATGTGGAGAGAGCGGGGCAGTGGGAATAGAGTGGGATTGATACAGGGTTATGTGGATAGAGTGGGACAGTGGGATTAGTTTGGGGATTGATACAAGGCTATGGGGAGAGTGCAGAGCAGTGGGATTAGTTTGGGATTGATACAGGGCTATGGGGAGAGATTGGGGCAGTGGGATTAGTTTGGGATTCAGACAAGACTCTGGGGTGAGAAGGGGGGAATTTAGATTACTTTGGCGATTGATTCAGAGCTGTGGGGAGAGAGCGGGGCAGTGGGATTAGTTTGAGTGTGATACAGGGCTATGGAGAGAGAGAGGGGCAGTGGGATTAGCCTGGGATTGATACAGGGCTATGGGGAGAGAGAGGGGCAGTGGGATTAGCCAGGGATTGACACAGGGCTATGCGGAGAGAGTGGCGCAGTGGAATTCATTTGGGATTAATACAGGGCTATGGGGAAAGAGCGGGGCAGTAGGATCAGTTTGAGTTTGATACAGGGCTATGGGGAGAGATTGGGGCAGTGGGATTAGTTTGGGGATTGATACAGGGCTATGGGGAGAGAGTGGGGCAGTGGGATGTGTCTCGGATTGATACAGGATTATGCGCAGAGCACGGGGCAATGGGATTAATTTTGGATTGATACAGGACTATGGGGAATGAGCAGGGCAGTGGGAATATTTTAGGGATTGATAAGGGGCTCTAGGGAGAGAGTGGGGCAGTGGGATTAGTTTGGGATTGATACAAGGCTATGGGCAGAGAGGGGCGGAGGGATTCCTTTGGGATAGATACAGGGCTATGGGGAGAGAGCGGGGCAGTGTAACTAGTTTGCGAATGATACTGAGCTATGGTGAGAGAATGGGCCAATGGGATTAATTTGGGATTCATACAAGGCTCTGGGGTGAGAAGGGGGGCATTTAGATTACTTTGGGGATTGATTCAGAGCTGTGGGGAGAGGGTGGGGCAGTGCGGTTAGTTTGGGATTGATACAGGGCTATGGGGAGAGAGCGGGGCAGTGGGATTAGTTTGGGATTGATACAGTGCCATGTCGAGATGGCGCGGCAGTGGGATTAGTGTGGGATCGATCCAGGGCTATGGGAGGAGAGAGAGACTGTGGGATTAGTTTGGGATTGATACAGTGCTATGTGGAGAGAGCAGGGCAGTGGGAATAGAGTGGGATTGATACAGGGCTATGTGGATAGAGTGGGACAGTGTGTTTAGTTTGGGGATTGATACAAGGCTATGGGGAGAGTGCGGAGCAATGGGATTAGTTTGGGATTGATACAGGGATACGGGGAGAGATTGGGGCAATGGGATTAGTTTGGGGATTGATACAGGGCTACGGGGAGAGTGGGGCAGTGGGATGTGTCTCGGATTGATACAGAGTTATGCGCAGAGCGCAGGGCAATGGGATTAATTTTGGATTGATACAGGACTATGGGGAATGAGCAGGGCAGTGGGAATAGTTTGGGGATTGATAAAGGGCTCTAGGGAGAGAGTGGGGCAGTGGGATTAGTTTGAGTTTGAAACAGGGCTATGGGGAAAGCGTGGGTCAGTGGGATTAGTTTGGGATTGATACAGGGCTATGGGGAGAGAGGGGGGCAGAGGGATTCCTTTGGGATAGATACAGGGCTATGGGGACAGAGCGGGGCAGTGTAAGTAGTTTGCGAATGATACAGAGTTATGGTGAGAGAATTGGCCAGTGACATTAATTTGGGATTCAGACAAGGCTCTGGGGAGAGAAGGGGGAATTTAGATTACTTTGGGGATTGATTCAGTGCTGTGGGGAGAGAGCAGGGCAGTGGGATTAGTCTGCGAATGATACAGGGTTCTGGGGTGATAGAGGGAGTGTGGGTGTTGTTTGGGATTGATACAGTGCTATGTGGAGAGAGCAGGCCAGTGAGATTAGTGTGGGATTGATACAGGGCTATGGGGAGAGAACGAGGCAGTGGGATTAGCCTGGGATTCATACAGGGCTATGGGGAGAGAGTAGGGCAGTGGAAATTGTTTGGGGATTGGCACAGGGCTATGGGGAGAGAACGGGGCATTGGGATTATTTTGGTATTGATACAGGGCTCTGGGGAGAGAGTGGGGCAGTGGGATTCGTTCGGGATTGATACAGGGCTATGGGGAGAGAGCGGGGCAGTGGGATTAGTTTGAGTTTGATACTGGACTATGGGGAGAGAATGGGGCAGTGGGATTAGTTTGGGGATTGATACAGGGCTACGGGGAGAGAGTGGGCCAGTGGGATGTTTCTCGGATTGAGACAGGGATATGCGCAGAGCGCAGGGCAATGGGATTAATTTTGGGTTGATACAGGACTATGGGGAATGAGCAGGGCAGTGGGAATAGTTTGGGAATTGATAAAGGGCTCTAGGGAGAGAGTGGGGCAGTGGGATTAGTTTGAGTTTTTAAACAGGCCTATGGGGAAAGCGTGGGTCAGTGGGATTAGTTTGGGGATCAGACAGGGCTATGGGGAGAGAGCGTGGCAGTGGGATTAGTTTGGTATTGATACAGGGCTAGGGGAGAGAGCGGGCAGTGAGATTAGCCAGGGATTGATACAGGGCTATGTGGAGAGAGTGGCGCAGTGGAATTCATTTGGGATTGATACAGTGCTATGGGGAAAGAGCAGGCAGTAGGATCAGTTTGAGTTTGATACAGGGCTATGGGGAGAGATTGGGGCAGTGGGATTAGTTTGGGGATTGATACAGGGCTATGGGGAGTGAGTGGGGCAGTGGGATGTGTCTCGGATTGATACAAAGATATGCGCAGAGCGCGGGGCAATGGGATTAATTTTGGATTGATACAGGACTATGGGGAATGAGCAGGGAAGTGGGAATATTTTAGGGATTGATAAGGGGCTCTAGGGAGAGAGTGGGGCAGTGGGATTAGTTTGGTATTGATACAGGGCTATGGGCAGAGAGTGGGGCAGAGGGATTCCTTTGGGATTGATACAGGGCTATGGGGAGAGAGCGGGGCAGTGTAAGTAGTTTGCGAATGATACAGATCTATGGTGAGAGAATGGGCCAGTGGGATTAATTTGGGATTCATACAAGGCTTTGGGGAGAGAAGGGGGGCATTTAGATTACTTTGGGGATTGATTCAGAGCTGTGGGGAGAGAGCGGAGCAGTGTGATTTGGGTGGGATTGATGCAGGGCTATGGGTAGATAACGAGGCAGTGGGATTAGTTTGGGATTGATACAGGTCTATGGGGAGTGAACGGGGCAGTGAGATTACGGTGGGATTGATACAGGGCTATGGGGAGAGAGCGGTGCAGTGGGATTAGCCAGGGATTGATACAGGGCTATGGGGAGTGAACGGGGCAGTGAGATTACGGTGGGATTGATACAGGGCTATGGGGAGTGAACAGGGCAGTGGGATTACGGTGGGATTGATACAGGGCTATGGGGAGAGAGCGGTGCAGTGGGATTAGTTTGGGATTGATACAGGGCTATGGGGAGAGAGCGTGGCAGTGGGATTAGCCTGGGATTGATACAGTGCTATGGGGAGATGGCGCGGCATTGGGATTAGTCTGGGATCGATCCAGGGCTATGGGGGGAGAGAGAGACTGTGGGATTAGTTTGGGATTGATACACTGCTATGTGGACAGAGCAGGGCAGTGGGAATAGAGTGGGATTGATACAGGGCTATGTGGATAGAGTGGGACAATGGGATTAGTTTGGGGATTGATACCGGGCTATGGGGAGAGTGCGGAGCAATGGGATTTGTTAGGGATTGATACAGGGCTATGGGGAGAGATTGGGGCAGTGGGATTAGTTTGGGATTCAGACAAGGCTTTGGGGAGAGAAGGGGGGAATTTAGATTACTTTGGCGATTGATTCAGATCTGTTGGGAGAGAGCGGGGCAGTGTGATTAGGATGGGATTGATACTGGGCTATGGGGAGAGAGAGGGGCAGTGGGATTAGTTTGGGATTGATACAGTGCCATGTGGAGATGGCGCGGCAGTGGGATTAGTGTGGGATCGATCCAGGGCTATGGGAGGAGAGAGAGACTGTGGGATTAGTTTGGGATTGATACACTGCTATGTGGAGAGAGCAGGGCAGTGGGAATAGAGTGGGATTGATACAGGGCTATGTGGATAGAGTGGGACAGTGTGTTTAGTTTGGGGATTGATACAAGGCTATGGGGAGAGTGCGGAGCAATGGGATTAGTTTGGGATTGATACAGGGCTACGGGGAGAGTGGGGCAGTGGGATGTGTCTCGGATTGATACAGAGTTATGCGCAGAGCGCAGGGCAATGGGATTAATTTTGGATTGATACAGGACTATGGGGAATGAGCAGGGCAGTGGGAATAGTTTGGGGATTGATAAAGGGCTCTAGGGAGAGAGTGGGGCAGTGGGATTAGTTTGAGTTTGAAACAGGGCTATGGGGAAAGCGTGGGTCAGTGGGATTAGTTTGGGATTGATACAGGGCTATGGGGAGAGAGGGGGGCAGAGGGATTCCTTTGGGATAGATACAGGGCTATGGGGACAGAGCGGGGCAGTGTAAGTAGTTTGCGAATGATACAGAGTTATGGTGAGAGAATTGGCCAGTGACATTAATTTGGGATTCAGACAAGGCTCTGGGGAGAGAAGGGGGGAATTTAGATTACTTTGGGGATTGATTCAGTGCTGTGGGGAGAGAGCAGGGCAGTGGGATTAGTCTGCGAATGATACAGGGTTCTGGGGTGATAGAGGGAGTGTGGGTGTTGTTTGGGATTGATACAGTGCTATGTGGAGAGAGCAGGCCAGTGAGATTAGTGTGGGATTGATACAGGGCTAAGGGGAGGGAACGAGGCAGTGGGATTAGCCTGGGATTCATACAGGGCTATGGGGAGAGAGTAGGGCAGTGGAAATTGTTTGGGGATTGGCACAGGGCTATGGGGAGACAGCGGGGCATTGGGATTATTTTGGTATTGATACAGGGCTCTGGGGAGAGAGTGGGGCAGTGGGATTCGTTTGGGATTGATACAGGGCTATGGGGAGAGAGCGGGGCAGTGGGATTAGTTTGAGTTTGATACTGGGCTATGGGGAGAGATTGGGGCAGTGGGATTAGTTTGGGGATTGATTCAGGGCTACGGGGAGAGAGTGGGCCAGTGGGATGTTTCTCGGATTGAGACAGGGATATGCGCAGAGCGCAGGGCAATGGGATTAATTTTGGATTGATACAGGACTATGGGGAATGAGCGGGGCAGTGGGAATAGTTTGGGGATTGATAAGGGGCTCTAGGGAGAGAGTGGGGCAGTGGGATTAGTTTGAGTTTTTAAACAGGCCTATGGGGAAAGCGTGGGTCAGTGGGATTAGTTTGGGGATCAGACAGGGCTATGGGGAGAGAGCGTGGCAGTGGGATTAGTTTGGTATTGATACAGGGCTATGGGCAGAGAGTGGGGCAGAGGGATTCCTTTGGGATAGATACAGGGCTATGGGGAGAGAGCGGGGCAGTGTAAGTAGTTTGCGAATGATACAGATCTATGGTGAGAGAATGGGCCAGTGGGATTAATTTGGGATTCATACAAGGCTTTGGGGAGAGAAGGGGGGCATTTAGATTACTTTGGGGATTGATTCAGAGCTGTGGGGAGAGAGCGGGGCAGTGCGGTTAGTTTGGGATTGATACAGGGCTATGGGGAGAGAGCGGAGCAGTGTGATTTGGGTGGGATTGATGCAGGGCTATGGGTAGATAACGAGGCAGTGGGATTAGTTTGGGATTGATACAGGGCTATGGGGAGTGAACGGGGCAGTGAGATTACGGTGGGATTGATACAGGGCTATGGGGAGTGAACAGGGCAGTGGGATTACGGTGGGATTGATACAGGGCAATGGGGAGAGAGCGGTGCAGTGGGATTAGTTTGGGATTGATACAGGGCTATGGGGGGAGAGAGCGGGGCAGTGGGATTAGCCTGGGATTGATACAGTGCTATGGGGAGATGGCGCGGCATTGGGATTAGTCTGGGATCGATCCAGGGCTATGGGGGGAGAGAGAGACTGTGGGATTAGTTTGGGATTGATACACTGCTATGTGGACAGAGCAGGGCAGTGGGAATAGAGTGGGATTGATACAGGGCTATGTGGATAGAGTGGGACAATGGGATTAGTTTGGGGATTGATACCGGGCTATGGGGAGAGTGCGGAGCAATGGGATTTGTTTGGGATTGATACAGGGCTATGGGGAGAGATTGGGGCAGTGGGATTAGTTTGGGATTCAGACAAGGCTCTGGGGAGAGAAGGGGGGAATTTAGATTACTTTGGCGATTGATTCAGATCTGTGGGGAGAGAGCGGGGCAGTGTGATTAGGGTGGGATTGATACTGGGCTATGGGGAGAGAGCAGGGCAGTGGGATTAGTCTGGGAGTGATATAGGGCTATGGGGGGATAGAGGGAGTGTGGGTGTAGTTTGGGATTGAAACAGTGCTATTGGGAGAGTGCGGGATTAGTGTGGGATTGATACAGGGCTATGGGGAGAGAACGAGGCAGTGCGATAAGCCTGGGATTCATACAGGGCTATGGGGAGAGAGTGGGGCAGTGGGATTAGTTTGGGGATTGACACAGGGCTATGGGGGGAGAGAGAGACTGTGGGATTTGTTTGGGATTGATACACTGCTATGTGGAGAGAGCAGGGCAGTGGGAATAGAATGGGATTGATTCAGGGCTATGTGGATAGAGTGGGACAGTGAGATTAGTTTGGGGATTGATACAGGGCTATGGGGAGAGACTGGGCTGTGGGATTAGTTTGGGAAATGATACAGGGCTACGGGGAGAGAGTGGGGCAGTGGGATGTGTTTGAGTTTGAAACAGGGCTATGGGGAAAGCGTGGGTCAGTGGGATTAGTTTGGGGATCAGACAGGACTATGGGGAGAGAGCGGTGCAGTGGGATTAGCCTGGGATTGATACAGGGCTATGGGGAGAGAGTGGGGTAGTGGGATTCGTTTGGGATTGATGCAGGGCTATGGGGAGAGATTGGGGCAGTGGGATTAGTTTGGGGGTTGATACAGGGCTATGGGGAGAGAGTGGGGCAGTGGGATCTGTCTCGGATTGAGACAGGGTTATGCACAGAGCGCGTGGCAATGGGATTAATTTTGGATTGATACAGGGCTATGGGGAATGAGCAGGGCAGTGGGAATATTTTAGGGATTGATAAGGGGCTCTAGGGAGAGAGTGGGGCAGTGGGATTAGTTTGGGATTGATACAAGGCTATGGGCAGAGAGGGGCGGAGGGATTCCTTTGGGATAGATACAGGGCTATGGGGAGAGAGCGGGGCAGTGTAACTAGTTTGCGAATGATACTGAGCTATGGTGAGAGAATGGGCCAATGGGATTAATTTGGGATTCATACAAGGCTCTGGGGTGAGAAGGGGGGCATTTAGATTACTTTGGGGATTGATTCAGAGCTGTGGGGAGAGGGTGGGGCAGTGCGGTTAGTTTGGGATTGATACAGGGCTATGGGGAGAGAGAGGGGCAGTGGGATTAGTTTGGGATTGATACAGTGCCATGTGGAGATGGCGCGGCAGTGGGATTAGTGTGGGATAGATCCAGGGCTATGGGAGGAGAGAGAGACTGTGGGATTAGTTTGGGATTGATACAGTGCTATGTGGAGAGAGCAGGGCAGTGGGAATAGAGTGGGATTGATACAGGGCTATGTGGATAGAGTGGGACAGTGTGTTTAGTTTGGGGATTGATACAAGGCTATGGGGAGAGTGCGGAGCAATGGGATTAGTTTGGGATTGATACAGGGATACGGGGAGAGATTGGGGCAGTGGGATTAGTTTGGGGATTGATACAGGGCTACGGGGAGAGTGGGGCAGTGGGATGTGTCTCGGATTGATACAGAGTTATGCGCAGAGCACAGGGCAATGGGATTAATTTTGGATTGATACAGGACTATGGGGAATGAGCAGGGCAGTGGGAATAGTTTGGGGATTGATAAAGGGCTCTAGGGAGAGAGTGGGGCAGTGGGATTAGTTTGGGATTGATACAGGGCTATGGGGAGAGAGGGGGGCAGAGGGATTCTTTTGGGATAGATACAGGGCTATGGGGACAGAGCAGGGCAGTGTAAGTAGTTTGCGAATGATACAGAGTTATGGTGAGAGAATTGGCCAGTGACATTAATTTGGGATTCAGACAATGCTCTGGGGAGAGAAGGGGGGAATTTAGATTACTTTGGGGATTGATTCAGTGCTGTGGGGAGAGAGCAGGGCAGTGGGATTAGTCTGCGAATGATACAGGGTTCTGGGGTGATAGAGGGAGTGTGGGTGTTGTTTGGGATTGATACAGTGCTATGTGGAGAGAGCAGGCCAGTGAGATTAGTGTGGGATTGATACAGGGCTATTGCGAGAGAACGAGGCAGTGGGATTAGCCTGGGATTCATACAGGGCTATGGGGAGAGAGTAGGGCAGTGGAAATTGTTTGGGGATTGGCACAGGGCTATGGGGAGAGAGCGGGGCATTGGGATTATTTTGGTATTGATACAGGGCTCTGGGGAGAGAGTGGGGCAGTGGGATTCGTTTGGGATTGATACAAGGCTATGGGGAGAGTGCGGAGCAATGGGATTAGTTTGGGATTGATACAGGGATACGGGGAGAGATTGGGGCAGTGGGATTAGTTTGGGGATTGATACAGGGCTACGGGGAGAGTGGGGCAGTGGGATGTGTCTCGGATTGATACAGAGTTATGCGCAGAGCGCAGGGCAATGGGATTAATTTTGGATTGATACAGGACTATGGGGAATGAGCAGGGCAGTGGGAATAGTTTGGGGATTGATAAAGGGCTCTGGGGAGAGAGTGGGGCAGTGGGATTAGTTTGAGTTTGAAACAGGGCTATGGGGAAAGCGTGGGTCAGTGGGATTAGTTTGGGATTGATACAGGGCTATGGGGAGAGAGGGGGGCAGAGGGATTCCTTTGGGATTGATACAGGGCTATGGGGACAGAGCGGGGCAGTGTAAGTAGTTTGCGAATGATACAGAGTTATGGTGAGAGAATTGGCCAGTGACATTAATTTGGGATTCAGACAAGGCTCTGGGGAGAGAAGGGGGGAATTTAGATTACTTTGGGGATTGATTCAGTGCTGTGGGGAGAGAGCAGGGCAGTGGGATTAGTCTGCGAATGATACAGGGTTCTGGGGTGATAGAGGGAGTGTGGGTGTTGTTTGGGATTGATACAGTGCTATGTGGAGAGAGCAGGCCAGTGAGATTAGTGTGGGATTGATACAGGGCTATGGGGAGAGAACGAGGCAGTGGGATTAGCCTGGGATTCATACAGGGCTATGGGGAGAGAGTAGGGCAGTGGAAATTGTTTGGGGATTGATACAGGGCTATGGGGAGAGAGCAGGGCAGTGGGATTATTCTGGCATTGATGCAGGGCTATGGGGAGAGAGCAAGGCAGTGGGATTAGTTTGGGATTGATACAGGGCTATGGGGAGAGAGTAGGGCAGTGGAAATTGTTTGGGGATTGGCATAGGGTTATGGGGAGAGAACGGGGCATTGGGATTATTTTGGTATTGATACAGGGCTATGGGGAGTGAGAGAGGCAGTGGGATTAGTCTGGGATTGAATCAGGGCTCTAGGGAGAGAGTGGGGCAGTGGGATTCGTTTGGGATTGATATAGGGCTATGGGGAGAGAGCGGGGCCGTGGGATTATTTTGAGTTTGATACTGGGCTATGGGGAGAGATTGGGGCAGTGGGATTAGTTTGGGGATTGATACAGGGCTACGGGGAGAGAGTGAGGCAGTGGGATGTTTCTCGGATTGAGACAGGGATATGCGCAGAGCGCGGGGCAATGGGATTAATTTTGGATTGATACAGGACTATGGGGAATGAGCAGGGCAGTGGGAATAGTTTGGGGATTGATAAGGGGCTCTAGGGAGAGAGTGGGGCAGTGGGATTAGTTTAAGTTTTTAAACAGGGCTATGGGGAAAGCGTGGGTCAGTGGGATTAGTTTGGGGATCAGACAGGGCTATAGGGAGAGAGCGTGGCAGTGGGATTAGTTTGGGATTGATACAGGGTTAAGGGGAGAGAGTGGGACAGAGGGATTCCTTTGGGATAGATACAGGGCTATGGGAGAGAGCGGGGCAGTGTAAGTAGTTTGCGAATAATACAGATCTATGGTGAGAGAATGGGCCAGTAGGATCAATTTGGGATTCATACAAGGCTCTGTGGAGAGAAGGGGGGCATTTAGATTACTTTGGGGATTGATTCAGAGCTGTGGGGAGAGAGCGGGGCAGTGCGGTTAGTTTGGGATTGATACAGGGCTATGGGGAGAGAGCGGGGCAGTGGGATTAGCCTGGGATTGATACAGGGCTACGGGGAGAGAATGGTGCAGTGGGATTAGTTTGGGATTGATACAGTGCAATGGGGAGATGGCGCGGCATTGGGATTAGTCTGGGATCGATCCAGGGCTATGGGGGGAAGAGAGAGACTGTGGGATTAGTTTGGGTTTGATACACTGCTATGTGGAGAGAGCGGGGCAGTGGGAATAGAGTGGGATTGATACAGGACTATGTGGATAGAGTGGGACAGTGGGATTAGTTTGGGATTGATACAAGGCTATGGGCAGAGAGGGGCGGAGGGATTCCTTTGGGATAGATACAGGGCTATGGGGAGAGAGCGGGGCAGTGTAACTAGTTTGCGAATGATACTGAGCTATGGTGAGAGAATGGGCCAATGGGATTAATTTGGGATTCATACAAGGCTCTGGGGTGAGAAGGGGGGCATTTAGATTACTTTGGGGATTGATTCAGAGCTGTGGGGAGAGGGTGGGGCAGTGTGGTTAGTTTGGGATTGATACAGGGCTATGGGGAGAGAGAGGGGCAGTGGGATTAGTTTGGGATTGATACAGGGCTATGGGGAGAGAGCGGGGCAGTGTAAGTAGTTTGCGAATGATACAGATCTATGGTGAGAGAATGGGCCAGTGGGATTAATTTGGGATTCATACAAGGCTTTGGGGAGAGAAGGGGGGCATTTATATTACATTGGGGATTGATTCAGAGCTGTGGGGAGAGAGCGGGGCAGTGCGGTTAGTTTGGGATTGATACAGGGCTATGGGGAGAGAGCGGAGCAGTGTGATTTGGGTGGGATTGATGCAGGGCTATGGGTAGATAACGAGGCAGTGGGATTAGTTTGGGATTGATACAGGGCTATGGGGAGTGAACGGGGCAGTGAGATTACGGTGGGATTGATACAGGGCTATGGGGAGTGAACAGGGCAGTGGGATTACGCTGGGATTGATACAGGGCTATGGGGAGAGAGCGGTGCAGTGGGATTAGTTTGGGATTGATACAGGGCTATGGGGGGAGAGAGCGGGGCAGTGGGATTAGCCTGGGATTGATACAGTGCTATGGGGAGATGGCGCGGCATTGGGATTAGTCTGGGATCGATCCAGGGCTATGGGGGGAGAGAGAGACTGTGGGATTAGTTTGGGATTGATACACTGCTATGTGGACAGAGCAGCGCAGTGGGAATAGAGTGGGATTGATACAGGGCTATGTGGATAGAGTGGGACAATGGGATTAGTTTGGGGATTGATACCGGGCTATGGGGAGAGTGCGGAGCAATGGGATTTGTTTGGGATTGATACAGGGCTATGGGGAGAGATTGGGGCAGTGGGATTAGTTTGGGATTCAGACAAGGCTCTGGGGAGAGAAGGGGGGAATTTAGATTACTTTGGCGATTGATTCAGATCTGTGGGGAGAGAGCGGGGCAGTGTGATTAGGATGGGATTGATACTGGGCTATGGGGAGAGAGCAGGGCAGTGGGATTAGTCTGGGAGTGATATAGGGCTATGGGGGGATAGAGGGAGTGTGGGTGTAGTTTGGGATTGAAACAGTGCTATTGGGAGAGTGCGGGATTAGTGTGGGATTGATACAGGGCTATGGGGAGAGAACGAGGCAGTGCGATAAGCCTGGGATTCATACAGGGCTATGGGGAGAGAGTGGGGCAGTGGGATTAGTTTGGGGATTGACACAGGGCTATGGGGGGAGAGAGAGACTGTGGGATTTGTTTGGGATTGATACACTGCTATGTGGAGAGAGCAGGGCAGTGGGAATAGAATGGGATTGATTCAGGGCTATGTGGATAGAGTGGGACAGTGAGATTAGTTTGGGGATTGATACAGGGCTATGGGGAGAGACTGGGCTGTGGGATTAGTTTTGGAATTGATACAGGGCTACGGGGAGAGAGTGGGGCAGTGGGATGTGTTTGAGTTTGAAACAGGGCTATGGGGAAAGCGTGGGTCAGTGGGATTAGTTTGGGGATCAGACAGGACTATGGGGAGAGAGCGGTGCAGTGGGATTAGCCTGGGATTGATACAGGGCTATGGGGAGAGAGTGGGGTAGTGGGATTCGTTTGGGATTGATGCAGGGCTATGGGGAGAGATTGGGGCAGTGGGATTAGTTTGGGGGTTGATACAGGGCTATGGGGAGAGAGTGGGGCAGTGGGATCTGTCTCGGATTGAGACAGGGTTATGCACAGAGCGCGTGGCAATGGGATTAATTTTGGATTGATACAGGACTATGGGGAATGAGCAGGGCAGTGGGAATATTTTAGGGATTGATAAGGGGCTCTAGGGAGAGAGTGGGGCAGTGGGATTAGTTTGGGATTGATACAAGGCTATGGGCAGAGAGGGGCGGAGGGATTCCTTTGGGATAGATACAGGGCTATGGGGAGAGAGCGGGGCAGTGTAACTAGTTTGCGAATGATACTGAGCTATGGTGAGAGAATGGGCCAATGGGATTAATTTGGGATTCATACAAGGTTCTGGGGTGAGAAGGGGGGCATTTAGATTACTTTGGGGATTGATTCAGAGCTGTGGGGAGAGGGTGGGGCAGTGCGGTTAGTTTGGGATTGATACAGGGCTATGGGGAGAGAGAGGGGCAGTGGGATTAGTTTGGGATTGATACAGTGCCATGTGGAGATGGCGCGGCAGTGGGAATAGAGTGGGATTGATACAGGACTATGTGGATAGAGTGGGACAGTGGGATTAGTTTGGGATTGATACAAGGCTATGGGCAGAGAGGGGCGGAGGGATTCCTTTGGGATAGATACAGGGCTATGGGGAGAGAGCGGGGCAGTGTAACTAGTTTGCGAATGATACTGAGCTATGGTGAGAGAATGGGCCAATGGGATTAATTTGGGATTCATACAAGGCTCTGGGGTGAGAAGGGGGGCATTTAGATTACTTTGGGGATTGATTCAGAGCTGTGGGGAGAGGGTGGGGCAGTGTGGTTAGTTTGGGATTGATACAGGGCTATGGGGAGAGAGAGGGGCAGTGGGATTAGTTTGGGATTGATACAGGGCTATGGGGAGAGAGCGGGGCAGTGGGATTATTCTGGCATTGATGCAGGGCTATGGGGAGAGATCAAGGCAGTGGGATTAGTTTGGGATTGATACAGGGCTATGGGGAGAGAGTAGGGCAGTGGAAATTGTTTGGGGATTGGCATAGGGTTATGGGGAGAGAACGGGGCATTGGGATTATTTTGGTATTGATACAGGGCTATGGGGAGTGAGAGAGGCAGTGGGATTAGTCTGGGATTGATACAGGGCTATGGGGAGAGAGTGGGACAGTGGGATTCGTTTGGGATTGATATAGGGCTATGGGGAAAGAGCGGGGCCGTGGGATTATTTTGAGTTTGATACTGGGCTATGGGGAGAGATTGGGGCAGTGGGATTAGTTTGGGGATTGATACAGGGCTACGGGGAGAGAGTGAGGCAGTGGGATGTGTCTCGGATTGAGACAGGGATATGCGCAGAGCGCGGGGCAATGGGATTAATTTTGGATTGATACAGGACTATGGGGAATGAGCAGGGCAGTGGGAATAGTTTGGGGATTGATAAGGGGCTCTAGGGAGAGAGTGGGGCAGTGGGATTAGTTTAAGTTTTTAAACAGGGCTATGGGGAAAGCGTGGGTCAGTGGGATTAGTTTGGGGATCAGACAGGGCTATAGGGAGAGAGCGTGGCAGTGGGATTAGTTTGGGATTGATACAGGGTTAAGGGGAGAGAGTGGGACAGAGGGATTCCTTTGGGATAGATACAGGGCTATGCGAGAGAGCGGGGCAGTGTAAGTAGTTTGCGAATAATACAAATCTATGGTGAGAGAATGGGCCAGTGGGATCAATTTGGGATTCATACAAGGCTCTGTGGAGAGAAGGGGGGCATTTAGATTACTTTGGGGATTGATTCAGAGCTGTGGGGAGAGAGCGGGGCAGTGCGGTTAGTTTGGGATTGATACAGGGCTATGGGGAGAGAGCGGGGCAGTGGGATTAGCCTGGGATTGATACAGGGCTACGGGGAGAGAATGGTGCAGTGGGATTAGTTTGGGATTGATACAGGGCAATGGGGAGATGGCGCGGCATTGGGATTAGTCTGGGATCGATCCAGGGCTATGGGGGAAGAGAGAGACTGTGGGATTAGTTTGGGTTTGATACACTGCTATGTGGAGAGAGCGGGGCAGTGGGAATAGAGTGGGATTGATACAGGACTATGTGGATAGAGTGGGACAGTGGGATTAGTTTGGGATTGATACAAGGCTATGGGCAGAGAGGGGCGGAGGGATTCCTTTGGGATAGCTACAGGGCTATGGGGAGAGAGCGGGGCAGTGTAACTAGTTTGCGAATGATACTGAGCTATGGTGAGAGAATGGGCCAATGGGATTAATTTGGGATTCATACAAGGCTCTGGGGTGAGAAGGGGGGCATTTAGATTACTTTGGGGATTGATTCAGAGCTGTGGGGAGAGGGTGGGGCAGTGTGGTTAGTTTGGGATTGATACAGGGCTATGGGGAGAGAGAGGGGCAGTGGGATTAGTTTGGGATTGATACAGGGCTATGGGGAGAGAGCGGGGCAGTGTAAGTAGTTTGCTAATGATACAGATCTATGGTGAGAGAATGGGCCAGTGGGATTAATTTGGGATTCATACAAGGCTTTGGGGAGAGAAGGGGGGCATTTAGATTACTTTGGGGATTGATTCAGAGCTGTGGGGAGAGAGCGGGGCAGTGCGGTTAGTTTGGGATTGATACAGGGCTATGGGGAGAGAGCGGAGCAGTGTGATTTGGGTGGGATTGATGCAGGGCTATGGGTAGATAACGAGGCAGTGGGATTAGTTTGGGATTGATACAGGGCTATGGGGAGTGAACGGGGCAGTGAGATTACGGTGGGATTGATACAGGGCTATGGGGAGTGAACAGGGCAGTGGGATTACGGTGGGATTGATACAGGGCTATGGGGAGAGAGCGGTGCAGTGGGATTAGTTTGGGATTGATACAGGGCTATGGGGAGAGAGCGGGGCAGTGGGATTAGCCTGGGATTGATACAGTGCTATGGGGAGATGGCGCGGCATTGGGATTAGTCTGGGATCGATCCAGGGCTATGGTGGAAGAGAGAGACTGTGGGATTAGTTTGGGTTTGATACACTGCTATGTGGAGAGAGCGGAGCAGTGGGAATAGAGTGGGATTGATACAGGGCTATGTGGATAGAGTGGGACAATGGGATTAGTTTGGGGATTGATACCGGGCTATGGGGAGAGTGCGGAGCAATGGGATTTGTTTGGGATTGATACAGGGCTATGGGGAGAGATTGGGGCAGTGGGATTAGTTTGGGATTCAGACAAGGCTCTGGGGAGAGAAGGGGGGAATTTAGATTACTTTGGCGATTGATTAAGATCTGTGGGGAGAGAGCGGGGCAGTGTGATTAGGATGGGATTGATACTGGGCTATGGGGAGAGAGCAGGGCAGTGGGATTAGTCTGGGAGTGATATAGGGCTATGGGGGGATAGAGGGAGTTTGGGTGTAGTTTGGGATTGAAACAGTGCTATTGGGAGAGTGCGGGATTAGTGTGGGATTGATACAGGGCTATGGGGAGAGAACGAGGCAGTGCGATAAGCCTGGGATTCATACAGGGCTATGGGGAGAGAGTGGGGCAGTGGGATTAGTTTGGGGATTGACACAGGGCTATGGGGGGAGAGAGAGACTGTGGGATTTGTTTGGGATTGATACACTGCTATGTGGAGAGAGCAGGGCAGTGGGAATAGAATGGGATTGATTCAGGGCTATGTGGATAGAGTGGGACAGTGAGATTAGTTTGGGGATTGATACAGGGCTATGGGGAGAGACTGGGCTGTGGGATTAGTTTGGGAATTGATACAGGGCTACGGGGAGAGAGTGGGGCAGTGGGATGTGTTTGAGTTTGAAACAGGGCTATGGGGAAAGCGTGGGTCAGTGGGATTAGTTTGGGGATCAGACAGGACTATGGGGAGAGAGCGGTGCAGTGGGATTAGCCTGGGATTGATACAGGGCTATGGGGAGAGAGTGGGGTAGTGGGATTCGTTTGGGATTGATGCAGGGCTATGGGGAGAGATTGGGGCAGTGGGATTAGTTTGGGGGTTGATACAGGGCTATGGGGAGAGAGTGGGGCAGTGGGATCTGTCTCGGATTGAGACAGGGATATGCACAGAGCGCGTGGCAATGGGATTAATTTTGGATTGATACAGGACTATGGGGAATGAGCAGGACAGTGGGAATAGTTTGGGGATTGATAAGGGGCTCTAGGGAGAGAGTGGGGCAGTGGGATTAGTTTGAGTTTGAAACAGGGCTATGGGAAAAGCGTGGGTCAGTGGGATTAGTTTGGGGATCAGACAGGACTATGGGGAGAGAGCGGTGCAGTGGGATTAGCCTGGGATTGATACAGGGCTATGGGGAGAGAGTGGGGTAGTGGGATTCGTTTGGGATTGATGCAGGGCTATGGGGAGAGATTGGGGCAGTGGGATTAGTTTGGGGGTTGATACAGCGCTATGGGGAGAGAGTGGGGCAGTGGGATGTGTCTCGGATTGAGACAGGGTTATGCACAGAGCGCGTGGCAATGGGATTAATTTTGGATTGATACAGGACTATGGGGAATGAGCAGGACAGTGGGAATAGTTTGGGGATTGATAAGGGGCTCTAGGGAGAGAGTGGGGCAGTAGGATTAGTTTGAGTTTGAAACAGGGCTATGGGAAAAGCGTGGGTCAGTGGGATTAGTTTGGGGATCAGACAGGGCTATGGGGAGAGAGCGTGGCAGTGGGATTAGTTTGGGATAGATACAGGGCTAGGGGAGAGAGCGGGGCAGTGTAAGTAGTTTGCGAATGATACAGATCTATGGTGAGCGAATGGGCCAGTGGGATTAATTTGGGATTCATACAAGGCTCTGGGGAGAGAAGGGGTGCATTTAGATTTCTTTGGGGATTGATGCAGAGCTGTGGAGAGAGAGCGGGGCAGTGCGGTTAGTTTGGGATTGATACAGGGCTATGGGGAGAGAGCGGAGCAGTGTGATTAGGGTGGGATTGATACAGGGCTATGGGGAGAGAGCAGGGCAGTGGGATTATTCTGGCATTGATGCAGGGCTATGGGGAGAGAGCAAGGCTGTGGGATTAGTTTGGGATTGATACAGGGCTATGGGGAGAGAGTAGGGCAGTGGAAATTGTTTGGGGATTGGCATAGGGTTATGGGGAGAGAACGGGGCATTGGGATTATTTTGGTATTGATACAGGGCTATGGGGAGTGAACGGGGCAGTGAGATTACGGTGGGATTGATACAGGGCTATGGGGAGTGAACAGGACAGTGGGATTACGGTGGGATTGATACAGGGCTATGGGGAGAGAGCGGTGCAGTGGGATTAGTTTGGGATTGATACAGGGCTATGGGGAGTGAGAGAGGCAGTGGGATTAGTCTGGGATTGATACAGGGCTATGGGGAGAGAGTGCGGCAGTGGGATTCGTTTGGGATTGATATAGGGCTATGGGGAGAGAGCGGGGCCGTGGGATTATTTTGAGTTTGATACTGGGCTATGGGGAAAGATTGGGGCAGTGGGATTAGTTTGGGGATTGATACAGGGCTACGGGGAGAGAGTGAGGCAGTGGGATGTGTCTCGGATTGAGACAGGGATATGCGCAGAGCGCGGGGAAATGGGATTAATTTTGGATTGATACAGGACTATGGGGAATGAGCAGGGCAGTGGGAATAGTTTGGGGATTGATAATGGGCTGTAGGGAGAGACTGGGGCAGTAGGATTAGTTTAAGTTTTTAAACAGGGCTATGGGGAAAGCGTGGGTCAGTGGGATTAGTTTGGGGATCAGACAGGGCTATAGGGAGAGACCGTGGCAGTGGGATTAGTTTGGGATTGATACAGGGTTAAGGGGAGAGAGTGAGGCAGAGGGATTCCTTTGGGATTGATACAGGGCTATGGGGAGAGAGCGGGGCAGTGTAAGTAGTTTGCGAATAATACAGATCTATGGTGAGAGAATGGGCCAGTGGGATCAATTTGGGATTCATACAAGGCTTTGGGGAGAGAAGGGGGGCATTTAGATTACTTTGGGGATTGATTCAGAGCTGTGGGGAGAGAGCGGGGCAGTGCGGGTAGTTTGGGATTGATACAGGGCTATGGGGAGAGAGCGGAGCAGTGTGATTTGGGTGGGATTGATGCAGGGCTATGGGGAGAGAGCGGTGCAGTGGGATTAGTTTGGGATTGATACAGGGCTATGAGGAGAGAGCGGGGCAGTGGGATTAGCCTGGGATTGATACAGTGCTATGGGGAGATGGCGCGGCATTGGGATTAGTCTGGGATCGATCCAGGGCTATGGGGGGAGAGAGAGACTGTGGGATTAGTTTGGGATTGATACACTGCTATGTGGACAGAGCAGGGCAGTGGGAATAGAGTGGGATTGATACAGGGCTATGTGGATAGAGTGGGACAATGGGATTAGTTTGGGGATTGATACCGGGCTATGGGGAGAGTGCGGAGCAATGGGATTTGTTTGGGATTGATACAGGGCTATGGGGAGAGATTGGGGCAGTGGGATTAGTTTGGGATTCAGACAAGGCTCTGGGGAGAGAAGGGGGGAATTTAGATTACTTTGGCGATTGATTCAGATCTGTGGGGAGAGAGCGGGGCAGTGTGATTAGGATGGGATTGATACTGGGCTATGGGGAGAGAGCAGGGCAGTGGGATTAGTCTGGGAGTGATATAGGGCTATGGGGGGATAGAGGGAGTGTGGGTGTAGTTTGGGATTGAAACAATGCTATTGGGAGAGTGCGGGATTAGTGTGGGATTGATACAGGGCTATGGGGAGAGAACGAGGCAGTGCGATAAGCCTGGGATTCATACAGGGCTATGGAGAGAGAGTGGGGCAGTGGGATTAGTTTGGGGATTGACACAGGGCTATGGGGGGAGAGAGAGACTGTGGGATTTGTTTGGGATTGATACAGGGCTATGGGGAGAGAGCAGGGCAGTGGGAATAGAATGGGATTGATTCAGGGCTATGTGGATAGAGTGGGACAGTGGGATTAGTTTGGGGATTGATACAGGGCTATGGGGAGAGACTGGGCTGTGGGATTAGTTTGGGAATTGATACAGGGCTACGGGGAGAGAGTGGGGCAGTGGGATGTGTTTGAGTTTGAAACAGGGCTATGGGGAGAGAGTGGGTCAGTGGGATTAGTTTGGGGATCAGACAGGACTATGGGGAGAGAGCGGTGCAGTGGGATTAGCCTGGGATTGATACAGGGCTATGGGGAGAGAGCGGTGCAGTGGGATTAGCCTGGGATTGATACAGGGCTATGGGGAGAGAGTGGGGTAGTGGGATTCGTTTGGGATTGATGCAGGGCTATGGGGAGAGATTGGGGCAGTGGGATTAGTTTGGGATTGATGCAGGGCTATGGGGAGTTGGATGGAGTGTGGGTGTAGTTTGGCATTGATACAGTGCTATGTGGAGAGAGCAGGGCAGTGAGATTAGTGTGGGATTGATAAAGGGCAATGGGGAGAGATCGGGGCAGTGGGATTAGTCTGGGATTGATACAGGGCTATGGGGGGATAGAGGGAGTGTGGGTGTAGTTTGGGATTGATACAGTGCTATGTGGACAGAGCAGGGCAGTGAGATTAGTGTGGGATTGATACAGGGCAATGGGGAGAGAACGAGGCAGTGGGATTAATCTGGGGATTGACACAGGGCTATGGGGATAGAACGAGGCAGTAGGATTAGCCTGGGTTTCATACAGGGCTATGGGGAGAGCGTGGGGCAGTGGGAATAGTTTGGGGATTGACACAGGGCTATGGAGAGAGAGCAGGGCAGTGGGATCATTTTGGGATTGATACAGGGCTATGGGGAGTGAGAGGGGCAGTGGGATTAGCCTGGGATTGATCCAGGGCTATGGGGAGAGAGTGGGGCAGTGGGATTCGTTTGGGATTGATACAGGGCTATGGGGAGAGAGTGGGGCAGTGGGATGTGTCTCGGATTGAGACAGGGATATGCGCAGAGCGAGTTTCAATGGGATTAATTTTGGATTGATACAGGACTATGGGGACAGTGGGAATAGTTTGAGGATTGATAAGCGGCTCTAGGGAGAGAGTGGGGCATTGGGATTAGTTTGAGTTTGAAACAGGGCAATGGGGAAAGCGTGGGTCAGTGGGATTAGTTTGGGGATCAGACAGGGCTTTGGGGAGAGAGCAGGGCAGTGTAAGTAGTTTGCGAATGATACAGGGCTATGGTGAGAGAATGGGCCAGTGGGATTAATGTGGGATTCATACAAGGCTCTGGGGAGAGAAGGGGGGCATTTAGATTACTTTGGGGATTGATTCAGAGCTGTGGGGAGAAAGCGGGGCAGTGCGGTTAGTTTTGGATTGATGCAGGGCTATGGGGAGAGAGCGGAGCAGTGTGATTAGGGTGGGATTGAAGCAGGGCTATGGGGAGAAAGCGAGGCAGTGGGATTAGTTTGGGATTGATACAGGGCTATGGGGAGTGAACGGGGCAGTGGGATTACGGTGGCATTGATACAGGGCTATGGGGATAGAGCGGGTCAGTGGGATTAGCTTGGAGATTGACACAGGGCTATGGGTGGAGAGCATGGCAGTGGGATTAGTCTGGGATTGATACAGGGCAATGGGGAGAGATCGGAGCAGTGGGATTAGTTTGGGGATTGAAACCGGGCTATTGGGAGAGTGCAGGGCAGTGGGATTAGTTTGGGATTGATACAGGGCTATGGGGAGAGAGCGGGGCAGTGGGATTAGCCTGGGATTGATACAGGGCTACGAGGAGAGAATGTGGCAGTGGGATTAGTTTGGGATCGATCCAGGGCTATGGGGTGAGAGAGAGACAGTGGGATTAGTTTGGGATTGATACACTGCTATGTGGAGACAGCAGGGCAGTGGGAATAGAGTGGGATTGATACAGGGCTAGGTGGATAGAGAGGGACAGTGGGATTAGTTTGGGATTGATACAGGGCTATGGGGAGAGATTGGGGCAGTGGGATTAGTTTGGGGATTGATATTGGGCTACGGGGAGAGAGTGGGGCATTGGGATGTGTCTCGGATTGATACAGGGATATGCGCAGAGCGCGGGGCAATGGGATTAATTTTGGATTGATACAGGACTATGGGGAATGAGCAGGACAGTGGGAATAGTTTGGGGATTGATAAAGGGCTCTAGGGAGAGAGTGGGGCAATGGGATTAGATTGAGTTTGAAACAGGGCTATGGGGAAAGCGTGGGTCAGTGGGATTAGTTTGGGGTTCAGACAGGGCTATGGGGAGAGAGCGTGGCAGTGGGATTAGTTTGGGATTGATACAGGGCTATGGGCAGAGAGTGGGGCAGAGGGATTCCTTTGGGATAGTTACAGGGCTATGGTGAGAGAGCGGGGCAGTGTAAGCAGTTTGTGAATGATACAGTGCTATGGTGAGAGAATGGGCCAGTGGGATTAATTTGGAATTCAGACAAGGCTCTGGGGAGAGAAGTGGTCATTTAGGTCATTTGGGGATTGATTCAGAGCTGTGGGGATAAAGCGGGGCAGTGCAGTTAGTTTGGGATTGATACAGGGCTATGGGGTGAGAGCAGGGCAGTGGGATTAGTCTGGGAATGATATAGGGCTGTGGGGGGATAGAGGGAGTGTGGGTTTAGTTTGGGATTGATACAGTGCTATGTGGAGAGAGCAGGGCAGTGAGATTAGTGTGGGATTGATACAGGGCAATGGGGAGAGATCGGGGCAGTGTAAGTAGTTTGCGAATGATACAGATCTATGGTGAGAGAATGGGCCAGTGGGATTAATTTGGGATTCATACAAGGCTCTGGGGAGAGAAGCGGGGCATTTAGATTACTTTGGGGATTGATTCAGAGCTGTGGGGAGAGAGAGGGCAGTGTGATTAGTCTGGGAATGATACAGGGCTGTGGGGGGATATAGGGAGTGTGGGTTTAGTTTGGGATTGACACAGTGCTATGTGGAGAGAGCAGGGCAGTGAGATTAGTGTGGGATTGATACAGGGCAATGGGGAGAGATCGGGGCAGTGGGATTAGTTTGGGGATTGACACAGGGCTATTGGGAGAGTGCGGGGCAGTGGGATTAGTTTGGGATTGATACAGGGCTTTGGGGAGAGAGCGAGGCAGTGGGATTACCCTGGGATTCATACAGGGCTATGGGGAGAGAGTGGGGCAGTGGGATTAGTTTGGGGATTGACACAGGACTGTGGGGAGATAGAGGGGCAGTGGGATTATTTTGGGATTGATACAGGGCTATGGGGAGTGAGAGGGGCAGTGGGATTAGCCTTTGATTGATACAGGGCTATGGGGAGAGAGTGGGGCAGTGGGATTCATTTGGGATTGATGCAGGGCTATGAGGAGAGAGCGGTGCAGTGGGATTAGATTGAGTTTGATTCAGGGCTATGGGAAGAGATTGGGTCAGTGGGATTAGTTTGGGGATTGATACAGGGCTACGGGGAGAGAGTGGGGCAGTGGGATCTGTCTCGGATTGAGACAGGGATATGCGCAGAGTGCGGGGCAATGAGATTAATGTTGGATTGATACAGGGCTATGGGGAGTGAAAGGGGCAGTGGGATTACGGTGGGATTGATACAGTGCTATGGGGAGAGATGGGGTCAGTAGGATTACCTTGGAGATTGACACAGGGCTATGGGGAGAGAGCGGGGCAGTGGAATTAATCTGTGAATGATACAGGGCTATGGGGGATAGAGGGAGTGTGGGTTTAGTTTGGGATTGATACAGTGCTATGTGGAGAGAGCAGGGCAGTGAGATTCGTGTGGGATTGATACAGGGCAATGGGGAGAGATCGGAGCTGTGGGATTAGTTTGGGGATTGAAACTGGGCTATTGGGATTGTGCGGGGCAGTGGGATTAGTTTGGGTTTGATACAGGGCTATGGGGAGAGAGTGGGGCAGTGGGATTAGTTTGGGGATTGACACAGGGCTATGGGGAGAGAGCGGGGCAGTGGGATTATTTTGGGATTGATACAGGGCTATGGGGAGAGAGCGGGGTGGTGGGATTAGTTTGAGTGGGATACAGGGCTATGGGGAGAGAGTGGGGTAGTGAGAGTTGTCTGGGATTGATACAGGGCTATGGGGAGTGAATGGGGCTGTGGGATTACGGTGGGATTGATACAGGGCTATGGGGAGAGAGCAGGTCAGTGGGATTAGCTTGGAAATTGACACAGGGCAAAGGGGAGAGATGGGGGCAGTGGGATTAGTTTGGGGATTGACACAGGGCTATGGGGAGAGAACAGGGCAGTGGGATTAGTCTGGTAATGATACAGGGCTATGGGGAGATAGTGGGAGTGTGGGTTTAGTTTGGGATTGATACAGTGCTTTGTGGAGAGAGCAGGGCAGTGAGATTAGTGTGGGATTGATACAGGGCTATGGGGAGAGAGCAGGGCAGTGGGATTATTCTGGGATTGATACAGGGCTATGGGGAGAAAGCGGGGCAGTGGGATTAGTTTGGGATTGATACAGGGCTATGGGGAGTGAATGGGGCAGTGGGATTAGGGTGGGATTGATACTGGGCTATGGGGAGAGTGCGGGTCAGTGGGATTAGCTTGGAGATTGACACAGGGCAAAGGGGAGAGATGGGGGCAGTGGGATTAGTTTGGGGATTGACAAAGGGCTATGGGGAGAAAGCGGGGCAGTAGGATTAGTCTGGGAATGATACAGGGCTATGGGGGGATAGAGGGAGTGTGGGTTTAGTTTGGGATTGATACAGTGCTTTGTGGAGAGAGCAGGGCAGTGAGATTATTGTGGGATTGATACAGGGCAATGGGGAGAGATCGGGGCAGTGGGATTAGTTTGGGGATTGACACAGGGCTATTGGGAGAGTGCGGGGCAGTGGGATTAGTTTGGGATTGATACAGGGGTATGGGAAGAGAGCGGGGTAATGGGATTAGCCTGGGATTGATACAGGGCTATGGGGAGAGAGCGTGGCGGTGGGATTAGTTTGAGTGTGATACAGGGCTATGAGGAGAGAGTGGGGTAGTGAGAGTTGTCTGGGTTTGATACAGGGCTATGGAGAGAGTGCTGTGCAGTGGGATTAGTTTAAATTTGATACAGGGCTTTGGGTGGAGAGCAGGGCACTGAGATTAGTTTGGGATTGATACAGGGCTATGGGGAGAGTGCGAGGCAATGGGATTAGTTTGGGATTGATACAGGGCTATGGAGTGAGCGTGGGGCAATGGTATTAGCCTGGGATTGATACAGGGCTATGGGGAGAGAGTGAGGCAGTGGGATTCGTTTGGGATTGATACAGGGCTATGGGGAGAGAGCAGGGCAGTGGGATTAATTTGGGATTGATACAGGGCTATGGGGAGAGTGCGGGGCAATGGGATTAGTTTGAGATTGATACAGGGCTATGGGGAGAGAGTAGGGCAGTGGGATTAGCGTGGGATTGATACAGGGCAATGGGTAGAGATCGGGGCAGTGGGATTAGTTTGGGATTGATACAGGGCTATGGGGAGAGTGCGGGGCAATGGGATTAGTTTGGGATTGATACAGGGCTATGGGGTGAGCGTGGGGCAATGGGATTAGCCTGGGATTGATACAGGGCTATGGGGAGAGAGTGGGGCAGTGGGATACGTTTGGGTTTGATACAGGGCTATGGGGAGAGAGCAGGGCAGTGGGATTAGTTTGAGTTTGATACAGGGCTTTGGGTGGAGAGCAGGGCACTGAGATTAGTTTGCGATTGAGACAGGGCTCTGGGGAGAGAACGGGGCAATGGGATTACTTTGGGGATTGATACAGGGCTATGGGGAGGTAGCGCGGCATTGGGATTAGTCTGGGATCGATCCAGGGCTATGGGGGGAGAGAGAGACTGTGGGATTAGTTTGGGATTGATACAGGGCTATGGGGAGAGTGCGGGGCAATGGGATTAGTTTGGGATTGATACAGGGCTATGGGGAGAGAGAGGGGCAGTGGGATTAGCCTGGGATTGATACAGGGCTATGGGGAGAGAGTGGGGCAGTGGGATTCATTTGAGATTGATACAGGGCTTTGGGGAGACAGCGGGGCACTGGGATTAGTTTGAGATTGATACAGGGCTATGGGGAGAGATTGGGGCAGTGGGATTAGTTTGGGGATTGATACAGGGCTACGGGGAGAGAGTGGGGCAGTGGGATGTGTCTCGGATTGAGACAGGGATATGCGCAGAGCGCGGGGCAATGGGATTAATTTTGGACTGATACAGGACTATGGGAAATAAGCAGGGCAGTGGGAATAGTTTGAGTGTGATGCAAGGCTATGGGGAGAGAGTGGGGTAGTGAGATTTGTCTCGGATTGATACAGGGCTATGGAGAGAGTGCTGGGCAGTGGGATTAGTTTGAGTTTGATACAGGGTTTTGGGTGGAGAGCAGGTCATTGAAATTAGTTTGCGATTGATACAGGGCTCTGGGGAGAGAACGGGGCAGTGGGATTAGTCTGGGTTCAATCCAGTGCTATGGGGGGAGAGAGAGACTGTGGGATTAGTTTGGGATTGATACAGGGCAATGGGGAGAAAGCAGGGCAGTGGGAATAGAGTGGGATTGATACAGGGCTCTGAGGAGAGATTGGGTCAGTGGGATTAGTTTGGGGATTGATACATGGCTACGGCGAGAGAGTGGGGCAGTGGGATATATCTCGGATTGATACAGGGCTATGGGGAGAGAGTGCAGCAGTGGGGTTCGTTTGGGATTGATACAGGACTATGGGGAGAGAGTGGAGCAGTGGGATTAGCCTGGGATTGATGCAGGTCTATGGGGAGAGAGCGGGGCAGTGGGATTAGTTTGGGGATCAGACAGGGTTATGGGGAGAGAGCGGGGCATCAGGATTAGTTTGGGTTGATACAGGGCTATGGGCCGAGAGCAGGGCAGTGAGATTCATTTGGGATTTATTCAGGGCTATGTGGAGAGAGAGTGGCAATCGGATTAGTGTGGGATAGATACAGGGCTATGGGGAGAGAACGGGGCAGTGGGAGTAGTTTGGGATGGATACAGGGCTATGGGGAGAGAGTGGAGCAGTGGGATTAGTTTTGGATGATCCAGGGCTCTGGGGAGAGAAGGGGGCACTGAGATTACTTTGGGGATTGATATAGAGCTGTGGGGAGAGAGCCGGGCAGTGTGGTTAGTTTGGGATTGATACAGGGCTATGGGGAGATAGCGGAGCAATGTGATTAGGGTGGGATTGATACAGGGCTGTGGGGAGAGAGCAGGGCAGTGGGATTAGTCTGGGAATGATACAGGGCTATGGGGGGATAGAGGGAGTGTTGGTTTAGTTTGGGATTGATACAGTGCTATGTGGAGAGAGCAGGCCAGTGAGGTTAGTGTGGGATTGATACAGGGCAATGGGGAGAGATCGGGGCAGTGGGATTAGTTTGGGGATTGACACAGGGCTATTGGGAGAGTGCGGGGCAGTGGGATTAGTTTGGGGATTGACACAGGGCTATGGGGAGAGAGCGGGGCAGTGGGATTATTTTGGGATTGATACATGGCTATGGGGAGAGAGCGGGGCAGTGGGATTATCCTGGGATTGATACAGGGCTATGGGGAGAGAGTGGGGCAGTGGGATTCGTTTGGGATTGATACATGGCTATGGGGAGAGAGCAGGGCACTGAGATTAGTTTGAGTTTGATACAGGGTTTTGGGTGGAGAGCAGGGCATTGAGATTAGTTTGCGATTGATACAGGGCTCTGGGGAGAGAGCGGGGCTGATGGAGTAGTTTGGGATTGATACAGGGCTATCGGAGAGAACTAGGCAGTGAGATTACTTTGGGGATTGATACAGGGCTAAGGGGAGATAGCGGAGCAGTGTGATTAGGGTGGGATTGATACAGGGCTATGGGGAGACAGCAGGGCAGTGGGATTAGTCAGGGAATGATACAGGGCTATGGGGGGATAGAGGGAGTGTGGGTTTAGTTTGGGATTGACACAGTGCTATGTGGAGAGAGCAGGGCAATGAGATTATTGTGGGATTGATACAGGGCAATGGGGAGAGATCGGGGCAGTAGGATTAGTTTGGGATTGATACAGGGCTATTGGGAGAGTGCGGGGCCATGGGATTAGTTTTGGATTGATACAGGGCTATGGGGAGAGCGTAGGGCAGTGGGATTAGTGTGGGATTGATACAGGGCAATGGGGAGAGATCGGGGCAGTGGGATTAGTTTGGGATTGATACAGGGCTATGGGGAGAGTGCGGGGCAATGGGATTAGCCTGGGATTGATAGAGGGCTATGGGGAGAGAGTGGGGCAGTGGGATTCGTTTGGGATTGATACAGGGCTATGGGGAGAGAGCAGGGCAGTGGGATTAGTTTGAGTTTGATACAGGGCTTTGGGTGGAGAGCAGGGCACTGAGATTAGTTTGCAATTGAGACAGAGCTCTGGGGAGAGAACGGGGCAGTGGGATTACTTTGGGGATTGATACAGGGCTATGGGGAGGTAGCGCGGCATTGGGATTAGTCTGGGATCGATCCAGGGCTATGGGGGGAGAGAGAGACTGTTGGATTAGTTTGGGATTGATACAGGGCTATGGGGAGAGTGCAGGGCAATGGGATTAGTTTGGGATTGATACAGGGCTATGGGGAGAGAGTGGGGCAGTGGGATTCATTTGAGATTGATACAGGACTTTGGGGAGACATCGGGGAACTGGGATTAGTTTGAGATTGATACTGGGCTATGAGGAGAGATTGGGGCAGTGGGATTAGTTTGGGGATTGATACAGGGCTACGGGGAGAGAGTGGGGCAGTGGGATGTGTCTCGGATTGAGATAGGGATATGCGCAGAGTGAGTTTCAATGGGATTAATTTTGGACTGATACAGGACTATGGGAAATAAGCAGGGCAATGGGTTTAGTTTGAGTGTGATACAAGGCTATGGGGAGAGAGTGGGGTAGTGAGAGTTGTCTGGGTTTGATACAGGGCTATGGAGAGAGTGCTGTGCAGTGGGATTAGTTTGAGTTTGATACAGGGCTTTGGGTGGAGAGCAGGGCATTGAGATTAGTTTGCGATTGATACAGGGCTCTGGGGAGAGAGCGGGGCAGTGGGATTAGTCTGGGTTCGATCCAGTGCTATGGGGGGAGAGAGAGACTGTGGGATTAGTTTGGGATTGATACAGGGCAATAGGGAGAAAGCAGGGCAGTGGGAATAGAGTGGGATTGATACAGGGCTCTGAGGAGAGATTGGGGCAGTGGGATTAGTTTGGGGATTGATACACTGCTATGTGGAGACAGCAGGGCAGTGGGAATAGAGTGGGATTGATACAGGGCTATGTGGATAGAGTGGGACAGTGGAATTAGTTTGGGATTGATACAGGGCTATGGGGAGAGATTGGGGCAGTGGGATTAGTTTGGGGATTGATATTGGGCTACGGGGAGAGAGTGGGGCATTGGGATGTGTCTCGGATTGATACAGGGATATGCGCAGAGCGCGGGGCAATGGGATTAATTTTGGATTGATACAGGACTATGGGGAATGAGCAGGGCAGTGGGAATAGTTTGGGGATTGATAAAGGGCTCTAGGGAGAGAGTGGGGCAGTGGGATTAGTTTGGGGATCAGACAGGGCTATGGGGAAGGCGTGGGTCAGTGGGATTAGTTTGGGGTTCAGACAGGGCTAGGGGAGTGAAAGGGGCAGTGGGATTACGGTGGGATTGATACAGTGCTATGGGAGAGATGGGGTCAGTAGGATTAGCTTGGAGATTGACACAGGGCTAGGGGGAGAGAGCGGGGCAGTGGGATTAGTCTGTGAATGATACAGGGCTATGGGGGGATAGAGGGAGTGTGGGTTTAGTTTGGGATTGATACAGTGCTATGTGGAGAGAGCAGGGCAGTGGGACTAGTGTGGGATTGATACAGGGCAATGGGGAGAGATCGGGGCAGTAGGATTAGTTGGGGATTGACACAGGGCTATGGGGAGAGTGCGGGGCACTGGGATTAGCCTGGGATTGATACAGGGCTATGGGGAGAGAGTGGGGCAGTGGGATTAGTTTGCGATTGATACAGGGCTATGGGGAGAGAGTGGGGCAGTGGGATTAGTTTGGGGATTGACACAGGGCTATGGGGAGAGAGCGGGGCAGTGGGATAATTTTGGGATTGATACAGTGCTATGGGGTGATAGCGGGGCAGTGGGATTAGTCTGGTATTGATACAGGGCTATGGGGAGAGATCGGGGCGGTGGGATTAGTTGGGGAATGATACAGGGCTATTGGGAGAGTGCGGGGCAGTGGGATTAGTTTGCGATTGATACAGGGCTATGGGGAGAGAGTGGAGCAGTGGGATTAGTTTGGGGATTGACGCAGGATTATGGGGAGAGAGCGGGGCGGTGGGATTAGCCTGAGATTGATGCAAGGCTATGGGGAGAGAGTGGGGCAGTGGGATGAGTCTCAGATTGATACAGGGCGATGGAAAAAGATTAGGGCAGTGGGATTAGTTTGGGATTGACACGGGGCTATGCAGAGAGCTTGAGGCAATGGGATTAATTTTGAATTGATACATGACTATGGGGAGAGAGTGGGGCAGTGGGATTAGCCTGGTATTGATACAGGGCTATGGGGAAGGCGTGGGGCAGTGGGATTAGTTTGGATATCAGACAGGGCTATGGGGGAGAGAGCGAGGCAGTGGGATTTGTCTGGGATTGATACAGGGCTATGGGGGGAGAGAGGGACAGGGGATTTAAATTGGGATTGATACAGTACTGTGTGGAGAGAGCAGGGCAGTGGGATTAGTGTGCGATTGATACAGGGTTATGGAAAGAAATCAGGGCAGTGGGATTTGTTTGGGATTGACACAGGGCTATGGGGAGAGAGCGGGGCAGTGGTATTATTTTGGGATTGACACAGGGCTGTGTCGAGAGCGAGGGGCAATGGGATTAATTTTGGATTGATACAGGACAATGGGGAGAGAGCGGGGCAGTGAGATTAGCCTGGGATTGATGCAGGGCTATTGGGAGAGAGCGGAGCATTGAGATTAGCCTGGGATTGATACAAGGCCATGGGGAGAGAGCGGGGCAGTGGGAATAGTTCGAGATTGACACAGGGCTATGTGGGGAGAGCGGGGCAGTGGGATTGGTTTGGGGATTGATAAAGGGCTATGGGGGGAAAGAGGGAGTGTGGGTTTAGTTTGGGATTGATACAGGGCTATGTGTAGAGAGCAGGGCAGTGAGATTAGTTTGGGATTGTTACAGGGCAATGGGGAGAGAGCGGGGCAGTGGGATTAGTTTGGGGATTGACACAGTGCTATTGGGAGAGTCCGGGGCAGTGGGATTATTTTGCGATTGATACAGGGTTATGCGGAGAGCGTGGGGCCATTGTTATTAATTTTGGATTGACACATGTCTAGGGGGAGACAACAGGGCAGTGGATTAACCTGGGATTGATGCAAGTCTATGGGGAGAGAGTGGGGCAGTGGGATGAGTCTCAGATTGATACAGGGCGATGGAAAGAGATTAGGGCAGTGGGATTAGTGTGGGATTGATACTGGGCTATGGGGAGAGAGCAGGGCAGTGAGATTAGTTTGGGATTGTTACAGGGCAATGGGGAGAGAGCGGGGCAGTAGGATTAGTTTGGGGATTGACACAGGGCTATTGGGAGAGTGCGGGGCAATGGGATTAGTTTGGTGATTGACACAGGGCTATTGGGAGAGCGTGGGGCAGTGAGATTAGTTTGGGATTGATACAGGGTTATGCGGAGAGCGTGCCACAATTGTTATTAATTTTGGATTGATACATGACTAGGGGGAGAGAGTGGGGCAATGGATTAACCTGGGATTGATGCAAGGCTATGGGGAGAGAGTGGGGCAGTGGGACGAGTCTCAGATTGATACAGGGCGATGGAAAGAGATTAAGGCAGTGGGATTAGTGTGGGATTGATACAGGGCTATGGGGAGAGAGTGGGACAGTGGGAACAGTTTGGAATTGATACAGGTCTATGGGGAGAGAGCAGGGCAGTGGGATTCGTTTGGGATTTTTACAGGGCTATGGGGAGAGCGCGGGGCAATGGGATTAGTTTGGGATTGATACAGGGCAATGGGGAGACAGCGGGGCTTTGGGATTAGTTTGAGTTTGATACAGGGCTATGGGGAGAGAGCGGGGTAGTGAGATTTGTCTGGGATTGATATCGGGCTATGGGGAGAGAGCAGGGCAGTGGGATTAGTTTGGGGATTGATACAGGGCTATGGGGAGAGCACGGGGCAGTGGGATTAGCTTGGGGATTGATACAGGGCTATGGGGAGAGCGCGGGGCAGTGGGATTAGTTTGGGGATTGATACAGGGCTATGGGAAGAGAGCGGGGCAGTGGGATTATTTTGGGATTGATACAGGGCTATGGGGAGAGAGCGGGGCAGTGGGATTAGCCTGGAATTGATACAGGGCTATGGGGAGAGAGTGGGTCAGTGGGATTAGTTTGGGGATTGAAGCAGGTTTATGGGGAGAGAGCGGGGCAGTGGGATTATTTTGGGATTGATACAGTGCTATGGGGAGAGATTGGGGCAGTGGGATTAGTCTGGGATTGATACAGGGCTATGGGGAGAGAGCGGGTCAGTGGGATTAGCTTGGAGATTGACACAGGGCAAAGGGGAGAGATGGGGCGGTGGGATTAGTTTTGTGATCGGCACAGTGCTTTGGGGAGAGAGCAGGGTAGTGGATTAGTCTGGGAATGATACAGGGGTATGGGGGGATAGGAGTGTGGGTTTAGTTTGGGATTGATACAGTGCTATGTGGAGAGAGCAGGGCAGTGAGATTAGAATGGGATTGATACAGGGCAATGGGGAGAGATCGGGGCAGTAGGATTAGTTGGGGATTGACACAGGGCTATTGGGAGAGTGCGGGGCACTGGGATTAGCCTGGGATTGATACAGGGCTATGGGGAGAGAGTGGGGCAGTGGGATTAGTTTGCGATTGATACAGGGCTATGGGGAGAGAGCGGGGCACTGGGATTGATACAGGGCTATGGGGAGAGAGCAGGGCAGTGGGATTATTTTGGGATTGATACAGTGCTATGGGGTGATAGCGGGGCAGTGGCATTAGTCTGGTATTGATACAGGGCTATGGGGAGAGATCGGGGCGGTGGGATTAGTTGGGGAATGATACAGGGCTATTGGGAGAGTGCGGGGCGGTGGGATTAGCCTGAGATTGATGCAAGGCTATGGGGAGAGAGTGGTGCAGTGGGATGAGTCTCAGATTGATACAGGGCGATGGAAAGAGATTAGGGCAGTGCGATTAGTTTGGGATTGACACGGGGCTATGCGGAGAGTTTGAGGCAATGGGATTAATTTTGAATTGATACATGACTATGGGGAGAGACTGGGGCAGTGGGATTAGCCTGGTATTGATACAGGGCTGTGGGGAGAAAGTGGGATTAATTTGAATTTGAACCAGGGCTATGGGGAAGGCGTTGGGCAGTGGGATGAGTTTGGGTATCAGACAGGGCTCTGGGGAGAGAGCGAGGCAGTGGGATTCGTCTGGGATTGATACAGGGCTATGGGGGGAGAGAGGGACAGGGGATTTAAATTGGGATTGATACAGTACTATGTGGAGAGAGCAGGGCAGTGGGATTAGTGTGCGATTGATACAGGGCTATGGGGAGAGATCGGGGCAGTGGGATTCGTCTGGGATTGATACACGGCTATGGAAAAAGAGCGGGACATTGCCATTGGTCTGGGATGGATACCGGCTTACAGGGGGGACAGAGGGACAGTGGGTTTAGTTTGGGATTGATACAATGCTGTGTGGAGAGAGCAGGGAGGTGGGATTAGTTTGGGACTGATATACGGCTATGGGGAGAGAGCGGGGCAATGAGATTTGTCTGGGATTGATGCAGGGAAGACGAGACAGAGTTGGGCAGTGGGATTAGTTGCAGTTTGATACAGGGCTATGGGTGGAGAGCAGGGCAGTGAGATTAGTTTGCAATTGATACAAGGCTCTGGAGAGAGAACGGGGCAGTGGGATTAGTTTAGGAATTGACACAGGGCTATTGGGAGAGTGCGGAGCAGTAGGAATAGTTTGGGGATTGATAAAGGGCTATGGGGAGAGAGTGGGGCAGTGGGATGAGTCTCAGATTGATACAGGGCTATGGAAAGAAATCAGGGCAGTGGGATTTGTTTGGGATTGACACAGGGCTATGGGGAGAGAGCGGGGCAGTGGTATTATTTTGGGATTGACACAGGGCTGTGTCGAGAGCGAGGGGCAATGGGATTAATTTTGGATTGATACAGGGCTATTGGGAGAGAGCGGGGCAGTGAGATTAGCCTGGGATTGATACAAGGCTATGGGGAGAGAGCGGGGCAGTGGGAATAGTTCGAGATTGACACAGGGCTATGTGGGGAGAGTGGGGCAGTGGGATTGGTTTGGGGATTGATAAAGGGCTATGGGGGGAAAGAGGGAGTGTGGGTTTAGTTTGGGATTGTTACAGGGCTATGTGTAGAGAGCAGGGCAATGAGAATAGTTTGGGATTGTTACAGGGCAATGGGGAGAGAGTGGGGCAGTGGGATTAGTTTGGGGATTGACACAGGGCTATTGGGAGAGCGTGGGGCAGTGAGATTAGTTTGGGATTGATACAGGGTTATGCGGAGAGCGTGGCGCAATTGTTATTAATTTTGGATTGATACATGACTAGGGAGAGAGAGCGGGGCAATGGATTAACCTGGGATTGATGCAAGTCTATGGGGAGAGAGTGGGGCAGTGGGAAGAGTCTCAGATTGATACAGGGCGATGGAAAGAGATTAAGGCAGTGGGATTAGTGTGGGATTGATACAGGGCTATGGGGAGAGAGTGGGACAGTGGGAACAGTTTGGAATTGATACAGGGCTATGGGGAGAGAGCAGGGCAGTGGGATTCGTTTGGGATTTTTACAGGGCAATGGGGAGAGAGCCGGGCGGTGGGATTAGTTTGAGTTTGATACAGGGCTATGGGGAGAGCGCGGGGCAGTGGGATTAGTTTGGGATTGATACAGGGCAATGGGGAGAGAGCGGGGCTTTGGGATTAGTTTGAGTTTGATACAGGGCTATGGGGAGAGAGCGGGGTAGTGAGATTTGTCTGGGATTGATATCGGGCTATGGGGAGAGAGCAGGGCAGTGGGATTAGTTTGGGGATTGATACAGGGCTATGGGGAGAGAGCAGGGCAGTGGGATTAGTTTGGGGATTGATACAGGGCTATGGGGAGAGCGCGGGGCAGTGGGATTAGTTTGGGGATTGATACAGGCCTATGGGAGAGAGCGGGGCAGTGGGATTATTTTGGGATTGATACAGGGCTATGGGGAGAGAGCGGGGCAGTGGGATAAGCCTGGAATTGATATAGGGCTATGGGGAGAGAGTGGGTCAGTGGGATTAGTTTGGGGATTGAAGCAGGTTTATGGGGAGAGAGCGGGGCAGTGGGATTATTTTGGGATTGATACAGTGCTATGGGGAGAGATTGGGGCAATGGGATTAGCTTGGAGATTGACACAGGGCTATGGGGAGAGTGGTGGCGGTGGGATTAGTTTGGTGATCGGCCCAGGGCTTTGGGGAGAGAGCAGGGTAGTGGATTAGTCTGGGAATGATACAGGGGTATGGGGGGATAGAAGGAGTGTGGGTTTAGTTTGGGATTGATACAGTGCTATG
Organism: Isurus oxyrinchus; assembly: GCA_026770705.1. NCBI lineage: Eukaryota > Metazoa > Chordata > Chondrichthyes > Lamniformes > Lamnidae > Isurus > Isurus oxyrinchus. The sequence goes on from JANJGN010000036.1 coordinate 6,016,686, forward strand.
TGGAGAGAGCAGGGCAGTGAGATTAGAATGGGATTGATACAGGGCAATGGGGAGAGATCGGGGCAGTAGGATTAGTTGGGGATTGACACAGGGCTATTGGGAGAGTGCGGGGCACTGGGATTAGCCTGGGATTGATACAGGGCTATGGGGAGAGAGTGGGGCAGTGGGATTAGTTTGCGATTGATACAGGACTATGGGGAGAGAGCGGGGCACTGGGATTGATACAGGGCTATGGGGAGAGAGCGGGGCAATGGGATAATTTTGGGAATGATACAGTGCTATGGGGTGATAGCGGGGCAGTGGCATTAGTCTGGTATTGATACAGGGCTATGGGGAGAGATCGGGGTGGTGGGATTAGTTGGGGAATGATACAGGGCTATTGGGAGAGTGCGGGGCGGTGGGATTAGCCTGAGATTGATGCAAGGCTATGGGGAGAGAGTGGTGCAGTGGGATGAGTCTCAGATTGATACAGAGCGATGGAAAGAGATTAGGGCAGTGCGATTGGTTTGGGATTGACACGGGGCATGAGGAGAGCTTGAGGCAATGGGATTAATTTTGAATTGATACATGACTATGGGGAGAGAGTGGGGCAGTGGGATTAGCCTGGTATTGATACAGGGCTATGGGGAGAAAGTGGGGCAGTGGGATTAGCCTGGTATTGATACAGGGCTATGGGGAGAAAGTGGGGCAGTGGGATTAATTTGAATTTGAACCAGGGCTATGGGGAAGGCGTTGGGCAGTGGGATTAGTTTGGGTATCAGACAGGGCTATGGGGAGAGAGTGAGGCAGTGGGATTCGTCTGGGATTAATACAGGGCTATGGGGGGAGAGAGGGACAGGGGATTTAAATTGGGATTGATACAGTACTATGTGGAGAGAGCAGGGCAGTGGGATTAGTGTGCGATTGATACAGGGCTATGGGGAGAGATCGAGGCAGTGGGATTCGTCTGGGATTGATACACGGCTATGGAAAAAGAGTGGGACATTGCCATTGGTCTGGGATGGATACCGGCCTACAGGGGGGACAGAGGGACAGTGGGTTTAGTTTGGGATTGATACAATGCTATGTGGAGAGAGCAGGGAGGTGGGATTACTTTGGGACTGATATACGGCTATGGGGAGAGAGCGGGGCAATGAGATTTGTCTGGGATTGATGCAGGGATATGGAGACAGAGTTGGGCAGTGGGATTAGTTGCAGTTTGATACAGGGCTATGGGTGGAGAGCAGGGCAGTGAGATTAGTTTGCAATTGATACAAGGCTCTGGAGAGAGAACGGGGCAGTGGGATTAGTTTAGGAATTGACACAGGGCTATTGGGAGAGTGCGGAGCAGTGGGAATAGTTTGGGGATTGATAAAGGGCTATGGGGAGAGAGTGGGGCAGTGGGATGAGTCTCAGATTGATACAGGGCTATGGAAAGAAATCAGGGCAGTGGGATTTGTTTGGGATTGACACAGGGCTATGGGGAGAGAGCGGGGCAGTGGTATTATTTTGGGATTGACACAGGGCTGTGTCGAGAGCGAGGGGCAATGGGATTAATTTTGGATTGATACAGGACTATGGGGAGAGAGCGGGGCAGTGAGATTAGCCTGGGATTGATGCAGGGCTATGGGGAGAGAGCGGGGCAGTGGGAATAGTTCGAGATTGACACAGGGCTATGTGGGGAGAGCGGGGCAGTGGGATTGGTTTGGGGATTGATAAAGGGCTATGGGGGCAAAGAGGGAGTGTGGGTTTAATTTGGGATTGTTACAGGGCTATGTGTAGCGAGCAGGGCAGTGAGATTAGTTTGGGATTGTTACAGGGCAATGGGGAGAGAGCGGGGCAGTGGGATTAGTTTGGGGATTGATACAGTGCTATTGGGAGAGTGCGGGGCAGTGGGATTAGTTTGGGGATTGATACAGTGCTATTGGGAGAGTGCGGGGCAGTGGGATTATTTTGCGATTGATACAGGGTTATGCGGAGAGCGTGGGGCAATTGTTATTAATTTTGGATTGACACATGTCTAGGGGGAGAGAACGGGGCAATGGATTAACCTGGGATTGATGCAAGTCTATGGGGACAGCGTGGGGCAGTGGGATGAGTCTCAGATTAATACAGGGCGATGGAAAGAGATTAGGGCAGTGGGATTAGTGTGGGATTGATACAGGGCTATGGGGAGAGAGCAGGGCAGTGGGATTAGTTTGGGATTGTTACAGGGCAATGGGGAGAGAGCGGGGCAGTAGGATTAGTTTGGGACAAAAACAGAATTACCTGGAAAAACTCAGCAGGTCTGGCAGCATCGGCGGAGAAGAAAAGAGTTGACGTTTCGAGTCCTCATGACCCTTCGACAGAACCTGATAGAAGGTTCAATAGTCGAAGGGTCATGAGGACTCGAAACGTCAACTCTTTTCTTCTCCGCCGATGCTGCCAGACCTGCTGAGTTTTTCCAGGTAATTCTGTTTTTGTTTTGGATTTCCAGCATCCGCAGTTTTCTTTGTTTTTATTAGGATTAGTTTGGGGATTGATACAGGGCTATGGGGAGAGCGCGGGGCAGTGGGATTAGTTTGGGATTTTTACAGGGCAATGGGGAGAGAGCGGGGCAGTGGGATTAGTTTGAGTTTGATACAGGGCTATGGGGAGAGAGCGGGGTAGTGAGATTTGTCTGGGATTGATATCGGGCTATGGGGAGAGAGCAGGGCAGTGGGATTAGTTTGGGGATTGATACAGGGCTATGGGGAGAGCGCGGGGCAGTGGGATTAGTTTGAGGATTGATACAGGACTATGGGGAGAGCGCGGGGCAGTGGGATTAGTTTGGGGATTGATACAGGGCTATGGGGAGAGAGCGGGGCAGTGGGATTAGTTTGGGGATTGATACAGAGCTATGGGGAGAGAGCGGGGCAGTGGGATTAGTGTGGGATATAGGGCGATGGGGAGAGAGCGGGGCAGTGGGATTAGTGTGGGATACAGGGCGATGGGGAGAGAGCGGGGCAGTGGGATTAGTGTGGGATACAGGGCGATGGGGAGAGAGCGGGGCAGTGGGATTCATCTGGAATTGATACAGGGCTATGGGTGGACAGAGGGAGTGTGGGTTTAGTTTAGGATTGATACAGGGCTATGGCGAGAGACTTGGGCAGTGGGATTAGTTTGAGTTTGAAACAGGGCTATGGGGAAAGCGTGGGGCAGTGGAATTAGTTTGGGTATCAGACAGGGCTATGGGGAGAGAGCGTGGCAGTGGGATTAGTTTGGGATTGAAACAATGCTATGTGGAGAGCGCAGGGCAGTGAGATTAGTGTGGGATTGTTACAGGGCAATGGGGAGAGAGCGGGGCAGTGGGATTAGTTTGGGGATTGACACAGGGCTATTGGGAGAGTGCGGGGCACTGGGATTCGTTTGGGATTGATACAGGTCTATGGGGAGAGAGTGGGGCAGTGGGATTAGTTTGGGATTGATACAGGGCTATGGGGGGAGAGCGGGGTAGTGAGATTTGTCTGGGATTGATACAGGGCTATGGGGAGAGAGTGCTGGGCAGGGGGATTAGTTTGAGTTTGATACAGGTCTTTGGGTGGAGAGCATGGCACTGAGATTAGTTTGCGATTGATACAGGGCTCTGGGGAGAGCGCGGGACAGTGGGATTAGTTTGGGTTTGATACAGTGCTATGGGGAAATACCGTGGCATTGGGATTAGTCTGGGATCGATCCAGGGCTATGGGGGGAGAGAGAGACTGTGGGATTAGTTTGGTATTGATACAGTGCTATGTGAAGAGAGCAGGGCAGTGGGATTCGTCTGGGTTTGATACAGGGCTATGGGGCGACAGAGGGACAGTGGGTTTAGTTTGGGATTGATTCAGTGCTATGGGGAGAGAGTGGGGCAGTGGGATTAGTATGGGATGCAGGGCGAAGGGGAGAGAGCGGGGCAGTGGAATTCGTCTGGAATTGATCCAGAGGTATGGGTGGACAGACGGAGTGTGGGTTTACTTTGGGATTGATACAGGGCATTGGGGAGAGATTGGGGCAGTAGGATTAGTTTGGGGATTGACACAGGGCTATTGGGAGAGGGCGGGGCAATGGGATTAGTTTGGTGATTGACACAGGGCTATTGGGAGAGCGTGGGGCAGTGAGATTAGTTTGGGACTGATACAGGGTTATGCGGAGAGCGTGGGGCAATTGTTATTAATTTTGGATTGACACATGTCTAGGGGGAGAGAGCGGGGCAGTGGATTAACCTGGGATTGATGCAAGGCTATGGGGAGAGAGTGGGGCAGTGGGATGAGTCTCAGATTGATACAGGGCGATGGAAAGAGATTAAGGCAGTGGGATTAGTGTGGGATTGATACAGGGCTATGGGGAGAGAGTGGGACAGTGGGAACAGTTTGGAATTGATACAGGGCTATGGGGAGAGAGCAGGGCAGTGGGATTCGTTTGGGATTTTTACAGGGAAATGGGGAGAGAGCGGGGCGGTGGGATTAGTTTGAGTTTGATACAGGGCTATGGGGAGAGAGCGGGGTAGTGAGATTTGTCTGGGATTGATATCGGGCTATGGGGAGAGAGCAGGGCAGTGGGATTAGTTTGGGGATTGATACAGGGCTATGGGGAGAGCGCGGGGCAGTGGGATTAGTTTGGGGATTGATACAGGGCTATGGGGAGAGAGTGGGACAGTGGGATTAGTTTGGGTTTGATACAGGGCTATGGGGAGAGAGCGGGACTGTGGGATTAGTTTGGGATTGATACAGAGCTATGGGGAGAGTGTGGGGCAGTGGGATTAGTTTGGGGATTAATACAGGTCTATGGGGAGAGAGTGGGACAGTGGGATTAGGTTGGGGATTGATACAGGGCTATGAGGAGAGAGTGGGTCTGTGGGATTAGTTTGGGGATTGATACAGGGCTATGGGGAGAGAGCAGGACAGTGTGATTAGTTTGGGGATTAATACAGGTCTATGGGGAAAGAGTGGTACAGTGGGATTAGTTTGGGGATTGATACAGGGCTATGGGGAGAGAGCGGGGCAGTGGGATTAGTTTGGGGATTGATACAGAGCTATGGGGAGAGAGCGGGGTAGTGGGATTAGTGTGGGATATAGGGCGATGGGGAGAGAGCGGGGCAGTGGGATTAGTGTGGGATACAGGGCGATGGGGAGAGAGCGAGGCAGTGGGATTCATCTGGAATTGATACAGGGCTATGGGTGGACAGAGGGAGTGTGGGTTTAGTTTAGGATTGATACAGGGCTATGGCGAGAGAGCAGGGCAGTGGGATTAGTTTGGGGATTGATACAGGGCTATGGGGAGAGCGCGGGGCAGTGGGATTAGTTTGGGATTGATACAGGGCTATGGGGAGAGCGCGGGGCAATGGGATTAGTTTGGGATTGATACAGGGCTATGGGGAGAGCGCGGGGCAGTGGGATTAGTTTGAGTTTGATACAGGGCTATGGGGAGAGAGCGGGGTAGTGAGATTTGTCTGGGATTGATATCGGGCTATGGGGAGAGAGCAGGGCAGTGGGATTAGTTTGGGGATTGATACAGGGCTATGGGGAGAGCGCGGGGCAGTGGGATTAGTTTGGGATTGATACAGGGCTATGGGGAGAGAGCAGGACAGTGGGATTAGTTTGGGGATTGATACTGGGCTATGGGGAGAGCGCGGGGCAGTGGGATTAGTTTGGGGATTGATACAGGGCTATGGGGAGAGAGCGGGGCAGTGGGATTAGTGTGGGATATAGGGCGATGGGGAGAGAGTGGGGCAGTGGGATTAGTGTGGGATACAGGGCGATGGGGAGAGAGCGGGGCAGTGGGATTAGTGTGGGATACAGGGCGATGGGGAGAGAGCTGGGCAGTGGGATTCATCTGGAATTGATACAGGGCTATGGGTGGACAGAGGGAGTGTGGGTTTAGTTTAGGATTGATACAGGGCTATGGGGAGAGAGTTAGGCAGTGGGATTAGTTTGAGTTTGAAACAGGGCTATGGGGAAAGCGTGGGGCAGTGGAATTAGTTTGGGTATCAGACAGGGCTACGGGGAGAAAGCGTGGCAGTGGGATTAGTGTGGGATTGTTACAGGGCAATGGGGAGAGAGCGGGGCAGTGGGATTAGTTTGGGGATTGACACAGGGCTATTGGGAGAGTGCGGGGCAGTGGGATTAGTTTGGGATTGATACAGGGTTATGCGGAGAGCGTGGCGCAATTGTTATTAATTTTGGATTGATACATGACTAGGGGGAGAGAGCGGGGCAGTGGATTAACCTGGGATTGATGCAAGGCTACGGGGAGAGAGTGGGGCAGTGGGATGAGTCTCAGATTGATACAGGGCGATGGAAAGAGATTAAGGCAGTGGGATTAGTGTGGGATTGATACAGGGCTATGGGGAGAGAGTGGGACAGTGGGAACAGTTTGGAATTGATACAGGGCTATGGGGAGAGAGCAGGGCAGTGGGATTCATTTGGGATTTTTACAGGGAAATGGGAGAGAGCGGGGCGGTGGGATTAGTTTGAGTTTGATACAGGGCTATGGGGAGAGAGCGGGGTAGTGAGATTTGTCTGGGATTGATATCGGGCTATGGGGAGAGAGCAGGGCAGTGGGATTAGTTTGGGGATTGATACAGGGCTATGGGGAGAGCGCGGGGCAGTGGGATTAGTTTGGGATTGATACAGGGCAATGGGGAGAGAGTGGGGCAGTGGGATTAGTTTGAGTTTGATACAGGGCTATGGGGAGAGAGCGGGGTAGTGAGATTTGTCTGGGATTGATATCGGGCTATGGGGAGAGAGCAGGGCAGTGGGATTATTTTGGGGATTGATACAGGGAGAGCGCGGGGCAGTGGGATTAGTTTGAGGATTGATACAGGACTATGGGGAGAGCGCGGGGCAGTGGGATTAGTTTGGGGATTGATACAGGGCTATGGGGAGAGAGCGGGGCAGTGGGATTAGTTTGGGGATTGATACAGAGCTATGGGGAGAGAGCGGGGCAGTGGGATTAGTGTGGGATATAGGGCGATGGGGAGAGAGCGGGGCAGTGGGATTAGTGTGGGATACAGGGCGATGGGGAGAGAGCGGGGCAGTGGGATTAGTTTGAGTTTGATACAGGGCTATGGGGAGAGAGTGGGGTAGTGAGATTTGTCTGGGATTGTTATCGGGCTATGGGGAGAGAGCAGGGCAGTGGGATTAGTTTGGGGATTGATACAGGACTATGGGGAGAGCGCGGGGCAGTGGGATTAGTTTGAGGATTGATACAGGACTATGGGGAGAGCGCGGGGCAGTGGGATTTGTTTGGGGATTGATACAGGGCTATGGGGAGACAGTGGGGCAGTGGGATTAGTTTGGGGATTGATACAGAGCTATGGGGAGAGAGCGGGGCAGTGGGATTAGTGTGGGATATAGGGCGATGGGGAGAGAGCGGGGCAGTGGGATTAGTGTGGGATACAGGGCGATGGGGAGAGAGCGGGGCAGTGGGATTAGTGTGGGATACAGGGCGATGGGGAGAGAGCTGGGCAGTGGGATTTATCTGGAATTGATACAGGGCTATGGGTGGACAGAGGGAGTGTGGGTTTAGTTTAGGATTGATACAGGGCTATGGGGAGAGACTTGGGCAGTGGGATTAGTTTGAGTTTGAAACAGGGCTATGGGGAAAGCGTGGGGCAGTGGAATTAGTTTGGGTATCAGACCGGGCTATGGGGAGAGAGCGTGGCAGTGGGATTAGTTTGGGATTGAAACAATGCTATGTGGAGAGCACAGGGCAGTGAGATTAGTGTGGGATTGTTACAGGGCAATGGGGAGAGAGCGGGGCAGTGGGATTAGTTTGGGGATTGACACAGGGCTATTGGGAGAGTGCGGGGCAGTGGGATTAGTTTGGGACTGATACAGGGTTATGCGGAGAGCGTGGGGCCATTGTTATTAATTTTGGATTGATACATGACTAGGGGGAGAAATCGGGGCAGGATTAACCTTGGATTGATGCAAGGCTATGGGGAGAGAGTGGGGCAGTGGGATGAGTCTCAGATTGATACGGGGCGTTGGAAAGAGATTAGGGCCGTGCAATTAGTGTGCGATTGATACAGGGCTATGGGGAGAGAGTAGGGCCGTGGGACTAGCCTGGGATTGATACAGGGCTATGGGGAGTGAGTGGGACAGTGGGAACAGTTTGGGATTGACACAGGTCTATGGGGAGAGAGCGGAGCAGTGGGATTAGTGTGGGATACGGGGCGATGGGGAGAGAGTCGGGCAGTGGGATTAGTGTGGAATACAGGGCGATGGGGAGAGAGCGGGGCAGTGGGATTCATCTGGAATTGATACAGGGCTATGGGAGGCCAGAGGGACTGTGGGTTTAGTTTGGGATTAGTACAGGGCAATGGGGAGAGAACGGGGCAGTGGGATTAGTCTGGGGATTGATACAAGGCTATGGGGAGAGAGCAGGGCAATGGGATTAGTTTGGGGATTGACACAGGGCTATGGGGAGAGAGCGGGGCAGTGGGATTAGTTTGGGATTGATACAGGGCTATGGGGAGAGAGCAGGGCAGTGGGATTAGTTTGGGATTGATACAGGGCAATGTGGAGAGAGCGGGACAGTGGGATTAGCCTGGGATTGATGTAGGGCTCTGGGGAGAGAGCGGGGCAGTGGGATTAGTTTGGGGATTGACACAGGGCTATGGGGAGAGATTGGGGCAGTGGGATTAATTTGGGGATTGATACAGGGCTACGGGGAGAGAGTGGGGCATTGGAATGTGTCTCGGATTGATACAGGGATATGCGCAGAGCGCGGGGCAATGGGATTAATTTTGGATTGATACAGGACTATTGGGAATGAGCAGGGCAGTGGGAATAGTTTGGGGATTGATAAAGGGCTCTAGGGAGAGAGTGGGGCAGTGGGATTAGTTTGAGTTTGAAACAGGGCTATGGGGAAAGCGTGGGGCAGTGGGATTAGTTTGGGGATTGATGCAGGGCTATGGGGAGAGAGCGAGGCAGTGGGATTAGTTTGCAATTGAAACAGGGTTATGGGGAGTGAACGGGGCAGTGGGATTACGGTGGGATTGATACAGGGCTGTGGGGAGAGAGCAGGGCAGTGTGATTCATCTGGGAATGATACACGGCTATGGGGGGATAGAGGGAGTGTGGGTGTAGTTTGGGATTGAAACAGTGCTATTTGGAGAGAGCAGGGCAGTGAGATTAGTGTGGGATTGTTACAGGGCAGTGGGGAGAAAGCGGGGCAGCGGGATTAGTTTGGGATTGATACAGGGTTATTCGCACAGCATGGGGCAATTGTTATTAATTTTGGATTGATACATGACTATGGGGAGAGAGTGGGCAGTGGGATGAGTCTCAGATTGATACGGGGTGATGGAAAAAGATTAGGGCAGTGGGATTTGTGTGGGTTTGATACAGGGCTATGGGGAGAGAGTCGGACATTGGGAACAGTTTGGGATTGATACAGGGCTATGGGGAGAGAGTGGGACAGTGGGAACAGTTTGGGATTGATACAGGGCTATGGGGAGAGAGTGGGGCAGTGGGATTCGTTTGGGATTGATACAGGGCTATGGGGAGAGAGTGGGGCAGTGGGATTAGTTTGGGATTGATACAGGGTTATGGGGGGAGAGCGGGGTAGTGAGATTTGTCTGGGATTGATACAGGGCTATGGGGAGAGAGTGCTGGGCAGGGGGATTAGTTTGAGTTTGATACAGGGCTTTGGGTGGAGAGCATGGCACTGAGATTAGTTTGCGATTGATACAGGGCTCTGGGGAGAGCGCGGGACAGTGGGATTAGTTTGGGTTTGATACAGTGCTATGGGGAAATACCGTGGCATTGGGATTAGTCTGGGATCGATCCAGGGCTATGGGGGGAGAGAGAGACTGTGGGATTAGTTTGGTATTGATACAGTGCTATGTGAAGAGAGCAGGGCAGTGGGATTCGTCTGGGTTTGATACAGGGCTATGGGGAGAGAGTGGGACAGTGGGAACAGTTTGGGATTGATACAGGGCTATGGGGAGAGAGTGGGGCAGTGGAATTCGTTTGGGATTGATACAGGGCAATGGGGAGAGAGTGGGGCAGTAGGATTAGTTTGGGATTGATACAGGGCTGTGGCGAGAGAGTTGGGCAGTTGGATTCATTTGGGATTGATACAGGGCTATGGGGAGAGAGTGGGGCAGTGGGATTAGTTTGGGATTGATACAGGGTTATGGGGGGAGAGCGGGGTAGTGAGATTTGTCTGGGATTGATACAGGGCTATGGGGAGAGAGTGCTGGGCAGGGGGATTAGTTTGAGTTTGATACAGGGCTTTGGGTGGAGAGCATGGCACTGAGATTAGTTTGCAATTGATACAGGGCTCTGGGGAGAGCGCGGGACAGTGGGATTAGTTTGGGTTTGATACAGTGCTATGGGGAAATACCGTGGCATTGGGATTAGTCTGGGATCGATCCAGGGCTATGGGGGGAGAGAGAGACTGTGGGATTAGTTTGGTATTGATACAGTGCTATGTGAAGAGAGCAGGGCAGTGGGATTCGTCTGGGTTTGATACAGGGCTATGGGGCGACAGAAGGACAGTGGGTTTAGTTTGGGATTGATTCAGTGCTATGGGGAGAGAGCGGGGCAGTGGGATTAGTGTGGGATGCAGGGCGAAGGGGAGAGAGCGGGGCAGTGGAATTCGTCTGGAATTGATACAGAGGTATGGGTGGACAGACGGAGTGTGGGTTTACTTTGGGATTGATACAGGGCATTGGGGAGAGATTGGGGCAGTGGGATTAGCTTGGGGATTGATACAGGGCTATGGGGAGAGAGTGGGGCAGTGGGATTAGCCTGGGATTGATGCAGTGCTATGGAAAGAGTGCGGTGCAGTGGGAATAGTTTGGGGATTGATAACTGTCTATGGGGAAAGCGTGGGGCAGTAGGATTAGTTTGGGGATCAGACAGGGCTATGGGGAGAGACCGTGGCAGTGGGATTAGTTGGCGATTGATACTGGGCTATGGGGAGAGAGCGGGGCAGTGGGATTAGTGTGGGATACAGGACGATGGGGAGAGAGCGGGGCAGTGGGATTAGTGTGGGGATTGATACAGGGCTCTGGAGAGAGAACGGGGCAGTGGGATTAGTGTGGGGATTGATACAGGGCTCTGGAGAGAGAACGGGGCAGTGGGATTTCTTTGGGGTTTGTACAGGGCAATGAGGATAGAGTGGAGCAATGGGATTAATTTGAATTTGATACATGGCTGTGGGGAGACAGCGCGGCATTGGGATTAGTCTGGGATCGATCCAGGGCTATGGGGGGAGAGAGAGACAATGGGATTAGTTTGGAATTGATACTGGGCTATGTGGAGAGAGCAGGCCAGTGGGATTAGTGTGGGATTGATACAGGGCTATGGGGAGAGAGCAGGGCAGTGGGATTCGTCTGGGAATGATACATGCCTACGGGGGGACTGAGGGACAGTGGGTTTAGTTTGGGATTGAAAAAGTACGATTTGGAGAGAGCAGGGCAGTGGGATTAATTTGGGATTCATACAGAGCTCTGTGTAGAGAACGGGGCAGTGGGATTAATTTGGGATTCATACAGAGCTCTGTGTAGAGAACAGGGCAGTGGGATTAGTTTGGGGATTGATACAGGGCTGTGGGGAGAGAGCGGGGCAGTGTGATTAGGGTGGGATTGATACAGGTCTATGGGGAGAGAGCGGGGCAGTGGAATTAGTTTGGGGATTGACACAGGGCTATTGGGAGATGTCGGGGCCGTGCGATTAGTTTGGGACTGATACTGGGCTATGGGCAGAGAGCGGGGCAGTGGAATTCATTTGGGATTTATTCCGGACTATGGGGAGAGAGCGGGGCAATGGGATTACTGTGGGAAAGATATAGGGCTATGGGAAAAGAGCGGGGCAGTGGGAGTAGTTTGCGAATGATACAGAGCCATGGTGATAGAATGGGCCAGTGGGATTAATTTGGGATTCATACAGGGCTCTGTGGAGAGAAGGGGGCTGTGAGATTACTTTCGAGATTGATACAGGGCCATGGGGAGAGAGCGGGGCAGTGATATTAGTCTGGGATTGATACAGGGTTTTCAGGAGAGAGTGGGGCAATGGGATTAGTCTGGGATTGATACAGGGCTATGGGGAGAGAGCAAGGCATTGGGATTAGTTTGGGATTGATACAGGGCTATGGGGAGTGAGCGGGGCAGTGGGATTAGTTTGGAGATTGACACAGGGCTATGGGGAGAGAGCGGGGCAGTGGGATTAGTTTGGGGCTGATATACGGCTATGGGGAGAGAGCCGGGCAATGGGATTAGTTTGAATTTGATACAGGGCCATGGGGAGATAGCGGGGCATTCAGATTAGTCTGGGATCGATCCAGGGCTATGGGGGGAGAGCGAGACAGTGGGATTATTTTGGGATTCATACCGTGCTATGTTTAGAGAGCAGGGCAGTGGGATTAGTGTGGGATTGATACAGGGCTATGGGGAGAGAGCGGGGCAGTGGGATTAGTGTGGGATTGAAACAGGGCTATGGGGAGAGAGCGGGGCAGTGGGAGTAGTTTGGGGATTGACACTGCTATGTGGAGAGCGTGGGGCAGTGGGATTAGTTTGGGATTGATACAGGGCTATGGTGAAAGAGCAGGGCAGTGGTATTATTTTGGGATTGACACAGGGCTGTGTCGAGAGCGTGGGGCAATGGGATTAATTTTGGATTGATACAGGACTATGGGGAGAGAGCGGGGCAGTGAGATTAGCCTGGGATTGATACAAGGCTATGGGGAGGGAGCGGGGCAGTGGGAATAGTTCGAGATTGACACAGGGCTATGTGGGGAGAGCGAGACAGTGGGATTATTTTGGGATTCATACCGTGCTATGTTTAGAGAGCAGGGCAGTGGGATTAGTGTGGGATTGACACAGGGCTAAGGGGAGAGAGCGGGTCAGTGGGATTAGTCTGGGATTGATACAGGGCTACAGGGAGACAGAGGGACAGTGGGATTAGTTTGGGATTGATACAGGGCTATGGGCAGCGAGCGGAGCAGTGGGATTAGTTGGGGATTGATATAGTGCTCTTGGGAGAGAGCGGGGCAATGGGATTCGTTTGGGATTGATACAGGGCTATGGGGAGAGAGCAGGGCAATTGGATTAGTTTGAGTTTGATACATGGCTATGGGGAGATAGCGCGGCATTGGGATTAGTCTGGGATCGATCCAGGGCTATGGGGGGAGAGAGAGACAATGGGATTAGTTTGGAATTGATACTGGGCTATGTGGAGAGAGCAGGCCAGTGGGATTAGTGTGGGATTGATACAGGGCTATGGGGAGAGAGCAGGGCAGTGGGATTCGTCTGGGAATGATACATGCCTACGGGGGGACTGAGGGACAGTGGGTTTAGTTTGGGATTGAAAAAGTACGATTTGGAGAGAGCAGGGCAGTGGGATTAATTTGGGATTCATACAGAGCTCTGTGTAGAGAACGGGGCAGTGGGATTAATTTGGGATTCATACAGAGCTCTGTGTAGAGAACAGGGCAGTGGGATTAGTTTGGGGATTGATACAGGGCTGTGGGGAGAGAGCGGGGCAGTGTGATTAGGGTGGGATTGATACAGGTCTATGGGGAGAGAGCGGGGCAGTGGAATTAGTTTGGGGATTGACACAGGGCTATTGGGAGAGGTCGGGGCCGTGCGATTAGTTTGGGACTGATACTGGGCTATGGGCAGTGAGCGGGGCAGTGGAATTCATTTGGGATTTATTCCAGACTATGGGGAGAGAGCGGGGCAATGGGATTACTGTGGGAAAGATACAGGGCTATGGGAAAAGAGCGGGGCAGTGGGAGTAGTTTGCGAATGATACAGAGCCATGGTGATAGAATGGGCCAGTGGGATTAATTTGGGATTCATACAGGGCTCTGTGGAGAGAAGGGGGCAGTGAGATTACTTTCGAGATTGATACAGGGCCATGGGGAGAGAGCGGGGCAGTGATATTAGTCTGGGATTGATACAGGTTTTCAGGAGAGAGCGGGGCAGTGCAGTTAAATTGGGATTGATACAGGGCTATGGGGAGAGAGTGGGGCAATGGGATTAGTTTGGGATTGATACAGGGCTATGGGGAGTGAGCAAGGCATTGGGATTAGTTTGGGATTGATACAGGGCTATGGGGAGTGAGCAAGGCATTGGGATTAGTCTGGGATTGATACAGGGCTATGGGGAGAGAGCAAGGCATTGGGATTAGTTTGGGATTGATACAGGGCAAAGGGGAGAGAGCGGGGCAGTGGGATTAGTTTGGGACTGATATACGGCTATGGGGAGAGAGCCGGGCAATGGGATTAGTTTGAGTTTGATACAGGGCCATGGGGAGATAGCGGGGCATTCAGATTAGTCTGGGATCGATCCAGGGCTATGGGGGGAGAGCGAGATAGTGGGATTATCATGGGATTCATACCATGCTATGTTTAGAGAGCAGGGCAGTGGGATTAGTGTGGGATTGACACAGGGCTACAGGGAGACAGAGGGACAGTGGGATTAGTTTGGGATTGATACAGGGCTATGGGCAGCGAGCGGAGCAGTGGGATTAGTTGGGGATTGATATAGTGCTCTTGGGAGAGAGCGGGGCAATGGGATTCGTTTGGGATTGATACAGGGCTATGGGGAGAGAGCAGGGCAATTGGATTAGTTTGAGTTTGATACATGGCTATGGGGAGATAGCGTGGCATTGGGATTAGTCTGGGATCGATCCAGGGCTATGGGGAGAGAGAGAGATTGTGGGATAGGTTTGGGATTGATATAGTGCTATGTGGAGAGAGCAGGGCAGTGGGATTAGTGTGGGATTGAAACAGGGCTATGTGGAGAGCGTGGGGCAATGGGATTAGTTTGGGATTGATACAGGGCTATGGGGAAAGAGCGGGGCAGTGGTATTATTTTGGGATTGACACAGGGCTGTGTCGAGAGCGTGGGGCAATGGGATTAATTTTGGATTGATACAGGACTATGGGGAGAGAGCGGGGCAGTGAGATTAGCCTGGGATTGATGCAGGGCTATTGGGAGAGAGCGGGGCAGTGAGATTAGCCTGGGATTGATACAAGGCTATGGGGAGGGAGCGGGGCAGTGTGAATAGTTCGAGATTGACACAGGGCTATGTGGGGAGAGCGAGACAGTGGGATTATTTTGGGATTCATACCGTGCTATGTTTACAGAGCAGGGCAGTGGGATTAGTGTGGGATTGACACAGGGCTAAGGGGAGAGAGCGGGTCAGTGGGATTAGTCTGGGATTGATACAGGGCTACAGGGAGACAGAGGGACAGTGGGATTAGTTTGGGATTGATACAGGGCTATGGGCAGCGAGCGGAGCAGTGGGATTAGTTGGGGATTGATATAGTGCTCTTGGGAGAGAGCGGGGCAATGGGATTCGTTTGGGATTGATACAGGGCTATGGGGAGAGAGCAGGGCAATTGGATTAGTTTGAGTTTGATACATGGCTATGGGGAGATAGCGCGGCATTGGGATTAGTCTGGAATTGATCCAGGGCTATGGGGGGAGAGAGAGATTGTGGGATTAGTTTGGGATTGATATAGTGCTATGTGGAGAGAGCAGGGCAGTGGGATTAGTGTGGGATTGAAACAGGGCTATGGGGAGAGAGCGGGGCAGTGGGAGTAGTTTGGGGATTGACACTGCTATGTGGAGAGCGTGGGGCAGTGGGATTAGTTTGGGATTGATATAGGGCTATGGGGAAAGAGCGGGGCAGTGGTATTATTTTGGGATTGACACAGGGCTGTGTCGAGAGCGTGGTGCAATGGGATTAATTTTGGATTGATACAGGACTATGGGGAGAGAGCGGGGCAGTGAGATTAGCCTGGGATTGATGCAGGGCTATTGGGAGAGAGCGGGGCAGTGAGATTAGCCTGGGAGTGATACAAGGCTATGGGGAGAGATTGGGCAATGGGATTAGTTTGAATTTGAAACAGGGCTATGGGGAAAGCGTGGGGCAGTGGGATTAGTTTGGGTATCAAACAGCGCTATGGAGAGAGAGCATGGCGGTGGGATTAGTTTGGGTATCAAACAGCGCTATGGAGAGAGAGCATGGCGGTGGGATTAGTTTGGGATTTATACAGGGCTATGGGCAGAGATCGGGGCAGTGGGATTCATTTGGGATAGAGTCAGGGCTATGGGGAGAGAGCGAGGCAGTGTAAGTAGTTTGCGAATGATACACAGCTATGGGGAGAGAGCGAGGCAGTGGGATTAGTTTGGGATTGAAACAGAGCTATGGGGAGTGAACAGGGCAGTGGGATTACGGTGGGATTGATACAAGGCCGTGGGGAGAGAGCGGGGCAGTGTGATTCGTCTGGGAATGATACAGGGCTATGGGGGGAAAGAGGGAGTGTGGGTTTAGTTTGGGATTGTTACAGGGCTATGTGTAGAGAGCAGGGCAGTGAGATTAGTTTGGGATTGTTACAGGGCAATGGGGAGAGAGCGGAGCAGTGGGATTAGTTTGGGGATTGACACAGTGCTATTGGGAGAGTGTGGGGCAGTGGGATTAGTTTGGGATTGATACAGGGTTATGCGGAGACCGTGGGGCAATTGTTATTAATTTTGGATTGATACATGACTAGGGGGAGAGAGCGGGGCAGTGGATTAACCTGGGATTGATGCAAGTCTATGGGGAGAGAGTGGGGCAGTGGGATGAGTCTCAGATTGATACAGGGCTGTGGAAAGAGATTAGGGCAGTGGGATTAGTGTGGGATTGATACTGGGCTATGGGGAGAGAGAAGGGCAGTGAGATTAGTTTGGGATTGTTACAGGGCAATGGGGAGAGAGCGGGGCAGTAGGATTAGTTTGGGATTGATACAGGGTTATACGGAGAGCGTGGCGCAATTGTTATTAATTTTGGATTGATACATGACTAGGGGGAGAGAGCGGGGCAGTGGATTAACCTGGGATTGATGCAAGTCTATGGGGAGAGAGTGGGGCAGTGAGATGAGTCTCAGATTGATACAGGGCGATGGAAAGAGATTAGGGCAGTGGGATTAGTGTGGGATTGATACAGGGCTATGGGGAGAGAGTGGGACAGTGGGAACAGTTTGGAATTGATACAGGGCTATGGGGAGAGAGCAGGGCAGTGGGATTCGTTTGGGATTGACACAGGGCTATGGGGAGAGAGTGGGACAGTGGGAACAGTTTGGGATTGATACAGGGCTATGGGGAGAGAGCGGGGCTGTGGGATTAGTGTGGGATACAGGGCGATGGGGAGAGAGCGGGGTGGGGGGATTAGTTTGAGTTTGATACAGGGCTATGGGGAGAGAGCGGGGTAGTGAGATTTGTCTGGGATTGATACCGGGCTATGGAGAGAGAGCGGGGCAGTGGGATTAGTTTGAGATTGATACAGGGCTATGGGGAGAGAGCGGGGCAGTGGGATTAGTTTGGGGATTGATACAGAGCTATGGGGAGAGAGCGGGGCGGTGGGATTAGTTTGGGTATCAGACAGGGCTATGAGGAGACAACATGGCAGTGGGATTAGTTTGGGATTGATACAGGACTATGGGGAGTGAACGGGGCAGTGGGATTACGGTGGGATTGATATAGGGCTGTGGGGAGAGAGCGGGGCAGTGTGATCCGTCTGGGAATCATACAGGGCTATGAGGGGATAGATGGAGTGTGGGTTTAGTTTGGGATTGAAACAGTGCTATGTGGAGAGCGCAGGGCAGTGAGATTAGCGTGGGATTGATACAGGGCTATGGGGAGAGAGCGGGGCAGTGGGATTAGTTTGGGATTGATACAGGGTTATGGGCAGAGAACGGGGCAGTGGGATTCATTTGCGATTTATTCAGGGCTATGGGGAGAGCGGGGCATTGGGATTACTGTGGGATAGATACAGGGCTACGAGGAGAGAGCGGGGCAGTGGGAGTAGTTTGCAAATGATACAGAGCCATGGTGAGAGAATGGGCCAGTGGGATTAATTTGGGATTCATACAGGGCTCTGTGGAGAGAAGGGGGCAGTGAGATTACTTTCGGGATTGATACAGGGCTATGGGGAGAGAGCGGGGTTGTGCGGTTCGATTGGGATTGATACAGGGCAATGGGGAGAGACCGGTGTAGTGATATTAGTCTGGGATTGATACAGGGCTTTCGGGAGAGAGCGGGGCAGTGCAGTTACATTGGGATTGATACAGGGCTATGGGGAGAGAGTGGGGCAGTGGGATTAGTCTGGGATTGTTACAGGGCTATGGGGAGAGAGTGGGGCAGTGGGATTAGTCTGGGATTGTTACAGGGCTATGGGGAGAGAGTGGGGCAGTGGGATTAGTTTGGGGATTGACACAGGGCAAAGGGGAGAAAGCGGGGCAGTGGGATTAATTTGGGACTGATATACGGCTATGGGGAGATAGCGGGGCATTCATATTAGTCTGGGATCGATCCAGGGCTATGGGGGGAGAGAGAGACAGTGGGATTAGTGTTGGATTGATACAGAGCTCTGGGGAGAGAAGGAGGCCTGGGATGAGTCAGGGATTGATACACGGCTATGGAAAGAGGGCGGGGCATTGCGATTAGTCTGGGTTGGATACAGGGCTACGGGGGGATAGAGGGAGAGTGGGTTTAGTTTGGGATTGATACAGGGCTACGGGGAGAGAGCGGGACAGTGGGATTAGTGTGGGATTGATACAGAGCTATGGGCAGAGATCTGGGCAGTGGGATTAGTTTGGGGATTAATACACGGCTATGGGGAGAGTGCGGGGCAGTGGGATTAGTTTAGGGATTGATACAAGGCTATGGGGAGAGAGTGGGGCAGTGGGATTAGTTTGGGATTGACACAGGGCTATGGGGAGAGAGCGGGGCAGTGGGATTACTTTGGGGATTGATAAACGGCTATGGGGAGAGAGTGGGGCAGTGGGATTAGTTTGGGATTGATACAGGGCGATGTGCAGAGAGTGGGACAGTGGGATTATTTTGAATTTGAAACAGGGCTATGGAGAAAGCGTGTGGCAGTGGGAATGGTTGGGGGTTCAGACAGGGCTATGGGGAGAGAGAGGGGTTGTGGGATTACTTTGGGATTAAGACAGTACTATGGGGGAGAGAGTGGGGAAGTGAGATTAGTTTGGGGATTGATACAGGGCTATGGTGAGAGACCGAGGCAGTGGGAATAGTTTGGGATTGATACAGGGCTATGGGGAGAGAGGGGGACAGTGGGATTAGCCTGGGATTGATACAGGGCTATGGGGAGAGCGTGGGTAGTGAGATTTGTCTGGGATTGATACAGGACTGTGGAGGGAGAGCTGGGCAGTGGGATTAGTATGAGTTTGATACAGGGCTTTGGATGGAAAGCAGGGCACTGAGATTAGTTTGCGATTGAGACAGGGCTCTGGGGAGAGAACGGGGCAGTGGAATTACTTTGGGGATTGATACAGGGCTATGGGGAGATAGCGCAGCATTGGGATTAGTCTGGGATCGATCCAGGGATATGGAGGGAGAGAGAGAGAGACAGTGGGATTAGTTTGGGATTGATACAGTGCTATGTGGAGAGAGTGAGTCAGTGGGATTAGTCTGGGATTGATCCAGGGCTATGGCAGGAGAGAGAGACAGTGGGATTAGTGTGGGATTGATACAGGGCTATGGGGAGAGAGCAGGGCAGTGGGATTCGTCTGGGATTAATACAGGCCTACGGGGGAACAGAGGGACTGTGGGTTTAGTTTGGGATTGATACAGTGCTATATGGAGAGAGCGGGGCAGTGGGATTAGTGTGGGATTGATACAGGGCTATGGGGAGAGAGCGGGGCAATGAGATTCGTCTGGGTTTGATACAGGCCTACGGGGGGACGGGGGACTGTGGGTTTAGTTTGCGATTGATACAGTGCTATGTGGACAGAGCAGGGCAGTGGGATTAGTTTGGGATTGATACAGGGCTATGTGGAGAGAGCAGGGCAGTAGGATTATTGTGGGATACAGGGCGATGGGGAGAGAGTGGGGCAGTGGGATTTTTCTGGGATTGATACAGGGCTATGGGGGGACAGAGGGAGTGTGGGTTTAGTTTGGGATTGATACAGGGCAATGGGGAGAGCACGGGGCAATGAGATTAATTTTGGATTGATACAGGACTATGGGGATAAAGTGGGGAGGTGGGATTAGTTGGATTTGAAACAGGGCGATGGGGAAATCGTGGGGCACTGGGATTAGTTTGGGGATCAGACAGGGCTATGGGCAGAGACCAGGGCAGTGGGATTAGTTTGGGTTGATACAGGGCTATGGGCAGAGAGCAGGGCAGTGGGATTCGTTTGGGATTTATTCAGGGTTATGGGGAGAGAAGGAGGCAGTGAAATTACTTTGTGGATTGATACAGGGCTATGGGGAGAGAGCGGAGCAATGGGATTACTGTGGGATAGATACAGGGCTATGGGGAGAGAGTGGGGCAATGGGAGTAGTTTGCAAATGATACAGAGCCATGGTGAGAGAATGGGCCAGTGGGATTAATCTGGGATTCATACAGGGCTCTGTGGAGAGAAGGAGGCAGTGAGATTACTTTCGGGATTGATACAGGGCTATGGGGAGAGAGTGGGGCAGTGGGATTAGATTGGAGTTTGACACAGGGCAAAGGGGAGAAAGCGGGACAGTGGGATATGTTTGGGACTGATATACAGCTATGGGGAGAGAGCCGGGCAATGGGATTAGTTTGAGTTTGATACAGGGCCATGGGCAGATAGCGCGACATTCAGATTAGTCTGGGATCGATCCAGGGCTATGGGGGGAGAGAGGGACAGTGGGATTATTTTGGGATTCATACAGTGCTACGTGGAGAGAGCAGGGCAGTGGGATTAGTGTTGGATTGATACAGGGCTATGGGGAGAGATCCAGGCAGTGGGATGAGTCAGGGATTGATACTCGGCTATGGAAAGAGAGCGGGGCATTGCGATTAGACTGGGATGGATACAGGCCTACGGAGGGATAGAGGGACAGTGGGTTTAGTCTGGGATTGATACAGTGCTATATGGAGAGAGCAGTGCAGTGCGATTAGTGTGGGATTGATACAGGGCTATGGGGAGAGAGTGGGGCAGTGGGATTAGCTTGGAGATTGACACAGGGCAAAGGGGAGAAACTGGGGCAGTGGGATTAGTTTGTGACTGATATACGGCTATGGGGAGAGCACAGGGCAATAGGATTAGTTTGAGTTTGATACAGGGCTATGGGGAGATAGCGGGGCAGTGGGATTAGTTTAGGGATTGACACAGGGCTATGGGGAGAGAGCAGGGCAGTGGGATTCTTTTGGGGATTGATACAGGGCTATTGGCAGAGAGCGGGCACTAGGATTAGTGTGGGATAGATACAGGGCTATGGGGAGAGAGTAAGGCAGTGGGATTAGTGTGAGATTGATACAGGGCTATGGGTGGAGAGTGGGGGCAGTGGGATTAGTTTGGGATTGACACAGGGCTATGGGGAGAGAGCGGGGCAGTGGGATTAGTTTGGGATTGACACAGGGCTATGGGGAGAGAGCGGGGCAGTGGGATTAATTTTGGATTGATACAGGGCCATGGAAAGAGATCAGGGCAGTGGGAGTAGTTTGGGATTGACACAGGGGGCTATGTGGAGAGCTTGGGGCAATTGGATTAATTTTGCATTGATACAGGACTATGGGGAGAGTGTGGGGCTGTGGGATTAATTTGGATTTGAAACAGGGCTATGGAGAAAGCGTGGCGCAGAGGGATTAGTTTGGGGATCAGACAGGGCTATGGGGAGAGAGCGTGGCAGTGGAATTAGTTTGGGATTGATACAGGGCTATGGGCAGAGAGCGGGCAGTGAGATTCATTTGGGATTTATCCAAGGGCTATGGGGAGACAGCGAGGCAGTGGGAGTAGTTTGCGAATGATATAGAGCTATGGGGAGAGAGAGGGCCAATGGGATTAATTTGAGATTCATACAGGGCTCTGGGTAGAGAACGGGGCAGTGAGATTACTTTGGGGACTGATACAGGGCTGTGGGGAGAGAACGGGACAGTGGGATTAGTTTGGGAATGATACAGGGCTATGTGGAGAGCGTGGGGCAATGGGATTAATTTTGGATTGATACAGGATTATGGGGAGAGAATGGGCAGTGGGTTTAGCCTGGGATTGATACAGGGCTATGGGGAGACAGCGTGACAGTGGGATTAGTTTGAGTTTGAAACAGGGCTATGGGGAAAGCGTGGGGCAGTGGGATTAGTTTGTGGATCAGACAGGGCAGTGGGATTAGTTTGTGGATCAGACAGGGCTATGGGGAGAGAGCGTGGCATTGGGATTAGTTTGGGATTGATACAGGGCTATGGGCAGAGAGCGGGCAGTGGGATTAGTGTGGGATAGATACAGGGCTATGGGGAGAGCGCAGGACAGTGGGATTAGTTTGGGATTGATACAGGGCTATGTGGAGAGAGCAGGGCTGTAAGATTAGTGTGGGATTGATACAAGGCAATGGGGAGAGATTGGGGCAGTGGGATTAGTTTGGGGATTGATATAGGGCTACGGGGAGAGAGTGGGGCTGTGGGATGAGTCGCGGATTGATACAGGGCTGTGGAAAGAGATCAGGGCAGTGGGATTAGTTTGGGATTGACACAGGGCTATGGGGATAGAGCGAGGCAGTGGGATTAGTTTGGGGATTGATACAGGGCTATGGGGAGAGAGTGGGGCAGTGGAATTAGTGTGGGATTGATACAGGGCTATAGGGAGAGAGTGGGCCAGTGGGATTAATTTGGGATTCATACAGGGCTATGAGGAGAGAGTGGGGCAGTGGGATTAGTGTGGGATTGATACAGGGCTATGGGGAGAGAGTGCGGCAGTGGGATTAGTGTGGGATTGATACAGGGCTATGGGGAGAGAGTGGAGCAGTGGGATTAGTGTGGGATTGATACAGGGCTATGGGAGAGAGTGGGGCAGTGGGATTAGTGTGGGAATTTTACAGGGCTATGGGGAGGGAGCGGGTCAGTGGGATTACTGTGGGATAGATACAGGGCTATGGGGAGAGAGTGGGGCAATGGGAGTAGTTTGCAAATGATACAGAGAATGGGCCAGTGGGATTAATTTGGGATTCATAGAGCACTCTGTGGATAGAAGGGGGCGGTGAGATTACTTTTGGGATTGATACAGGGCTATGGGGAGTGAGCGGGGCAGTGGGATTAGATTGGAGATTGACACAGGGCAAAGGGGAGAAAGCGGGGCAGTGGGATTAGTTTGGGACTGATATACGGCTATGGGGAGA
Source organism: Isurus oxyrinchus (assembly GCA_026770705.1). NCBI lineage: Eukaryota > Metazoa > Chordata > Chondrichthyes > Lamniformes > Lamnidae > Isurus > Isurus oxyrinchus. Next base: position 6,039,778 of record JANJGN010000036.1, read on the forward strand.
GAGCCGGGCAATGGGATTAGTTTGAGTTTGATACAGAGCCATGGGGAGATAGCGCGACATTCAGATTAGTCTGGGATCGATCCAGGGCTATGGGGGGAGAGAGAGACAGTGGGATTATTTTGGGATTCATACAGTGCTATGTGGAGAGAGCAGCGCAGTGTGATTAGTTTGGGATTGATACAGGGCTATGGGGAGAGAGCAGGGCAGTGGGATTAGTGTTGGATTGATACAGGGCTATGGGGAGAGATCCAGGCAGTGGGATGAGTCAGGGATTGATACTCGGCTATGGAAAGAGAGCGGGGCATTGCGATTAGACTGGGATGGATACAGGCCTACGGGGGGACAGAGGGACGGTGCGTTTAGTTTGGGATTGATATAGTGCTATGTGGAGAGAGCAGGACAGTGGGATTAGTGTGGGATTGATACAGGGCTATGGGGAGAGAGTGGGGCAGTGGGATTAGCTTGGAGATTGACACAGGGCAAAGGGGAGAAAGCCGGGCAGTGGGATTAGTTTGTGACTGATATACGGCTATGGGGAGAGAACAGGGCAATAGGATTAGTTTGAGTTTGATACAGGGCCATGGGGAGATGGCGCGGCATTCGGATTAGGCTGGGATCGATCCAGGACTATGTTGGGAGAGAGAGAGACAGTGGGATTATTTTGGGATTGAAACAGTGCTATGTGGAGAGAGCAGGGCAAGGGATTACTGTGGGATTGACACAGTGCCACGGGGGGACAAAGCGACAGTGGGTTTAGTTTGGGATTGATACAGGGCTATGTGGAGAGAGCAGGGCAGTGGGATTAGTTTGGGACTGATACAGTGCTATGTGGAGACAGCGGGGCAGTGGGATACTTTTGGGGATTGATATAGGGCAATGGGGAGAGTGCGGGGCAGTGGGATACTTTTGGGGATTGATATAGGGCAATGGGGAGAGAGCGGGGCAGTGGGATTAATTTTGGGGATTGATATAGGGCAATGGGGAGAGAGCGGGGCAGTGGGATTAATTTTGGATTGATACATGGCCATGGAAAGAGATCAGGGCAGTGGGAGTAGTTTGGGATTGACACAGGGCTATGGGCAGAGAGCGGGCAGTGAGATTCATTTGGGATTTATCCAAGGGCTATGGGGAGACAGCGAGGCAGTGGGAGTGGTTTGCGAATGATATAGAGCTATGGGGAGAGAGAGGGCCAATGGGATTAATTTGAGATTCATACACGGCACTGGGTAGAGAACGGGGCAGTGAGATTACTTTGGGGATTGATACAGGGCTGTGGGGAGAGAACGGGGCAGTGGGATTAGTTTGGGATTGATACAGGGCTATGTGGAGAGCGTGGGGCAATGGGATTAATTTTGGATTGATACAGGACTATGGGGAGAGAATGGGCAGTGGGTTTAGCCTGGGATTGATGCAGGGGTATGGGGAGACAGCGTGTCACTGGGATTAGTTTGAGTTTGAAACAGGGCTATGGGGAAAGCGTGGGGCAGTGGGATTAGTTTGTGGATCAGACAGGGCTATGGGGAGAGAGCGTAGCATTGGAATTAGTTTCGGATTGATACAGGGCTATGGGCAGAGAGCGGGCAGTGGGATTAGTGTGGGATAGATACAGGGCTATGGGGAGAGAGCGGGGCAGTGGGATTAGTTGGGATTGATACAGGGCTATGGGGACAGAGCGGGGCAGTGGGATTCGTCTGGTATTGATACAGGGCTATTGGCAGAGAGCGGGCAGTGGGATTAGTGTGGGATAGATACAGGGCTATGGGGAGAGAGCGGGGCAGTGGGATTAATTTGGAGATTGACATAGGGCAAAGGGGAGAAAGCGGGGCAGTGGGTTTAGTTTGGGATTGATACAGGGCTATGTGGAGAGAGCAGGGCAGTGGGATTAGTTTGGGACTGATACAGTGCTATGTGGAGACAGCGGGGCAGTGGGATACTTTTGGGGATTGATATAGGGCAATGGGGAGAGTGCGGGGCAGTGGGATACTTTTGGGGATTGATATAGGGCAATGGGGAGAGAGCGGGGCAGTGGGATTAATTTTGGGGATTGATATAGGGCAATGGGGAGAGAGCGGGGCAGTGGGATTAATTTTGGATTGATACATGGCCATGGAAAGAGATCAGGGCAGTGGGAGTAGTTTGGGATTGACACAGGGCTATGGGCAGAGAGCGGGCAGTGAGATTCATTTGGGATTTATCCAAGGGCTATGGGGAGACAGCGAGGCAGTGGGAGTAGTTTGCGAATGATATAGAGCTATGGGGAGAGAGAGGGCCAATGGGATTAATTTGAGATTCATACACGGCACTGGGTAGAGAACGGGGCAGTGAGATTACTTTGGGGATTGATACAGGGCTGTGGGGAGAGAACGGGGCAGTGGGATTAGTTTGGGATTGATACAGGGCTATGTGGAGAGCGTGGGGCAATGGGATTAATTTTGGATTGATACAGGACTATGGGGAGAGAATGGGCAGTGGGTTTAGCCAGGGATTGATGCAGGGGTATGGGGAGACAGCGTGTCACTGGGATTAGTTTGAGTTTGAAACAGGGCTATGGGGAAAGCGTGGGGCAGTGGGATTAGTTTGTGGATCAGACAGGGCTATGGGGAGAGAGCGTAGCATTGGAATTAGTTTCGGATTGATACAGGGCTATGGGCAGAGAGCGGGCAGTGGGATTAGTGTGGGATAGATACAGGGCTATGGGGAGAGAGCGGGGCAGTGGGATTAGTTGGGATTGATACAGGGCTATGGGGACAGAGCGGGGCAGTGGGATTCGTCTGGTATTGATACAGGGCTATTGGCAGAGAGCGGGCAGTGGGATTAGTGTGGGATAGATACAGGGCTATGGGGAGAGAGCGGGGCAGTGGGATTAATTTGGAGATTGACATAGGGCAAAGGGGAGAAAGCGGGGCAGTGGGTTTAGTTTGAGATTGATACAGGGCTATGGGGAGAGAGCGGGGCAGTGTGATTCGTCTGGGAATGTTTCAGGGCTATGGGGGGACAGAGGGAGTGTGTGTTTAGTTTGGGATTGATACAGTGCTATGTAGAGAGAGCAGAGCAGTGGGATTAGTGTGGGATTGATACAGGGCTATGCGCAGAGATCTGGGCAGTGCGATTAGTTTGGGGCTTGAAACAGGGCAAAGGGGAGAAAGCGGGGCAGTGGGATTGGTTTGAGACTGATATACGGCTATGGGGAGAGCACAGGGCAATAGGATTAGTTTGAGTTTGATACAGGGCCATGGGCAGATAGCGCGACATTCAGATTAGGCTGGGATCGATCCAGGGCTATGGGGGGAGAGAGAGAGACAGTGGGATTATTTTGGGATTCATACAGTGCTATGTGGAGAGAGCAGCGCAGTGGGATTAGTGTGGGTATAACACAGGGCTATGGGGAGAGAGCAGGGCAGTGGGATTAGTGTTGGATTGATACAGGGCTATGGGGAGAGATCCAGGCAGTGGGATGAATCAGGGATTGATACTCGGCTATGGAAAGAGAGCGGGGCATTGCGATTAGACTGGGATGGATACAGGCCTACGGGGGGATAGAGGGACAGTGGGTTTAGTTTGGGATTGATACAGTGCTATATGGAGAGAGCAGGGCAGTGCGATTAGTGTGGGATTGATACAGGGCTATGGGGAGAGAGTGGGGCAGTGGGATTAGCTTGGAGATTGACACAGGGCAAAGGGGAGGAAGTGGGGCAGTGGGATTAGTTTGTGACTAATATACAGCTATGGGGAGAGCACAGGGCAATAGGATTAGTTTGAGTTTGATACAGGGCCATGGGGAGATAGCGCGGCATTCGGATTCGGCTGGGATCGATCCAGGGCTATGTTGGGAGAGAGAGACAGTGGGATTATTTTGGGATTGACACAGGGCTATGGGGAGAGAGCGGGGCAGTGGGATTCTTTTGGGGATTGATATAGGGCTATGGGGAGAGTGCGGGGCAGTGGGATTAGTGTGGGATTGATACAGGGCTATGGGGAGAGAGTGGGGCAGTGGGATTAGTGTGGGATTGATACAGGGCTATGGGGAGAGAGTAAGGTAGTGGGATTAGTGTGAGATTGATACAGGGCTATGGGAAGAGTGCAGGGCACTGGGATTAGTTTGGGATTGATACAGGGCTATGGGTGGAGAGTGGGGGCAGTGGGATCAGTTTGGGATTGACACAGGGCTATGGGGAGAGTGCGGGTCAGTGGGATTAGTTTGGGATTGACACAGGGCTATGGGGAGAGAGCGGGGCAGTGGGACTAGTTTGGGGATTGACACAGGGCTATGGGGAGAGAGCGGGGCAGTGGGATTCTTTTGGGGATTGATATAGGGCTATGGGGAGAGTGCGGGGCAGTGGGATTAGTGTGGGATTGATACAGGGCTATGGGGAGAGAGTAAGGTAGTGGGATTAGTGTGAGATTGATACAGGGCTATGGGGAGAGTGCAGGGCACTGGGATTAGTTTGGGATTGATACAGGGCTATGGGGAGAGAGCGGGTCAGTGGGATTAGTTTGGGATTGACACAGGGCTATGGGGAGAGAGCGGGGCAGTGGGACTAGTTTGGGATTGACACAGGGCTATGGGGAGAGAGCGGGGCAGTGGGATTAATTTTGGATTGATACATGGCCATGGAAAGAGATCAGGGCAGTGGGAGTAGTTTGGGATTGACACAGGGCTATGGGCAGAGAGCGGGCAGTGAGATTCATTTGGGATTTATCCAAGGGCTGTGGGGAGACAGCGAGGCAGTGGGAGTAGTTTGCGAATGATATAGAGCTATGGGGAGAGAGAGGGCCAATGGGATTAATTTTTGATTCATACAGGGCTCTGGGTAGAGAATGGGGCAGTGAGATTACTTTGGGTACTGATACAGGGCTGTTGGGAGAGAACGGGACAGTGGGATTAGTTTGGGAATGATACAGGGCTATGTGGAGAGCGTGGGGCAATGGGATTAATTTTGGATTGATACAGGACTATGGGGAGAGAATGGGCAGTGGGTTTAGCCTGGGATTGATGCAGGGCTATGGGGAGAGAGTGGGGCAGTGGGTTTAGCCTGGGATTGATACAGGGCTATGGGGAGACAGCGTGTCAGTGGGATTAGTTTGAGTTTGAAACAGGGCTATGGGGAAAGTGTGGGGCAGTGGGATTAGTTTGTGGATCAGACAGGGCTATGGGGAGAGAGCGTGGCATTGGGATTAGTTTGGGATTGATACAGGGCTATGGGCAGAGAGCGGGCAGTGGGATTAGTGTGGGATAGATACAGAGCTATGGGGAGAGCGCGGGACAGTGAGATTAGTTTGGGATTGATACAGGGCTATGGGGAGAGAGCGGGGCAGTGGGATTCGTCTGGTATTGATACAGGGCTATGGGGAGACAATGGGAGTGTGTGTTTAGTTTGGGATTGATACAGTGCTATGTGGAGAGAGCAGGGCTGTAAGATTAGTGTGGGATTGATACAAGGCAATGGGGAGAGATTGGGGCAGTGGGATTAGTTTGGGGATTGATACAGGGCTACGGGGAGAGAGTGGGGCTGTGGAATGTGTCTCGGATTGATACAGGGCTATGGAAAGAGATCAGGGCAGTGGGATTAGTTTGGGATTGATACAGGGCTATGGGGAGAGAGTGGAGCAGTGGGTTTAGTGTGGGATTGATACAGGGCTATGGGGATAGAGTGGGGCAGTGGGATTAGTGTGGGATTGATACAAGGCAATGGGGAGTGATTGGGGCAGTGGGATTAGTTTGGGGATTGATACAGGGCTACGGGGAGAGAGTGGGGCTGTGGGATGAGTCTCGGATTGATACAGGGCTATGGAAAGAGATCAGGGCAGTGGGATTAGTTTGGGATTGACACAGGGCTATGGGGATAGATCGAGGCAGTGGGATTAGTTTGGGGATTGATACAGGGCTATGGGGAGAGAGTGGAGCAGTGGGATTAGTGTGGGATTGATACAGGGCTATGGGGATAGAGTGGGGCAGTGGGATTAGTGTGGGATTGATACAGGGCTATGAGGAGAGAGTGGGGCAGTGGGATTATTGGGGGATTTATGGGGAGAGAGTGGGGCAGTGGGATTAGTGTGGCATTGATACAAGGCTATGGGGAGAGAGTGGGGCAGTGGAATTAGTGTGGGATTGACACAGGGCAAAGGGGAGAAAGCCGGGCAGTGGGATTAGTTTGTGACTGATATACGGCTATGGGGAGAGAACAGGGCAATAGGATTAGTTTGAGTTTGATACAGGGCCATGGGGAGATGGCGCGGCATTCGGATTAGGCTGGGATCGATCCAGGTCTATGTTGGGAGAGAGAGAGACAGTGGGATTATTTTGGGATTGAAACAGTGCTATGTGGAGAGAGCAGGGCAATGGGATTACTGTGGGATTGACACAGTGCCACGGGGGGACAAAGGGACAGTGGGTTTAGTTTGGGATTGATACAGGGCTATGTGGAGAGAGCAGGGCAGTGGGATTAGTTTGGGATTGATACAGTGCTATGTGGAGACAGCGGGGCAGTGGGATACTTTTGGGGATTGATATAGGGCAATGGGGAGAGTGCGGGGCAGTGGGATACTTTTGGGGATTGATATAGGGCAATGGGGAGAGTGCGGGGCACTGGGATTAGTTTGGGATTGATACAGGGCTATGGGTGGAGAGTGGGGGCAGTGGGATCAGTTTGGGATTGACACAGGGCTATGGGGAGAGAGCGGGGCAGTGAGATTAGTTTGGGATTGACACAGGGCTATGGGGAGAGAGCGGGGCAGTGGGATTAATTTTGGATTGATACATGGCCATGGAAAGAGATCAGGGCAGTGGGAGTAGTTTGGGATTGATACAGGGCTATGGGCAGAGAGCGGGCAGTGAGATTCATTTGGGATTTATCCAAGGGCTATGGGGAGACAGCGAGGCAGTGGGAGTAGTTTGCGAATGATATAGAGCTATGGGGAAAGAGAGGGCCAGTGGGATTAATTTGAGATTCATACAGGGCACTGGGTAGAGAACGGGGCAGTGAGATTACTTTGGGGATTGATACAGGGCTGTGGGGAGAGAACAGGGCAGTGGGATTAGTTTGGGATTGATACAGGGCTATGTGGAGAGCGTGGGGCAATGGGATTAATTTTGGATTGATACAGGACTATGGGGAGAGAATGGGCAGTGGGTTTAGCCTGGGATTGATGCAGGGGTATGGGGAGACAGCATGTCAGTGGGATTAGTTTGAGTTTGAAACAGGGCTATGGGGAAAGCGTGGGGCAGTGGGATTAGTTTGTGGATCAGACAGGACTATGGGGAGAGAGCGTAGCATTGGAATTAGTTTGGGATTGATACAGGGCTATGGGCAGAGAGCGGGCAGTGGGATTAATGTGGGATAGATACAGGGCTATGGGGAGAGAGCGGGGCAGTGGGAATAGTTGGGATTGATACAGGGCTATGGGGAGAGAGCGGGGCAGTGGCATTCGTCTGGTATTGATACAGGGCTATGGGCAGAGAGCGGGCAGTGGGATTAGTGTGGGATAGATACAGGGCTATGGGGAGAGAGCGGGGCAGTGGGATTAGTTGGGATTGATACAGGGCTATGGGGAGAGAGCGGGGCAGTGGGATTCGTCTGGTATTGATACAGGGCTATGGGGAGAGAGTGGGGCAGTGGGATTAGTGTGGGATTGATACAGGGCTATGGGGGGAGAGCGGGGCAGTGGGAATCTTCTGGGATTGATACAGGGCTACGGGGAGAGAGTGGGGCAGTGGGATGAGTCTCGGATTGATACAGGGCTATGGAAAGAGATCAGGGCAGTAGGATTAGTTTGGGATTGACACAGGGCTATGGGGAGAGAATGCAGCAGTGGGATTAGTGTGGGATTGATACAGGGCTATGGGGATAAAGTGGGTCAGTGGGATTAGTGTGAGATTGATACAGGGCAATGGGGATAGAGTGGAGCAGTGGGATTAGTGTGGGATTGATACAGGGCTATGGGGAGAGAGTGGAGCAGTGGGACTAGTGTGGGATTGATACAGGGCTTTGGGGAGAGGGTGGGGCAGTGGGATTAATGTGGGATTGATACAGGGCTATGGGTAGAGAACGTGGCTTTGAGATTCATTTGGGATTTATACAAGGGCTTTGGGGAGTGAGCAAGGCAGTGGGATGAGTCTCAGATTGATACATGGCCATGGAAAGAGATCAGGGTAGTGGGATTAGTTTGGGATTGACACAGGGCTATGCGGAGAGCTGGGGCAATGGGATTAATTTTGCATTGAATCAGAACTATGGGGAGAGAGTGGGGCAGTGGGATTAGTGTGGGATTGATACAGGGCTATGGGGAGGGAGCAGGGCAGTGGGATTAGTTTGGGGATTGACACAGGGCTATGGGCAGAGAGTGGGGCTGTGGGATTAGTTTGCGGATTGATACTGGGCTATGGGGAGAGAGCCGGGCAGTGGGATTAGTTTGCGGATTGATACTGGGCTGTGGGGAGAGAGCCGGGCAGTGGGATTAGTTTGGGGATTGATACAGGGCCATGGGGAGTTAGCACGGCATTCAGATTAGTCTGGGATCGATCCAGGGCTATGGGGGGAGAGAGAGTCAGTGGGATTAGTTTGGAATTGATACAGCTATGTGGAGAGAGCAGGGCAGTGGGATTAGTGTTGGATTGATACAGGGCTATGGGGAGAGATCGAGGCAGTGGGATGAGTCAGGGATTGATACTCGGCTATGGAAAGAGAGTGGGGCATTGCGATTAGTCTGGGTTGGATACAGGCCTACGGGGGGACAGAGGGAGAGTGGGTTAGTTTGGGATTGATACAGGGCTATGGGGAGAGAGCGAGGCAGTGTGATTCATTTGGAATGTTACAGGGCTATGGGGGGACAGAGGGAGTGTGGGTTTAGTTTGGGATTGATACAGTGCTATGTGGAGAGAGCAGAGCAGTGGGACTAGTGTGGGATTGATACAGTGCTATGGGCAGAGATCTGGGCAGTGGGATTAGTTTGGGGATTGATACAGGGCTATGGGTAGAGAGTGGGGCAGTGGGATTAGTTTGGGATTGATACAAGGCTATGGGGAGAGAGTGGGGCAGTGAGATTAGTTTGCAGATTGATACAGGGCTATGGGGAGAGTGCGGGGCAGTGGAATTAGTTTGGGATTGATACAGGGCTGTGGGGAGAGAGCGGGGCAGTGGGAATAATTTGGGATTGACACAGGGCTATGGGGAGAGCTGGGGCAATGGGATTAATTTTGCATTGATACAGGACTATGGGGAGAGAGTGGGGCACTGGGATTAATTTGAATTTGAAACAGGGCTATGGAGAAAGCGTGGGGCAGTGGAATTAGTTTGGGGATCAGACAGGACTATGGGGAGAGAGCGTGGCAGTGGAATTAGTTTGGTATTGATATAGGGCTATGGGCAGAGAACGTGGCAATGAGATTCATTTGGGATTTATACAAGGGCTATGGGGAGAGAGTGGGGCAGTGGGAATAGTTTGGGGATTGATAAAGGGCTATGGGGAAAGCTTGGGCAGTGGGTTTAGTTTGGGGATCAGACAGGAATATGGGGAGAGAGCGTGGCAGTTGGATTAGTTTGGGATTGATACAGGGCTATGGGCAGCAAGCGGGGCAGTGGGATTAGTTGCGGATTGATACAGTGCTCTTGGGAGAGAGCGGGGCAATGGGATTCGTTTGGGATTGATACAGGGCTATGGAGAGAGAGTGGGGCAGTGGGATTAGTTTGGGAATGATACAGGGCAATGGGGAGAGAGCGGTACAGTGAGATTAGCCTGGGATTGATACAGGGCTATGGGGAGAGCGCGGGGCAGTGGTATCACTTTGAGTTTGATACTGGTCTATGGGGAGAGCGCGGGGTGGTGAGATTTGTCTGGGATTGATACAGGGCTATGGGGAGAGAGCAGGTGGGATTAGTATGAGTTTGATACAGGGCTTTGGATGGAGAGAAGGGCACTGAGATTAGTTTGCGATTGATACAGGGCTCTGGGGAGAGAACACGGCAGTGAGTTTACTTTGGGGATTGATACAGGGCTATGGGGGAGAGAGTGGGGCAGTGGGATTAGTTTGGGATTGATATAGGGCTATGGGCAGAGAGCGGGGCAGTGGGATTCATTTGGGATTTATTCCGGGCTATGGGGAGAGAGCGGAGCAATGGGATTACTGTGGGATAGATACAGGGCTATGGGGAGACAGCGAGGTAGTGGGATTAGTTTGCGAATGATACAGAGCCATGGTGAGAGAATGGGCCAGTGGGATTAATTTCGGATTCATACAGGGCTCTGTGGAGAGAAGCAGGCAGTGAGATTACTTTCGGGATTGATACAGCGCTATGGTGAGAGAGAGTGATAGTGCGGTTCAATTGGGATTGATACAGGGCTATGGGGAGAGAATGGGCAGTGATATTAGTCTGGGATTGATACAGGTCTATGGGGACAGAGCGGGGCAGTGCGGTTAGATTGGGATTGATACAGGGCTATGGGAACAGAGCGGGGCAATGGGATTAGTCTGGGATTGATGCAGGGCTATGGGGAGAGAGCGGGGCAGTGGGATTAGTTTGGGATTGATACAGGGCTGTGGGGAGTGAGCAGGGCAGTGGGATTAGATTGGAGTTTGACACAGGGCAAAGGGGAGAAAGCGGGACAGTGGGATATGTTTGGGACTGATATACAGCTATGGGGAGAGAGGCGGGCAATGGGATTAGTTTGAGTTTGATACAGGGCTATGGGGAGAAAGCGGGGCAGTGGGATTAGTTTGAGTTTGATACAGGGCTATGGGGAGAAAGCGGGGCAGTGGGATTAGTTTGAGTTTGATACAGGGCTATGGGGAGAAAGCGGGGCAGTGGGATTAGTTTGAGTTTGATACAGGGCCATGGGGAGATAGCGCGACATTCAGATTAGTCTGGGATTGATCCAGGGCTATGGGGGGAGAGAGAGCCAGTGGGATTATTTTGGGATTCATACAGTGCTATGTGGAGAGAGCAAGGCAGTGGGATTAGTGTGGGATTGACACAGGGCTACGGGGAGAGAGCAGGGCAGTGGGATTAGCCTGGGATTGATACAGGTCTCTAGGGAGAGATCCAGGCAGTGGGATGAGTCAGGGATTGATACACGGCTATGGAAAGAGAGCGGGACATTGTGATTAGACTGGGATGGATATAGGCCTACAGGGGGACAGAGGGACAGTGGGTTTAGTTTGGGATTGATACAGGGCTATGTGGAGACAGCAGGGCAGTGGGATTAGTGTGCAATTGATACAGGTCTATGGGGAGAGAGCAGGACAGTGTGATTCGTCTGGGATTGATACAGGGCTCTGGGGGACAGAGGGAGTGTGGGTTTAGTTTGGGATTGATACAGTGCTATGTGGAGAGATCAGGGCAGTGGGATTAGTTTGGGGATTGATATAGGGCTATGGAGGGGAGAGCGTGGCAGTGGAATTAGTTTGGGATTGATACAGGACTATGGGGAGAGAGCAGGGCAGTGTGGTTCATTTGGAATTGATACAGGGCTATGGGGTGAGAGTGGAGGAGTGGGAATACGGTGGGATTGATACAGGGCTATGGGGTGAGAGTGGAGGAGTGGGAATACGGTGGGATTGATACAGGGCTATGGGGAGCGAGCGGGGCAGTGAGATTAGTCTAGGATTGATACACAGCTATGGAAAGAGAGCGGGGCATTGCGATTAGACTGGGATGGATACAGGCCTACGGGGGGACATAGGGACAGTGGGTTTAGTTTGGAATTGATACAGTGCTATGTGGAGAGAGCAGGGCAGTGTGATTCGTCTGGGATTGATACAGTGCTATGTGGAGAGAGCAGAGCAGTGGGATTAGTGTGGGATTGATATAGGGCTATGGGCAGAGATCTGGGCAGTGCGATTAGTTTGGGGATTGATACAGGGCTATGTGGAGAGAGTGAGGCAGTGGGATTAGTTTGGAGATTGACACAGGGCAAAGGGGAGAAAGCCGGGCAGTGGGTTTAGTTTGGGATTGATACAGGGCTATGGGGGGACAGAGGGAGTGTGGGTTTAGTTTGGGATTGATACAGTGCTATGTGGAGAGAGCAGAGCAGTGGGATTGCTTTGGGATTGATACAGGCCTATGGGGAGAGAGCGGCGCAGTGGGATTAGTTAGGGATTGACACAGGGGTATGGGGAGGGAGCAGGGCAGTGGGATTAATTTTGGATTGACACATGACTATGGGGAGAGTGTGCGGCAGTGGGATTAGCCTGGGATTGTTGCAGGGCTATGGCGAGAGAGCGGGACAGTGGGATGAGTCTCAGATTAATACAGGGCTATGGAAAGAGATCAGGGCAGTAGGAGTAGTTTGGGATTGACACAGGGCTATGCGGAGATCTGGGGCAATGGGATTAATTTTGCATTGATACAGGACCATGGGGAGAGAGTGGGGCAGTGGGATTAATTTGAATTTGAAACAGGGCTATGGAGAAAGCATGGGGCAGTGGAATTAGTTTGGGATTGATACATGGCTATGGGCAGAGAACGGGGCAGTGAGATTCATTTGGGATTTATCCAAGGGCTATGGGGAGACAGCGAGGCAGTGGGAGTAGTTTGTGAATGATACAGAGCTATCAGGAGAGAGTGGGGCAGTGGGATTAGTTTGAATTTGAAACAAGGCTATGGGGAAAGCTTGGGGCAGTGGGATTAGTTTGAGGATCAGACAGGAATATGGGGAGAGAGCGTGGGATTAGTTTGGGATTGATACAGGGCTATTGGGAGAGAACGGGGCAATGGGATTCGTTTGAGATTGATACAGGGCTATGGGGAGAGGGCGGGGCAATTGCATTAGTTTGAGTTTGATACAGTGCTATGGGGAGATAGCACGGCATTGGGATTAGTCTGGGATCAATCCAGGGCTCTGGGGGGAGAGAGAGACTGTGGGATTAGTTTGGGATTGATATAGTGCTATGTGGAGAGAGCAGGGCAGTGGGATTAGTTTGGGATTGATACAGGGCTATGGGGAGAGGGCGGGTCCGTGTGATTAGTGGGGGATTGATACAGGGCTATGGGGAGAGAGCGGGGCAGTGGGATTAGTTTGGGATTGATACAGGGCTATGGGGAGAGGGCGGGTCCGTGCGATTAGTGGGGGATTGATACAGGGCTATGGGGAGAGAGCGGGGCAGTGGGATTAGTTTGGGGATTGACACAGGGCTATGGGGAGAGAGCGGGGCAGTGGGATTCTTTTGGGGATTGATATAGGGCTATGGGGAGAGTGCGGGGCAGTGGGATTAGTGTGGGATAGATACAGGGCTATGGGGAGAGAGTAAGGTAGTGGGATTAGTGTGAGATTGATACAGGGCTATGGGGAGAGTGCAGGGCACTGGGATTAGTTTGGGATTGATACAGGGCTATGGGGAGAGTGCGGTTCAGTGGGATTAGTTTGGGATTGACACAGGGCTATGGGGAGAGTGCGGTTCAGTGGGATTAATTTTGGATTGATACAGGGCCATGGAAAGAGATCAGGGCAGTGGGAGTAGTTTGGGATTGACACAGGGCTTTGCGGAGAGCTTGGGGCAACTGGATTAATTTTGCATTGATACAGGACCATGGGGAGAGTGTGGGGCTGTGGGATTAATTTGGATTTGAAACAGGGCTATGGAGAAAGCGTGGCGCAGAGGGATTAGTTTGGGGATCAGACAGGGCTATGGGGAGAGAGCGTGGCAGTGGAATTAGTTTGGGATTGATACAGGGCTATGGGCAGAGAGCGGGCAGTGAGATTCATTTGGGATTTATCCAAGGGCTATGGGGAGACAGCGAGGCAGTGGGAGTAGTTTGCGAATGATATAGTGCTATGGGGAGAGAGAGGGCCAATGGGATTAATTTGAGATTCATACAGGGCTCTGGGTATAGAACGGGGCAGTGAGATTACTTTGGGGACTGATACAGGGCTGTGGGGAGAGAACGGGACAGTGGGATTAGTTTGGGAATGATACAGGGCTATGTGGAGAGCGTGGGGCAATGGGATTAATTTTGGATTGATGCAGGGCTATGGGGAGAGAGTGGGGCAGTGGATTTAGCCTGGGATTGATACAGGGCTATGGGGAGACAGCGTGTCAGTGGGATTAGTTTGAGTTTGAAACAGGGCTATGGGGAAAGCGTGGGGCAGTGCATTAGTTTGTGGATCAGACAGGTCTATGGGGAGAGAGCGTGGCATTGGGATTAGTTTGGGATTGATACAGGGCTATGGGCAGAGAGCAGGCAGTGGGATTAGTGTGGGATAGATACAGAGCTATGGGGAGAGCGCGGGACAGTGGGATTAGTTTGGGATTGATACAGGGTTATGGGGAGAGAGCGGGGCAGTGGGATTCGTCTGGTATTGATACAGGGCTATGGGGAGACAATGGGAGTGTGTGTTTAGTTTGGGATTGATACAGTGCTATGTGGAGAGAGCAGGGCTGTAAGATTAGTGTGGGATTGATACAAGGCAATGGGGAGAGATTGGGGCAGTGGGATTAGTTTGGGGATTGATACAGGGCTACGGGGAGAGAGTGGGGCAGTGGGATGAGTCTCGGATTGATACAGGGCTATGGAAAGAGATCAGGGCAGTGGGATTAGTTTCGGATTGACATAGGGCCATGGGGAGAGAGCATTGCAGTGGGATTAGTTTGGGGATTGATAAAGGGCTATGGGGAGAGAGTGGGGCAGTGGGATTAGCCTGGGATTGATGCAGGGCTATGGGGAGAGAGTCGGGCAGTGGGTTTAGCCTGGGATTGATACAGGGCAATGGGGAGAGAGCAGGGCAGTGGGAATAGTTTGGGGATTGATAAAGGGCTATGGGTGGAGAGTGGGGCGGTTTGAGTTTGAAACAGGGCTATGGGGAAAGCAGGGGGAAGTGGGATTAGTTTGGGGATCAGACAGAGCTATGGGGAGAAAGCGTGGCAGTGGGAATAGTTTGGGATTGATACAGGGCTATGGGCAGAGAGCAAGGCATTGGGATTCATTTGGGATTTATTCAGGGCTATGGGGAGAGAGCGAGGCAGTGGGATTAGTTTGCGAATGATAGAGAGCTATGGTGAGAGAATGGGCCAGTGGGATTAATTTGGGATTCATACAGGGCTCAGGGGAGAGAGCGGGGCAGTAAAATTACTTTGGGGATTGATACAGGGCTGTGGGGAGAACGCGGGGCAGTGCGGTTAGTTTGGGATTGATACAGGGCTATGGGGAGAGAGCGGGGCAGTGGGATTCAGCTCGGATTGATACAGGGCTATGGGGGGACAAAGGGAGTGTGGGTTTAGTTTGGGATTGATACAGTGCTATGTGGAGAGATTGGGGCAGTGGGATTAGTTTGGGGATTGATACAGGGCTACGGGGAGAGAGTGGGGCAGTGGGAATAGTTTAGTATTGATACAGGGCTATGGGCAGAGAGCAAGGCATTGGGATTCATTCAGGGCTATGGGGAGAGAGCGGGACACTGGGATTAGTGTGGGATAGATAAGGGCTATGGGGAGAGAGCGAGGCCATGGAATTAGTTTGTGAATGATACAGGGCTATGGTCAGAGAATGGGCCAGTGGGATTAATTTGGGATTCATACAGGTCTCTGGGGAGAGAAGTGGGCAGTGAAATTACTTTGGGGATTGGTACAAGGCTGTGGCGAGAGCGCGGGGCAGTGCAGTTAGTTTGGGATTGATACAGGACTATGGGGAGAGCGGAGCAGTGTGGTTCGTTTGGAATTGATGCAGGGCTATGGGGAGAGAGTGGAGGAGTGTGAATACGGTGGGATTGATACAGGGCTATAGGGAGCGAGCGGGGCAGTGGAATTAGTATAGGATTGATACAGGGCTATGGGGAGTAAGGGTGGCATGGGGATTAGGGTGGGATTGATACAGGGCTATGGGGAGAGAGTGGGGCAGTGGGAATAATTTGAGATTGATACAGGGCTATGTGGTACGAGGGTCGCAGTGGGATTAATTTGACTTTGAAACAGGGCTATGGGGAAAGCGTGGGGCAGTGGGATTAGTTTGGGGATGAGAAAGGGCCAAGGGGAGAAAGCGGGACAGTGTGATTATCTTGGCACTGATATACGGCTATGGTGAGAGAGCGGGTTGGTGGGATTAGTGTGGGATTGATACAGGGCTATGGGGAGTGAGCGGGGCAGTTGGATTAGATTGGAGATTGACACAGGGCAAAGGGGAGAAAGCGGGACAGTGGGATATGTTTGGGACTGATCTACAGCTATGGGGAGAGAGCCGGGCAATGGGATTAGTTTGAGTTTGATAGAGGGCCATGGGGAGATAGCGCGACATTCAGATTAGTCTGGGATCGATCAAGGGCTATGGGGGGAGAGAGAGCCAGTGGGATTATTTTGGGATTCATACAGTGCTATGTGGAGAGAGCAGGGCAGTGGGATTAGTTTGGGATTGATACAGGGCTATGGGGAGAGATCGGGGCAGTGGGATGAGTCAGGGATTGATATATGGCTATGGAAAGAGAGTGGGGCATTGCGATTAGACTGGGATGGATACAGGCCTACGGGGGGACAGAGGGACAGTGGGTTTAGTTTGGGATTGATACAGGGTTATGTGGAGAGAGCAGGACAGTGGGATTAGTGTGGGATTGATACAGGGCTATGGGGAGAGAGCAGGGCAGTGAGATTCGTCTGGGATTGATACAGGGCTATCGGGAGAGAGCGAGGCAGTGGGATTAGTTTGGGATTGATACAGGGCTATAGGGAGAGAGCGAGGCAGTGGGAATAGTTTGGGATCGATACAGGGCTATGGGGAGAGAGTAGGGCAGTGGGATTAGTTTGGAGATTGACATAGGGCAAAATGGAGAAAGCGGGGCAGTGGGTTTAGTTTGGGATTGATACAGGGCTATGGGGAGAGAGCATGGCAGTATGATTCGTCTGGAATGTTACAGGGCTATGGGGGGACAGAGGGAGTGTGGGTTTAGTTTGGGATTGATACAGTGCTATGTGGAGAGAGCAGAGCAGTGCGATTAGGGTGGGATTGATACAGGGCTATGGGGACAGAGCGGGGCAGTGGGATTAGTGTGGGATTGATACAGGCCTATGGGCAGAGATCTGGGCAGTGCGATTAGTTTGGGGATTGACACAGGGCTATGGGGAGAGAGCGGGGCAGTGGGATTAGTTTGGGATTGATACAGGGCTATGGGGAGAGAGCGGGGCAGTGGGATTAGTTTGGGATTGACATAGGGCGATGGGGAGAGAGCAGGATAGTGGGATTAGTTTGGGATTGACACAGGCCTATGGGGAGAGAGTGGGGCAGTGGGATTAGTTTGGGATTGATATAGGACTATGGGCAGAGAACGGGGCACTGAGATTCATTGGGGATTCATCCAAGGGCTATGGGGAGACAGCGAGGCAGTGGGAGTAGTTTGTGAATGATACAGAGCTATGGGGAGAGAGTGGGGCAGTGGGATTAGTTTGAATTTGAAACAGGGCTATGGGGAAAGCGTGGGTCAGTGGGATTAGTTTGGGGATCAGACAGGGCGACGGGAAGAGAGCGTGGCAGTGGGATTAGTTTGGGATTGATACAGTGCTCTTGGGAGAGAGCGGGGCAATGGGATTCGTTTGGGACTAATACAGGGCTATGAGGAGAGAGCGGGGCAATTGGATTAGTTTGAGTTTGATACATGGCTATAGGGAGATAGCGCGGCATTGGGATTAGTCTGGGATCGATCCAGGGCTCTGGGGGGAGAGATTGTGGGATTAGTTTGGGATTGATATAGTGCTATGTGGAGAGAGCAGGGCAGTGGGATTAGTGTGGGATCGATCCAGGGCTATGGGGGGAGAGAGAGATTGTGGGATTAGTTTGGGATTGATATAGTGCTATGTGGAGAGAGCAGGGCAGTGGGATTAGTTTGGGGATTGACACAGGGCTATTGGGAGAGGGCGGGTCAGTGCGATTAGTGGGGGATTGATACAGGGCTATAGGGAGAGAGAGGGGCAGTGGGTTTAGCCTGGGATTGATACAGGGCTATGGGGAGAGAGTGAGGCAGTGGGTTTAGCCTGGGATTGATACAGGGCTATGTGGTGAGCGTGGGGCAGTGGGATTAGTTTGGGATTGATACAGGGCTATGGGGAGAGAGTGTGGCAGTGGGTTTAGCCTGGGATTGATACAGGGCTATGGGGAGACAGCGTGTCAGTGGGATTAGTTTGAGTTTGAAACAGGGCTATGGGGAAAGCATGGGGCAGTGGGATTAGTTTGTGGATCAGACAGGGCTATGGGGAGAGAGCGTGGCATTGGGATTAGTTTGGGATTGATACAGGGCTATGGGGAGAGAGCGGGGCAGTGGGATTCAGCTCGGATTGATACAGGGCTATGGGGGGACAAAGGGAGTGTGGGTTTAGTTTGGGATTGATACAGTGCTATGTGGAGAGAGCAGGGCTATGAGATTAGTGTGGGATTGATACAGGGCAATGGGGAGAGATTGGGGCAGTGGGATTAGTTTGGGGATTGATACAGGCCTACGGGGAGAGAGTGGGGCAGTGGGAATAGTTTAGTATTGATACAGGGCTATGGGCAGAGAGCAAGGCATTGGGATTCATTCAGGGCAATGGGGAGAGAGCGGGACACTGGGATTAGTGTGGGATAGATAAGGGCTATGGGGAGAGAGCGAGGCCATGGAATTAGTTTGTGAATGATACAGGGCTATGGTCAGAGAATGGGCCAGTGGGATTAATTTGGGATTCATACAGGTCTCTGGGGAGAGAAGTGGGCAGTGAAATTACTTTGGGGATTGGTACAAGGCTGTGGCGAGAGCGCGGGGCAGTGCAGTTAGTTTGGGATTGATACAGGACTATGGGGAGAGCGGAGCAGTGTGGTTCGTTTGGAATTGATGCAGGGCTATGGGGAGAGAGTGGAGGAGTGTGAATACGGTGGGATTGATACAGGGCTATGGGGAGCGAGCGGGGCAGTGGAATTAGTATAGGATTGATACAGGGCTATGGGGAGTAAGCGTGGCAAGGGGATTACGGTGGGATTGATACAGGGCTATGGGGAAAGAGTGGGGCAGTGGGAATAATTTGAGATTGATACAGGGCTATGTGGTACGAGGGTCGCAGTGGGATTAATTTGACTTTGAAACAGGGCTATGGGGAAAGCGTGGGGCAGTGGGATTAGTTTGGGGATGAGAAAGGGCCAAGGGGAGAAAGCGGGACAGTGTGATTATCTTGGCACTGATATACGGCTATGGTGAGAGAGCGGGTTAGTGGGATTAGTGTGGGATTGATACAGGGCTATGGGGAGTGAGCGGGGCAGTGGGATTAGATTGGAGATTGACACAGGGCAAAGGGGAGAAAGCGGGACAGTGGGATATGTTTGGGACTGATCTACAGCTATGGGGAGAGAGCCGGGCAATGGGATTAGTTTGAGTTTGATAGAGGGCCATGGGGAGATAGCGCGACATTCAGATTAGTCTGGGATCGATCAAGGGCTATGGGGGGAGAGAGAGCCAGTGGGATTATTTTGGGATTCATACAGTGCTATGTGGAGAGAGCAGGGCAGTGGGATTAGTTTGGGATTGATACAGGGCTATGGGGAGAGATCGGGGCAGTGGGATGAGTCAGGGATTGATATATGGCTATGGAAAGAGAGTGGGGCATTGCGATTAGACTGGGATGGATACAGGCCTACGGGGGGACAGAGGGACAGTGGGTTTAGTTTGGGATTGATACAGGGTTATGTGGAGAGAGCAGGACAGTGGGATTAGTGTGGGATTGATACAGGGCTATGGGGAGAGAGCAGGGCAGTGAGATTCGTCTGGGATTGATACAGGGCTATCGGGAGAGAGCGAGGCAGTGGGATTAGTTTGGGATTGATACAGGGCTATAGGGAGAGAGCGAGGCAGTGGGAATAGTTTGGGATCGATACAGGGCTATGGGGAGAGAGTAGGGCAGTGGGATTAGTTTGGAGATTGACATAGGGCAAAATGGAGAAAGCGGGGCAGTGGGTTTAGTTTGGGATTGATACAGGGCTATGGGGAGAGAGCATGGCAGTATGATTCGTCTGGAATGTTACAGGGCTATGGGGGGACAGAGGGAGTGTGGGTTTAGTTTGGGATTGATACAGTGCTATGTGGAGAGAGCAGAGCAGTGCGATTAGGGTGGGATTGATACAGGGCTATGGGGACAGAGCGGGGCAGTGGGATTAGTGTGGGATTGATACAGGCCTATGGGCAGAGATCTGGGCAGTGCGATTAGTTTGGGGATTGACACAGGGCTATGGGGAGAGAGCGGGGCAGTGGGATTAGTTTGGGATTGATACAGGGCTATGGGGAGAGAGCGGGGCAGTGGGATTAGTTTGGGATTGACATAGGGCGATGGGGAGAGAGCAGGATAGTGGGATTAGTTTGGGATTGACACAGGCCTATGGGGAGAGAGTGGGGCAGTGGGATTAGTTTGGGATTGATATAGGACTATGGGCAGAGAACGGGGCACTGAGATTCATTGGGGATTCATCCAAGGGCTATGGGGAGACAGCGAGGCAGTGGGAGTAGTTTGTGAATGATACAGAGCTATGGGGAGAGAGTGGGGCAGTGGGATTAGTTTGAATTTGAAACAGGGCTATGGGGAAAGCGTGGGTCAGTGGGATTAGTTTGGGGATCAGACAGGGCGACGGGAAGAGAGCGTGGCAGTGGGATTAGTTTGGGATTGATACAGTGCTCTTGGGAGAGAGCGGGGCAATGGGATTCGTTTGGGACTAATACAGGGCTATGAGGAGAGAGCGGGGCAATTGGATTAGTTTGAGTTTGATACATGGCTATAGGGAGATAGCGCGGCATTGGGATTAGTCTGGGATCGATCCAGGGCTCTGGGGGGAGAGAGAGATTGTGGGATTAGTTTGGGATTGATATAGTGCTATGTGGAGAGAGCAGGGCAGTGGGATTAGTGTGGGATCGATCCAGGGCTATGGGGGGAGAGAGAGATTGTGGGATTAGTTTGGGATTGATATAGTGCTATGTGGAGAGAGCAGGGCAGTGGGATTAGTTTGGGGATTGACACAGGGCTATTGGGAGAGGGCGGGTCAGTGCGATTAGTGGGGGATTGATACAGGGCTATAGGGAGAGAGAGGGGCAGTGGGTTTAGCCTGGGATTGATACAGGGCTATGGGGAGAGAGTGAGGCAGTGGGTTTAGCCTGGGATTGATACAGGGCTATGTGGTGAGCGTGGGGCAGTGGGATTAGTTTGGGATTGATACAGGGCTATGGGGAGAGAGTGGGGCAGTGGGTTTAGCCTGGGATTGATACAGGGCTATGGGGAGACAGCGTGTCAGTGGGATTAGTTTGAGTTTGAAACAGGGCTATGGGGAAAGCATGGGGCAGTGGGATTAGTTTGTGGATCAGACAGGGCTATGGGGAGAGAGCGTGGCATTGGGATTAGTTTGGGATTGATACAGGGCTATGGGCAGAGAACAGGGCAGTGGGAATCATTTGTGATTTATTCAGGGCTATGGGGAGAGAGCAGAGCAATGGGATTACTGTGGGATTGATACAGGGCTACGGGGGGACAGAGGGACAGTGGGTTTAGTTTGAGATTGATACGGTGCTATGTGGAGAGAGAGGGGCAGTGGGATTAGTTTGGGATTGATACAGGGCAAAGGGGAGAGAGCGGGGCAGTAGGATTCAGCTGGGATTGATACAGGGCAAAGGGGAGAGAGCGGGGCAGTAGGATTCAGCTGGGATTGATACAGGGCAAAGGTGAGTGAGCGGGGCATTGGGATTAGATTGGAGATTGACACAGGGCAAAGGGGAGAAAGCGGGACAGTGGGATATGTTTGGGACTGATATACGGCTATGGGGAGAGAGGCGGGCAATGGGATTAGTTTGAGTTTGATAGAGGGCCATGGGGAGATAGCGCGACATTCAGATTAGTCTGGGATCGATCAAGGGCTATGGGGGGAGAGAGAGACTGTGGGATTATTTTGGGATTGATACAGTGCTATGTGGAGAGAGCAGGGCAGTGGGATTAGTGTTGGATTGATACAGGGCTATCGGGAGAGAGCAGGGCAGTGGGATTAGTGTGGGATTGATACAGGGCTATAGGGAGAGAGCGAGGCAGTGGGAATAGTTTGGGATCGATACAGGGCTATGGGGAGAGAGTAGGGCAGTGGGATTAGTTTGGAGATTGACATAGGGCAAAATGGAGAAAGCGGGGCAGTGGGATTAGTTTGGGATTGATACAGGGCTATGGGGAGAGAGCATGGCAGTATGATTCGTCTGGAATGTTACAGGGCTATGGGGGGACAGAGGGAGTGTGGGTTTAGTTTGGGATTGATACAGTGCTATGTGGAGAGAGCAGAGCAGTGTGATTAGGGTGGGATTGATACAGGGCTATGGGGAGAGAGCGGGGCAGTGGGATTCGTCTGGTATTGATACAGAGCTATGGGGAGACAATGGGAGTGTGGGTTTAGTTTGGGATTGATACAGTGCTACGTGGAGAGAGCAGGGCTGTGAGATTAGTGTGGGATTGATACAAGGCAATGGGGAGAGATTGGGGCAGTGGGATTAGTTTGGGGATTAATACAGGGCTACGGGGAGAGAGTGGGGCAAGGGATGAGTCTCGGATTGATACAGGACTATGGAAAGAGATCAGGGCAGTGGGATTAGTTTGGGATTGACACAGGGCTATGGGGATAGAGCGAGGCAGTGGGATTAGTTTGGGGATTGATACAGGGCTATGGGGAGAGAGTGGAGCTGTGGGATTAGTGTGGGATTGATACAGGGCTATGGGGATAGAGTGGGGCAGTGGGATTAGTGTGGGATTGATACAGGGCTATGAGGAGAGAGTGGGGCAGTGGGATTATTGTGGGATTGATACAGGGCTATGGGGAGAGAGTGGGGCAGTGGGATTAGTGTGGCATTGATACAAGGCTATGGGGAGAGAGTGGGGCAGTGGAATTAGTGTGGGATAGATACAGGGCTATGGGGAGAGAGTGGGGCAGTGGGATTAGTTCGCGAATGATACAGAGCCATGGTGAGAGAATGGGCCAGTGGGATTAATCTGGGATTCATACAGGGCTCTATGGAGAGAAGGGGGCAGTGAGATTACTTTCGGGATTGATACAGGGCAATGGTGAGAGAGTGGGGCAGTGGGATTAGATTGGAGTTTGACACAGGGCAAAGGGGAGAAAGCGGGGCAGTGGGATTAGTTTGGGACTGATATACGGCTATGTGGAGAGAGCCGGGCAATGGGATTAGTTTGAGTTTGATAGAGGGCCATGGGGAGATAGCGCGACATTCAGATTAGTCTGGGATCGATCAAGGACTATGGGGGGAGAGAGAGACAGTGGGATTATTTTGGGATTCATACAGTGCTATGTGGAGAGAGCAGGGCAGTGGGATTAGAATGGGAATAACACAGGGCTATGGGGAGAGAGCAGGGCATTGGGATTAGTGTTGGATTGATACAGGGCTATGGGGAGAGATCCAGGCAGTTGGATGAGTCAGGGATTGATACTCGGCTATGGAAAGAGAGCGGGGCATTGCGATTAGACTGGGATGGATACAGGCCTACGGGGGGATAGAGGGACAGTGGGTTTAGTTTGGGATTGATACAGTGCTATGTGGAGAGAGCAGGGCAGTGGGATTAGTGTGGGATTGATACAGGGCTATGGGGAGAGAGTGGGGCAGTGGGATTAGCTTGGAGATTGACACAGGGCAAAGGGGAGAAAGCCGGGCAGTGGGATTAGTTTGTGACTGATATACAGCTATAGGGAGAGCACAGGACAATAGGATTAGTTTGAGTTTGATACAGGGCCATGGGGAGATAGCGCGGCATTCGGATTAGGCTGGGATCGATCCAGGACTATGTTGGGAGAGAGAGAGACAGTGGGATTATTTTGGGATTGATACAGTGCTATGTGGAGAGAGCAGGGCAATGGGATTACTGTGGGATTAACACAGTGCCACGGGGGGGACAAAGGGACAGTGGGTTTAGTTTGGGATTGATACAGGGCTATGTGGAGAGAGCAGGGCAGTGGGATTAGTTTGGGATTGATACAGGGCTATGTGGAGAGAGCAGGGCAGTGGGATTAGTTTGGGATTGATACAGTGCTATGTGGAGACAGCGGGGCAGTGGGATACTTTTGGGGATTGATATAGGGCAATGGGGAGAGTGTGGGGCAGTGGGATACTTTTGGGGATTGATATAGGGCAATGGGGAGAGTGTGGGGCACTGGGATTAGTTTGGGACTGATACAGGGCTACGGGGAGAGAGCGGGGCAGTGGGACTAGTTTGGGATTGACACAGGGCTATGGGGAGAGAGCGGGGCAGTGGGATTAATTTTGGATTGATACATGGCCATGGAAAGAGATCAGGGCAGTGGGAGTAGTTTGGGATTGACACAGGGCTATGTGGAGAGCTTGGGGCAATTGGATTAATTTTGCATTGATACAGGACTATGGGGAGAGTGTGGGGCAATGGGATTAATTTAGATTTGAAACAGGGCTATGGAGAAGGCGTGGGGCAGAGGGATTAGTTTGGGGATCAGACAGGGCTATGGGGCGAGAGCGTGGCAGTGGAATTAGTTTGGGATTGATACAGGGCTATGGGCAGAGAGCGGGCAGTGAGATTCATTTGGGATTTATCCAAGGGCTATGGGGAGACAGCGAGGCAGTGGGAGTAGTTTGCGAATGATATAGAGCTATGGAGAGAGAGGGCCAGTGGGATTAATTTGAGATTCATACAGGGCACTGGGTAGAGAACGGGGCAGTGAGATTACTTTGGGGATTGATACACGGCTGTGGGGAGAGAACGGGGCAGTGGGATTAGTTTGGGATTGATACAGGGCTATGTGGAGAGCGTGGGGCAATAGGATTAATTTTGGATTGATACAGGACTATGGGGAGAGAATGGGCAGTGGGTTTAGCCTGGGATTGATGCAGGGGTATGGGGAGACAGCGTGTCAGTGGGATTAGTTT
Organism: Isurus oxyrinchus; assembly: GCA_026770705.1. Classification (NCBI taxonomy): domain Eukaryota; kingdom Metazoa; phylum Chordata; class Chondrichthyes; order Lamniformes; family Lamnidae; genus Isurus; species Isurus oxyrinchus. The sequence continues at coordinate 6,064,633 of JANJGN010000036.1, forward strand.
GAGTTTGAAACAGGGCTATGGGGAAAGCGTGGGGCAGTGGGATTAGTTTGTGGATCAGACAGGGCTATGGGGAGAGAGCGTAGCATTGGAATTAGTTTGGGATTGATACAGGGCTATGGGCAGAGAGCGGGCAGTGGGATTAGTGTGGGATAGATACAAGGCTATCGGGAGAGAGCGGGGCAGTGGGATTAGTTGGGATTGATACAGAGCTCTGGGGAGAGAGCGGGGCAGTGGGATTCGTCTGGTATTGATACAGGGCTATAGGCAGAGAGCGGGCAGTGGGATTAGTGTGGGATAGATACAGGCCTATGGGGAGAGAGCGGGGCAATGGGATTAGTTGGGATTGATACAGGGCTATGGGGGGAGAGCGGGGCAGTGGGAATCGTCTGGGTTTGATACAGGGCTACGGGGATAGAGTGAGGCAGTGGGATGAGTCTCGGATTGATACAGGGCTATGGAAAGAGATCAGGGCAGTGGGATTAGTTTGGGATTGACACAGGGCTATGGGGAGAGAGTGCAGCAGTGGGATTAGTGTGGGATTGATACAGGGCTATGGGGATAGAGTGGGGCAGTAGGATTAGTGTGAGATTGATACAGGGCTATGGGGAAAGAGTGGGGCAGTGGGATTAGTGTGGGATTGATACAGGGCTATGGGGAGGGAGCGGGCAGTGGGATTAGTGTGGGATTGATACAGGGCTATGGGGAGGGAGCGGGGCAGTGGGATTAGTTTGGGGATTGACACAGGGCTATGGGGAGAGAGTGGGGCCGTGGGATTAGTGTGGGATTGATACAGGGCTATGGGGGGACAGAGGGAGTGTGGGTTTAGTTTGGGATTGATACAGTGCTATGTGGAGAGAGCAGAGCAGTGGGATTAGTGTGGGATTGATACAGTGCTATGGGCAGAGATCTGGGCAGTGGGATTAGTTTGGGGATTGATACAGGGTTATGGGTAGAGAGCAGGGCAGTGGGATTAGCCTGGGATTGGTGCAGGGCTATGGCGAGAGAGCTGGGCAGTGGAATTAGTTTGGGATTGATATAGGGATATGGGCAGAGAACGTGGCTTTGAGATTCATTTGGGATTTATACAAGGGCTATGGGGAGTGAGCAAGGCAGTGGGATGAGTCTCAGATTGATACATGGCCATGGAAAGAGATCAGGGCAGTGGGATTAGTTTGGGATGACACAGGGCTATGCGGAGAGCTGGGGCAATGGGCTTAATTTTGCATTTATACAGGACTATGGGGAGAGAGTGGGGCAGTGGGATTGATTTGAATTTGAAACAGGGCTATGGAGAAAGCGTGGGGCAGTGGAATTAGTTTGGGGATCAGACAGGGCTATGGGGAGAGAGCGTGGCAGTGGAATTAGTTTGGTATTGATATAGGGCTATGGGCAGAGAACGTGGCAATGAGATTCATTTGGGATTTATACAAGGGCTATGGGGAGAGAGTGGGGCAATGGGAATAGTTTGGGGATTGATAAAGGGCTATGGGGAAAGCTTGGGCAGTGGGATTAGTTTGGGGATCAGACAGGGCAATGGGGAGAGAGCGTGGCAGTTGGATTAGTTTGGGATTGATACAGGGCTATGGGCAGCGAGCGGGGCAGTGGGATTAGTTTGGGATTGATACAGGGCTATGGGCAGAGAGCGGGGCTGTGGGATTAGTTGGGGATTGATACAGTGCTCTTGGGAGAGAGCGGGGCAATGGGATTCGTTTGGGATTGATACAGGGCTATGGAGAGAGAGTGGGGCAGTGGGATTAGTTTGGGAATGATACAGGGCTATGGGGAGAGAGCGGTACAGTGAGATTAGCCTGGGATTGATACAGGGCTATGGGGAAAGCGCGGGGCAGTGGTATCACTTTGAGTTTGATACTGGTCTATGGGGAGAGCGCGGGGTGGTGAGATTTGTCTGGGATTGATACAGGGCTATGGAAAGAGAGCGGGACATTGTGATTAGACTGGGATGGATACAGGCCTACAGGGGGACAGAGGGACAGTGGGTTTAATTTGGGATTGATACAGGGCTATGTGGAGACAGCAGGGCAGTGGGATTAGTGTGCAATTGATACAGGTCTATGGGGAGAGAGCAGGACAGTGTGATTCGTCTGGGATTGAATCAGGGCTATGGGGGACAGAGGGAGTGTGGGTTTAGTTTGGGATTGATACAGTGCTATGTGGAGAGATCAGGGCAGTGGGATTAGTTTGGGGATTGATATAGGGCTATGGGGGGAGAGCGTGGCAGTGGAATTAGTTTGGGATTGATACAGGACTATGGGGAGAGAGCAGGGCAGTGTGGTTCATTTGGAATTGATACAGGGCTATGGGGTGAGAGTGGAGGAGTGGGAATACGGTGGGATTGATACAGGGCTATGGGGTGAGAGTGGAGGAGTGGGAATACGGTGGGATTGATATAGGGCTATGGGGAGCGAGCGGGGCAGTGAGATTAGTCTAGGATTGATACACAGCTATGGAAAGAGAGCGGGGCATTGCGATTAGACTGGGATGGATACAGGCCTACGGGGGGACATAGGGACAGTGGGTTTAGTTTGGAATTGATACAGTGCTATGTGGAGAGAGCAGGGCAGTGTGATTCGTCTGGGATTGATACAGTGCTATGTGGAGAGAGCAGAGCAGTGGGATTAGTGTGGGATTGATATAGGGCTATGGGCAGAGATCTGGGCCATGCGACTAGTTTGGGGATTGACACAGGGCTATGTGGAGAGAGTGAGGCAGTGGGATTAGTTTGGAGATTGACACAGGGCAAAGGGGAGAAAGCCGGGCAGTGGGTTTAGTTTGGGATTGATACAGGGCTATGGGGAGAGAGTGGGGCAGTGTGATTCGTCTGGAATGTTACAGGGCTATGGGAGGACAGAGGGAGTGTGGGTTTAGTTTGGGATTGATACAGTGCTATGTGGAGAGAGCAGAGCAGTGGGATTAGTTTGGGATTGATACAGGCCTATGGGGAGAGAGCGGCGCAGTGGGATTAGTTTGGGATTGACACGGGGCTATGGGGAGGGAGCAGGGCAGTGGGATTAATTTTGGATTGACACATGACTATGGGGAGAGTGTGCGGCAGTGAGATTAGCCTAGGATTGTTGCAGGGCTATGGCGAGAGAGCGGGACAGTGGGATGAGTCTCAGATTGATACATGGCCATGGAAAGAGATCAGGGCAGTGGGATTAGTTTGGGATTGACACAGGGCTATGCGGAGATCTGGGGCAATGGGATTAATTTTGCATTAATACAGGACTATGGGGAGAGAGTGGGGCAGTGGGATTAATTTGAATTTGAAACAGGGCTATGGAGAAAGCGTGAGGCAGTGGAATTAGTTTGGGGATCTGACAGGGCTATGGGGAGAGAGGGTGGCAGTGGAATTAGTTTGGGATTGATACAGGGCTATGGGCAGAGAACAGTGCAGTGAGATTCATTTGGGATTTATCCAAGGGCTATGGGGAGACAGCGAGCCAGTGGGAGTAGTTTGCGAATGATACAGAGCTATGGGGAGGGAGCGGGGCAGTGGGAATAGTTTGGGGATTGATAAAGGGCTATGGGGAGAGAGTGGGGCAGTGGGATTAGTTTGAATTTGAAACAGGGCTATGGGGAAAGCTTGGGGCAGTGGGATTAGTTTGAGGATCAGACAGGAATATGGGGAGAGAGCGTGGGATTAGTTTGGGATTGATACAGGGCTATGAGCCGAGAGCGGGGCAGTGGGATTAGTTGGGGGTTGATACAGTGCTCTTGGGAGAGAGCGGGGCAATGGGATTCATTTGGAGATTGATACAGGCCTATGAGGAGAGAGCGGGGCAATTGCATTAGTTTGAGTTTGATACAGGGCTATGGGGAGATAGCACGGCAGTGGGATTAGTCTGGGATCGATCCAGGGCTATGGGGGGAGAGAGAGACTGTGGGATTAGTTTGGGATTGATACAGGGCTATGGGGAGAGAGTGGGGCAGTGGGAATAGTTTGGGATTGATACAGGGCTATGGGCAGACAGCAAGGCATTGGGATTCATTTGGGATTGATACAGGTCTATGGGGAGAGAGTGGGGCAGTGGGATTAGTTTGGGATTGACACAGGGCTATGTGAAGAGCGTGGGGCAGTGGGATTAGTTTGGGGAATGATACAGGGCTATGGGGAGAGAGCGTGTCAGTGGGATTAGTTTGAGTTTGAAACAGGGCTATGGGGAGAGAGCGTGGGGCATGGGATTAGTTTATGGTTCAGACAGGGCTATGGGGAGAGAGCGTGGCATTGGGATTAGTGTGGGATTGATACAGGGCTATGGGCAGAGAACGGGGCAGTGGGATTCATTTACGATTTATTCAGCGTTATGGGGAGAGAGCAGGGCAATGGGATTACTGTGGGATTGATACATGACTACGGAGGGGACAGAGGGACAGTGGGTTTAGTTTGAGATTGATATGGTGCTATGTGGAGAGAGCAGGACAGTGGGATTAGTTTGGGATTGATACAGTGCTATGTGGAGAGAGCGGATCAGTGGGATTCGGCTGGGATTGATACCGGGCTACTGGGGGAGAGCGGGGCAGTGGGATTAGTTTGGGATTGATACAGGGCTATGGGGGGGACAAACGGAGTGTGGGTTTAGTTTGGGATTGATACAGGGCTATGGGGAGAACGCGGGGCAGTGGGATTAGTTTGGGATTGATACAGGGCTATGGGGAGAGAGCGGGGCAGTGTGATTCATCTGGGAATGTTACAGGGCTATGGGGGGACAGAGGGAGTGTGGGTTTAGTTTGGGATTGATACAGTGCTATGTGGAGAGAGCAGAGCTGTGGGATTAATGTGGGATTGATACAGGGCTATGCGCAGAGTTCTGGGCAGTGGGATTAGTTTGGGGATTGATGCAGGGCTATGGGGAGAGAGCGGGGCAGTGGGATTAGTTTGGGATTGATACAGGGCTATGGGGAGAACGCAGGGCAGTGGGATTAGTTTGGGATTGACACATGACTATGTGGAGAGCGTAGGGCAGTGGGATTAGTTTGGGGATTGATACAGGGCCATGGGGAGAGAGCGTGGCATTGGGATTAGTTTGGGATTGATACAGGGCTATGGGCAGAGAACGGGGCAGTGGGATTCATTTGCGATTTATTCAGGGCTATGGGGAGAGAGCGGGGCAATGGGATTACAGTGGGATTGATACAGGTCTACGGGGGACAGAGGGACAGTGGGTTTAGTTTGAGATTGATACAGTGCTATGTGGAGAGAGCAGGGCAGTGGGATTAGTTTGGGATTGATACGGTGCTATGTGGAGAGAGTGGGGCAGTGGGATTAGTTTGGGATTGATACAGGGCTATGAGGGGACAGAGGGAGTGCATGTTTACATTGGGATTGAAACAGTGCTATATGGATAGAGCAGGGCTGTGAGATTAGTGTGGGATTGATACAGGGCAATGGGGAGCAATTGGGGCAGTGGGATTAGTTTGGGATTGATACAGGGCTATGGGGAGAATGTGCGGCAGTGGGATGAGTCTCGGATTGATACAGGGCTATGGAAAGAGATCAGGGCAGTGGGATTGGTTTCGTATTGACACAGGGCTATGGGGAGAGAGCGCTGCAGTGGGATTAGTTTGGGGATTGATAAAGGGCTATGGGGAGAGAGTGGGGCAGTGGGATTCGCCTGGGATTGATACAGGGCAATGGGGAGAGAGCAGGGCAGTGGGAATAGTTTGGGAATTGATAAAGGACTATGGGTGGAGAGTGGGGCAGTGGGCTCAGTTTGAGTTTGAAACAGGGCTATTAGGAAAGGGTGGGGCAGTGGGATTAGTTTGGGGATCAGCCAGAGCTATGGGGAGAAAGCGTGGCAGTGGGAATAGTTTAGTATTGATACAGGGCTATGGGCAGAGAGCAAGGCATTGGGATTCATTTGGGATTTATTCAGGGCTATGGGGAGAGAGCGGGGCAATGGGATTAGTGTGGGATAGATAAGGGCTATGGGGAGAGAGCGAGGCAGTGGAATTAGTTTGCGAATGATACAGGGCTATGGTCAGAGAATGGGCCAGTGGGATTAATTTGGGATTCATACAGGTCTCTGGGGAGAGAAGGGGGCAGTGAAATTACTTTGGGGATTGATACAGGGCTGTGGGGAGAGTGCGGGGCAGTGCAGTTAGTTTGGGATTGATACAGGGCTATGGGGAGAGCAGAGCAATGTGGTTCGTTTGGAATTGATACAGGGCTATGGGGAGAGAGCGGAGGAGTGTGAATATGGTGGGATTGATATAGGGCTATGAGGAGCGAGCGGGGCAGTGGGATTAGTCTAGGATTGATACAGGGCTATGGCGAGTAAGTGTGGCAGTGGGATTACGGTGGGATTGATACAGGGCTATGGGGAGAGAGTGAGATAGTGGGATTAGTTTGGAGATTGACACAGGGCAAAGGGGAGAAAGTGGGGCAATGGGATTAGTTTGGGACTGATATACGGCTATGGTGAGAGAGTGGGGTAGTGCGAATAGTTTGGGATTGATGCAGGGCTATGTGGGGAGAGCAGGGCTGTGGGAATTGTTTGGGGCTTGACACAGGGCCACGGGGAGAAAGCGCGGCAATGGGAGTAATTTGGGATTAATACAGTGCTATTGGGAGAGAGCGGGGCAGTGGGGTTAGTGTGGGATTGAGACAGGGCTATGGGGAGAGAGAGGGACAGTGGGATTAGTTTGGGACTGATACAGGGCTATGGGGAGAGCACGGGGAAATGGGATTAATTTTGGATTAATACAGGACTATGAGGAAAGAGTGGGGCAGTGGGATTAGCCTGGGATTGATACAGGGCAATGGGGAGAGAGCGGAGCAGTGGGAATAATTTGAGATTGATACAGGGCTATGGGGAGAGAGTGGGGCAGTGGGATTAGTGTGGGATTGATACAGGGCTATGGGGAGAGAGTAGGGCAGTGGGATTAGTTTGGAGATTGACATAGGGCAAAGGGGAGAAAGCGGGGTAGTGGGTTTAGTTTGGGATTGATACAGGGCTATGGGGAGAGAGCGGGGCAGTGTGATTCGTCTGGGAATGTTACAGGGCTATGGGGGGACAGAGGGAGTGTGGGTTTAGTTTGGGATTGATACAGTGCTATGTGGAGAGAGCAGAGCAGTGGGATTAGTGTGGGATTGATACAGGGCTATGCGCAGAGATCTGGGCAGTGCGATTAGTTTGGGGCTTGATACAGGGCTATGGGGAGAACGCGGGGCAGTGAGATTAGTTTGGGATTGACACATGGCTATGTGGAGAGCGTAGGGCAGTGGGATTAGTTTGGGGATTGATACAGGGCTATGGGGAGAGAGCGTGGCATTGGGATTAGTTTGGGATTGATACAGGGCTATCGGCAGAGAACGGGGCAGTGGGATTCATTTGCGATTTATTCAGGGCTATGGGGAGAGAGCGGGGCAATGGGATTACAGTGGGATTGATACAGGGCTACGGGGGGACAGAGGGACAGTGGGTTTAGTTTGAGATTGATACAGTGCTATGTGGAGAGAGCAGGGCAGTGGGATTAGTTTGGGATTGATACGGTGCTATGTGGAGAGAGCAGGGCAGTGGGATTAGTTTGGGATTGATACAGGGCTATGAGGGGACAGAGGGAGTGCGTGTTTACATTGGGATTGATACAGTGCTATATGGATAGAGCAGGGCTGTGAGATTAGTGTGGGATTGATACAGGGCAATGGGGAGCGATTGGGGCAGCGGGATTAGTTTGCGGATTGATACAGGGCTATGGGGAGAATGTGCGGCAGTGGGATGAGTCTCGGATTGATACAGGGCTATGGAAAGAGATCAGGGCAGTGGGATTGGTTTCGTATTGACACAGGGCTATGGGGAGAGAGCGCTGCAGTGGGATTAGTTTGGGGATAGATAAAGGGCTATGGAGAGAGAGTGGGGCAGTGGGATTAGCCTGGGATTGATGCAGGGCTATGGGGAGAGAGTCGGGCAGTGGGTTTAGCCTGGGATTGATACAGGGCAATGGGGAGAACGCGGGGCAGTGGGATTAGTTTGGGATTGATACAGGGCTATGGGGGGAGAGCGGGGCAGTGGGATTAGTTTGGGATTGATACAGGGCTATGGGGGGGACAAACGGAGTGTGGGTTTAGTTTGGGATTGATACAGGGCTATGGGGAGAACGCGGGGCAGTGGGATTAGTTTGGGATTGATACAGGGCTATGGGGAGAGAGCGGGGCAGTGTGATTCATCTGGGAATGTTACAGGGCTATGGGGGGACAGAGGGAGTGTGGGTTTAGTTTGGGATTGATACAGTGCTATGTGGAGAGAGCAGAGCTGTGGGATTAATGTGGGATTGATACAGGGCTATGCGCAGAGTTCTGGGCAGTGGGATTAGTTTGGGGATTGATGCAGGGCTATGGGGAGAGAGCGGGGCAGTGGGATTAGTTTGGGATTGATACAGGGCTATGGGGAGAACGCAGGGCAGTGGGATTAGTTTGGGATTGACACATGACTATGTGGAGAGCGTAGGGCAGTGGGATTAGTTTGGGGATTGATACAGGGCTATGGGGAGAGAACGGGGCAGTGGGATTCATTTGCGATTTATTCAGGGCTATGGGGAGAGAGCGGGGCAATGGGATTACAGTGGGATTGATACAGGTCTACGGGGGACAGAGGGACAGTGGGTTTAGTTTGAGATTGATACAGTGCTATGTGGAGAGAGCAGGGCAGTGGGATTAGTTTGGGATTGATACGGTGCTATGTGGAGAGAGTGGGGCAGTGGGATTAGTTTGGGATTGATACAGGGCTATGAGGGGACAGAGGGAGTGCATGTTTACATTGGGATTGAAACAGTGCTATATGGATAGAGCAGGGCTGTGAGATTAGTGTGGGATTGATACAGGGCAATGGGGAGCAATTGGGGCAGTGAGATTAGTTTGGGATTGATACAGGGCTATGGGGAGAATGTGGGGCAGTGGGATGAGTCTCGGATTGATACAGGGCTATGGAAAGAGATCAGGGCAGTGGGATTGGTTTCGTATTGACACAGGGCTATGGGGAGAGAGCGCTGCAGTGGGATTAGTTTGGGGATTGATAAAGGGCTATGGGGAGAGAGTGGGGCAGTGGGATTAGCCTGGGATTGATACAGGGCAATGGGGAGAGAGCAGGGCAGTGGGAATAGTTTGGGAATTGATAAAGGACTATGGGTGGAGAGTGGGGCAGTGGGCTCAGTTTGAGTTTGAAACAGGGCTATTAGGAAAGGGTGGGGCAGTGGGATTAGTTTGGGGATCAGCCAGAGCTATGGGGAGAAAGCGTGGCAGTGGGAATAGTTTGGGATTGATACAGGGCTATGGGCAGAGAGCAAGGCATTGGGATTCATTTGGGATTTATTCAGGGCTATGGGGAGAGAGCGGGGCAATGGGATTAGTGTGGGATAGATAAGGGCTATGGGGAGAGAGCGAGGCAGTGGAATTAGTTTGCGAATGATACAGGGCTATGGTCAGAGAATGGGCCAGTGGGATTAATTTGGGATTCATACAGGTCTCTGGGGAGAGAAGGGGGCAGTGAAATTACTTTGGGGATTGATACAGGGCTGTGGGGAGAGTGCGGGGCAGTGCAGTTAGTTTGGGATTGATACAGGGCTATGGGGAGAGCAGAGCAATGTGGTTCGTTTGGAATTGATACAGGGCTATGGGGAGAGAGCGGAGGAGTGTGAATATGGTGGGATTGATATAGGGCTATGAGGAGCGAGCGGGGCAGTGGGATTAGTCTAGGATTGATACAGGGCTATGGCGAGTAAGTGTGGCAGTGGGATTACGGTGGGATTGATACAGGGCTATGGGGAGAGAGTGAGATAGTGGGATTAGTTTGGAGATTGACACAGGGCAAAGGGGAGAAAGTGGGGCAGTGGGATTAGTTTGGGACTGATATACGGCTATGGTGAGAGAGTGGGGTAGTGCGAATAGTTTGGGATTGATGCAGGGCTATGTGGGGAGAGCAGGGCTGTGGGAATTGTTTGGGGCTTGACACAGGGCCACGGGGAGAAAGCGCGGCAATGGGAGTAATTTGGGATTAATACAGTGCTATTGGGAGAGAGCGGGGCAGTGGGGTTAGTGTGGGATTGAGACAGGGCTATGGGGAGAGAGAGGGACAGTGGGATTAGTTTGGGACTGATACAGGGCTATGGGGAGAGCACGGGGAAATGGGATTAATTTTGGATTAATACAGGACTATGAGGAAAGAGTGGGGCAGTGGGATTAGCCTGGGATTGATACAGGACAATGGGGAGAGAGCGGAGCAGTGGGAATAATTTGAGATTGATACAGGGCTATGGGGAGAGAGTGGGGCAGTGGGATTAGTGTGGGATTGATACAGGGCTATGGGGAGAGAGTAGGGCAGTGGGATTAGTTTGGAGATTGACATAGGGCAAAGGGGAGAAAGCGGGGTAGTGGGTTTAGTTTGGGATTGATACAGGGCTATGGGGAGAGAGCGGGGCAGTGTGATTCGTCTGGGAATGTTACAGGGCTATGGGGGGACAGAGGGAGTGTGGGTTTAGTTTGGGATTGATACAGTGCTATGTGGAGAGAGCAGAGCAGTGGGATTAGTGTGGGATTGATACAGGGCTATGCGCAGAGATCTGGGCAGTGCGATTAGTTTGGGGCTTGATACAGGGCTATGGGGAGAACGCGGGGCAGTGAGATTAGTTTGGGATTGACACATGGCTATGTGGAGAGCGTAGGGCAGTGGGATTAGTTTGGGGATTGATACAGGGCTATGGGGAGAGAGCGTGGCAGTGGGATTAGCCTGGGATTGATACAGGGCAATGGGGAGAACGCGGGGCAGTGGGATTAGTTTGGGATTGATACAGGGCTATGGGGAGAGAGCGGGGCAGTGTGATTCGTCTGGGAATGTTACAGGGCTATGGGGGGACAGAGGGAGTGTGGGTTTAGTTTGGGATTGATACAGTGCTCTGTGGAGAGAGCAGAGCAGTGGGATTAGTGTGGGATTGATACAGGGCTATGCGCAGAGATCTGGGCAGTGCGATTAGTTTGGGGCTTGTTACAGGGCTATGGGGAGAGAGTGGGACAGTGGGATTAGTTTGGGATTGATACAGGGCTATGGGGAGAACGCGGGGCAGTGGGATTAGTTTGGGATTGACACATGGCTATGTGGAGAGCGTAGGGCAGTGGGATTAGTTTGGGGATTGATACAGGGCTGTGGGGAGAGAGCATGGCATTGGGATTAGTTTGGGATTGATACAGGGTCTATGGGCAGAGAACGGGGCAGTGGGATTAGTTTGGGATTGATACAGGGCTAAGGGAAGAGAGCGGGGCAGTGGGATTAGTTTGGGGATTGATACAGGGCTATGGGGAGAGAGCGGGGCAGTGGGATTAGTTTGGGATTGATACAGGGCTAAGGGAAGAGAGCGGGGCAGTGGGATTAGTTTGGGGATTGATACAGGGCTATGGGGAGAGCGTGGGGTAGTGAGATTTGTCTGGGATTGATAGTGGGCTATGGAGAGAGAGCTGGGCAGTGGGATTAGTTTGAGTTTGATTCAGGGCTTTGGATGGAGAGCAGGGCACTGAGATTAGTTTGCGATTGATACAGGGCTCTGGGGAGAGAACGGGGCAGTGGAATTACTTTGGGGATTGATACAGGGCTATGGGGAGATAGCGCAGCATTGGGATTAGTCTGGGATCGATCCAGGGATATGGGGGGAGAGAGAGACAATGGGATTAGTTTGGGATTGATACAGTGCTATGTGGAGAGAGTGAGTCAGAGGGACTAGTCTGGGATCGATCCAGGACTATGGGGGGGAGAGAGAGAGATAGGGGTGGGATTAGTTTGGGATTGATACAGTGCTATGTGGAGAGAGCAGGGCAGTAGGATTTGTCTGGGATTGATACAGGCCTACGGGGGAACAGAGGGACAGTGGGTTTAGTTTGGGATTGATACAGTGCTATATGGAGAGAGCAGGGCAATGGGATTAGTGTGGGATTGATACAGGGCAATGGGGAGAGAGCGGGGCAGTGGGAATCGTCTGGGATTGATACAGGGCTATGTGGAGAAAGCAGGGCAGTGGGATTAGTGTGGGATTGATACAGCGTTATGTGGAGAGAGCAGGGCAGTAGGATTAGTGTGGGATACAGGGCAATGGGGAGAGAGTGGAGCAGTGGGATTTTTCTGGGATTGATACAGTGCTATGGGGGGACAGAGGGAGTTTGGGTTTAGTTTGGGATTGATACAGAGCCATGGTGAGAGAATGGGCCAGTGGGATTAATTTCGGATTCATACAGGGCTCTGTGGAGAGAAGGGGGAAGTGAGATTACTTTCGGGATTGATACAGGGCTATGGTGAGAGAGCGAGGTAGTGCGGTTCAATTGGGATTGATACAGGGCTATGGGGAGAGAGTGGGCAGTGATATTAGTCTGGGATTGATACAGGGCTATGGGGAGAGAGCGGGGCAATGCGGTTAGATCGGGATTGATACAGGGCTATGGGGAGAGAGTTGGGCAATGGGATTAGTCTGGGATTGATACAGGGCTATGGGGAGAAACGGGGCAGTGGCATTAGTTTGGGATTGATACAGGGCTATGGGGAGAGAGTGGGGCAGTGGGATTAGTCAGGGCTTGATACTGGGCTATGGGGAGAGAGCAGGGCAGTAGGATTACTCTGGATTTGATACAAGGCAATGGCATGTGAGCAGGGCAGTGGGTTAGTTTGGGATTGATACAGGGCTATGGTGAGAGAATGGGGCAGTGGGATTAGTTTGGGATTGATACAGGGCTATGGGGAGAGAGCGGGGCAGTGGGATTAGTTTGGGATTGATACAGGGCTATGGGGAGAGAGCGTGGCTGTGGGATTAGTTTGGGATTGATACTGGTCTGTGGGGTGAGCGAGGTGTAATTGGGAGTAGTTTCAGTTTGATAGAGGGCAATGGTTACAGAGCCGTTCAGTATGATGAATTTGGGAGTTGAAACAGGGTTATTCGGAGAGCGCAGGGCAATGGGATTAATTTTGGATTGATACTGGGCTATGGGGAGAGAGCGGGGCAGTGGGATTAGTTTGTGACTGATACAGGGCTATGGGTGGAGAGTGGGGCACTGAGATTAGTTTGGGACTGATACAGGGCTATGGATGGAGAGCGGGGCACTGAGATTAGTTTCGGATTGATACAGGGCAATGGGGAGAACTCTCCAACAGAGGGCGCTGGTGAGAAGTGACTGAAGCATTCTGGGAGAAGTCATCGCAGCCAACGCGACTCAGGAGGGAACCGAGGAGAAGGACTCTTGCACTCAACAGGAGGAAGGGCATCCAACAGAGGGCGCTAGTGAGAAGTGACTGAAGCATTCTGGGAGAAGTCATCGCAGCCACCACGAGTCAGGAGGGAATCGAGGAGGACCCACTGTCAAAGAACGGAATAGCCCCAAACATTACATTGCTGTAGCGTTTCCATCCCACCCTCCTCCTCAAACCTAAAAAAAGAGAGGAAGAGGCAGTGCCTTCAGGAGTGCACCAGACCTGTGAGGGACACTCTTCTGAAAGTGGATTTTAAAGAAAAAGCAGCTGATTGGTGAGTAAATCCTGGGAGCAGACTCGAAGGGAGGAGCACCGGAGTGGTGGGTATAAATCTAACTAACCTCGGGGATTTGCGACCTTGTCTCAGGTAGCAGATTCGGAGGGAGGGGCACTGGAGCAGTGACCTCAGGGCACAGAGTAACTGAAGCCAAAACTGAAAAAGTGACATCACAGGAAAGCTGTGACCTGATTGGTTGGTAGGAAATCTGCACCAAAATTGGAAAAAAAAACATCGCCGAGCTAATTAATAAACTAATTATCTAAGTCGAGATGGCTGGGCAGGTGATGTGCTGTAGCTGTAGGATGTGGGAACTGGCAGATCCCATTGCGAGCCGCAGTGACCACATCTGCACCAAGTGTTGGTTGCTGGAGGAACTCCGGCTCAGAATTGATGAGCTGGAGTCCGAGCTCCGGACGCTGCAGTACATCCGGGAGGGGGAGAGTTACCTGGACGCTTTGTTTCAGGAGGCGGTCACACCCGGTAGATTAAGTACCTCAAGTCTGGTCAGTGGTCATGGTCAGCAGGGTGACTGCAAGTGAGGCAGGTAGATGGATCCTGTGATCAGGAACAGAGGAGCCTCAGTTCTTGACCTTGTCCAACAGGTACGAGCTACATGCTCCCTGTGTGGATGAGGAAGAGGGCTGTAGGGAGGATGAGCCAGCTGACCACGGCACCGTGGCACAGGAGGCTATTCAAGAGGGGGGAGCAAAAAGACAAGTGGTAGTTGTAGGGGATTCTATAATTAGGGGAATTGATAGCTTCCTTTGTAAGCAGGATCGAGAGTCCTGCAGGGTATGTTGCCTGCCCGGTGCCAGGGTGAGGGACATCTCTCACCGGCTTGAAAGGATATTGGAGAGGGATGGGGAGGATCCAGTTGTTGTGGACCACGTCGGGACAAATAACATAGGTAAGACTAGGAAAGAGGACCAGTTTGGGGATTATCAGGAACTAGGAACTAAATTAAAGAACAGATCCTCAAGGGTTATAATCTCCGGATTACTACCCGACCCACGTGCAAGTTGGCATAGGGACGCGAGAATAAAGGAAGTAAACACGTGGCTAAAGGTGTGGTGCGGGAAAGAGGGGTTCCATTTCGTGGGGCACTGGTGTCAGTATTGGATCAGGAGGGATCTGCACCGTTGGGACAGTCTCCACCTGAACGGATCTGGGACATGTTCTAGCGAAAAGGGTAAATAGGGTGGTCAACAGGACTTAAACTAGAAAGTGGGGGGGGGGGGGGGGGGAGGAGGGTAAAACTCCAAGAAGTATGACTAATGGGAAACAAAGCAGCAGGTTAGCGTGTGGGGGGCTGGATTCAACTTCATGGAAAATTATGAAAAAACTGAAAAGAAAGGAGAGCCCAGGAGAGGCTATTAAAGTCTCCAGAACACAAAATAGGACAGAGTGTTTGGAAAGGGCTAGGAATCTAACTTCAAGCACATCAGATAAAGAGACGACAATGAGAAAGGAGTCGGGAAACACAGGATTGAAGGTGTTGTATCTGAATGCACGCAGTATACGAAATAAGGTAAATGAGCTTGTGGTGCAGATTGAAATTGGCAGGTATGATGTGGTGGGCATCACGGAGACATGGCTGCAAGGGGATCAGGACTGGGAGCTAAATATCCAAGGATATACATCCTATCGAAAAGATAGGCAGGTTGGCAGAGGGCGTGGGGTTGCTTTGTTAGTAAGAAATGAAATTAAATCGATAGCAAGAAATGATGTAGGGTCAGATGATGTAGAATCTGTGTGAGTAGAGTTGAGGAACCGCAAAGGTAAAAAAACCATAATGGGAGTTATGTACAGGCCTCCGAACAGTAGTTAGGATGTGGGGCACAAGATACACCAGGAGATGGAAAAGGTGTGTAAGAAAGGCAAGGTTACAGTGATCATGGGGGATTTCAATATGCAGGTAGACTGGGAAAATCAGGTTGGTAGTGGATCCCAGGAAAAGGAATTTGTGGAATGTTTACGAGATGGCTTTTTGGAGCAGCTTGTGGTGGAGTCCACTGGGGAATAGGCAATTCTAGATTTAGTGACGTGAAATGAGGCAGATTTGATAAGGGAACTTAAGGTGAGGGAACCCTTAGGAGGAAGTGACCATAATATGATAGAATTTACCCTGCAATTTGAGAGGAAAAAGCTGGAATCAGATGTAACGATATTACAGTTGAATAAAGGCAACTACAGAGGCATGAGCTGGCCAGAATTGACTGGGAGATGAGCCTAGCAGGTAAGACAGTGGAACAGCAATGGCAGGAGTTTCTGGGAGTAATTTGGGAGACACAGCAAAAATTCATCCCTAGGAAGAAGAAGCATACTAAAGGGAGGACGAGGCAACCGTGGCTGACAAGGGAAGTCAGGGACAGCATAAAAGCTAAAGAGAAAGCATACAATGTGGTGAAGAGCAGTGGGAAACCAGGGGATTGGGAAGTCTACAAAGACCAACAGAGGACAACTAAAAAAGAAATAAGGAGGGAGAAGATTAAATATGAGGGTAAACTAGCCAGTAATATAAAAGAAGATTGCAAGAGATTTTTTGGATATATAAAAGGTAAGAGAGAGGCAAAAGTGGACACTGGGCTGCTGGAAAATGACACTGGAGTAGTAGTGGGGAACAAAGAAATGGTGAGGAACTGAATAGGTACTTTGCGTCAGTCTTCATGGTGGAAGACACGAGTAACATCCCCCAAAGTTCAAGAGAGTTGGGAGGCAGAGGTGAGTACGGTGGCCTTTACCAAGGAGAAGGTGCTAGGGAAAACTGAAAGGTCTGAAGGTGGATAAATCACCTGGACCAGATGGATTACACTCCAAAGTTCTGAAGGAGATAGCTGAAGAGATAGTGGAGGCGTTAGTGGTGATCTTTCAGGAATCACTGGAGTCAGGGAGGGTCCCAGAGGACTGGAAAATCGCTAATGTAACCCCCCTGTTTAAGAAGGGAGCGAGGCAAAAGACGGGAAATTACAGGCCGATTATCCTGACCTCAGTCGCTGGAAAGATTTTAGAGTCCATTATTAAGGATGAGATTTCAGAATACTTGGAAGTGCATGGTAAAATCGGGCAAAGTCAGCATGGTTTCATCAAGGGGAGGTCATGCCTGACAAATCTGTTAGAATTCTTTGAGGAGGGTAACGAGTAGGTTAGACAAAGGAGAGCCAATGGATGTTATCTACTTGGACTTCCAGAAGGCCTTTGACAAGGTGCCGCACAGGAGGCTGCTCAGTAAGATAAGAGCCCGTGGTGTTAGAGGCAAGGTACTAGCATGGATAGAAGATTGGCTGTCTGGCAGGAGGCAGAGAGTGGGGATAAGGGCGTCCTTCTCAGGATGGCGGCCGGTGACTAGTGGAGTTCCGCAGGGGTCAGTGTTGGGACCACAACTTTTCACTTTATACATTAATGATCTAGATGAAGGAACTGAGGCATCCTGGCCAAGTTTGCAGATGATACAAAGATAGGTGGAGGGACAGGTAGTATTGAGGAGGCGGGAAGGCTGCAGAAGGATTTGGACAGGTTAGGAGAATGGGCAAAGAAGTGGCAGATGGAATACAACGTGGGGAAGTGTGAGGTCATGTACTTTGGTAAGAAGAATAGAGTCATAGACTATTTTCTAAATGAGAGAATTCAGAAATCTGGAGTGCAAAGGGATTTGGGAGTCCTAGTCCAGGATTCTCTTAAGGTTAACTTGCAGGTTGAGTCGGTAGTTAGGAAGGCAAATGCAATGTTGGCATTTATTTCGAGAGGACTAGAATATAAAAGCAGGGATGTGCTGCTGAGGCTTTATAAGGCTCTGGTCAGACCACATTTAGAATTTGTGAGCAATTTTGGGCCCCGTATCTCAGGAAGGATGTGCTGGCCCTGGAGAGGGTCCAGAGGAGGTTCACAAGAATGATCCCAGGAATGAAAGGCTTAACATATGAGGAACGTTTGAGGACTCTGGGTCTATCCTTGATGGAGTTTAGAAGGATGAGGGGGGATCTGATTGAAACTTACAGAATACTGAAAGGCCTGGATAGAGTGGACGTGGGGAAGATGTTTCCATTAGTAGGAGAGACTAGGACCCGAGGGCACAGCCTCAGAGTAAAGGGAAGACCTTTTAGAACAGAGATGAGGAGAAACGTCTTTAGACAGAGAGTGGTGAATCTATGGAATTCATTGCCACAGAAGGCTGTGGAGGCCAGGTCATTGAGTGTATTTAAGACTGAGATAGATAGGTTCTTGATTGGTAAGGGGGTCAAAGGTTACGGGGAGAAGGCGGGAGAATGGGGTTGAGAAACTTATCAGTCATGAAAACAAAGAAAACTGCGGATGCTGGAAATCTAAAACAAAAACAGAATTACCTGGAAAAACTCAGTAGGTCTGGCAGCATCGGTGGAGAAGAAAAGAGTTGACGTTTCGAGTCCTCATGACCCTTCGACAGAACTTGATTTCGAGTCCAGGAAAGAGTTGAAATATAAGCTGGTTTAAGGTGTGTGGGGGGGGGGGGGGGGGGGGGGGGGGGAAGGAGAGAGAGAGAGAGACAGAGGTGCTTGTGTAGACAAACAAGCAGTGATAGAAGCAGATCATCAAAAGATGTCAGTAACAATGGTGCAAAAGAACACATAGGTGTTAAAGTTAAAGTTGGTGATATTATCTAAACGAATGTGCTAATTAAGAATGGATGGTAGGGCACTCAAGGTACAGCTCTAGTGGGGGTGGGGGGAGCATAAAGGATTTTAAAATATTTAAAAATAATGGAAATAGGTGGGAAAAGAAAAATCTATAAAATTTATAGGGAAAAAAAAGGGGGAAAAAAAGGGGGAAACAGAAAGGGGGTGGGGATGGGGGAGGGAGCTCACGACCTAAAGTTATTGAATTCAATATTCAGACCGGAAGGCTGTAAGGTGCCTAGTCGGAAGATGAGGTGTTGTTCCTCCAGTTTGCGTTGGGCTTCACTGGAACAATGCAGTAAGCCAAGGACAGACATGTGGGCAAGAGAGCAGGGTGGAGTGTTAAAATGGCAAGCCACAGGGAGGTTTGGGTCATTCTTGCGGACAGACCGCAGGTGTTCTGCAAAGCGGTCGCCCAGTTTACGTTTGGTCTCTCCAATGTAGAGGAGACCACATTGGGAGCAACGAATGCAGTAGACTAAGTTGGGGGAAATGCAAGTGAAATGCTGCTTCACTTGAAAGGAATGTTTGGGCCCTTGGACGGTGAGGAGAGAGGAAGTGAAGGGGCAGGTGTTACATCTTTTGCGTGGGCATGGGGTGGTGCCATAGGAGGGGGTTGAGGAGTAGGGGGTGATGGAGGAGTGGACCAGGGTGTCCCGGAGGGAGCGATCCCTACGGAATGCCGATAAGGGGGGTGAAGGGAAGATGTGTTTGGTGGTGGCATCATGCTGGAGTTGGCGGAAAATGGCGGAGGATGATCCTTTGAATGCGGAGGCTGGTGGGGTGATAAGTGAGGACAAGGGGGACCCTATCATGTTTCTGGGAGGGAGGAGAAGGCGTGAGGGCGGATGCGCGGGAGATGGGCCGGACACGGTTGAGGGCCCTGTCAACGACCGTGGGTGGAAAACCTCGGTTAAGGAAGAAGGAGGACATGTCAGAGGAACCGTTTTTGAAGGTAGCATCATCGGAACAGATGCGACGAAGGCGAAGGAACTGGGAGAATGGGATGGAGTCCTTACAGGAAGCGGGGTGTGAGGAGCTGTAGTCGAGGTAGCTGTGGGAGTCGGTGGGTTTGTAGTGGATATTGGTGGACAGTCTATCACCAGAGATTGAGACAGAGAGGTCAAGGAAGGGAAGGGAAGTGTCAGAGATGGACCACGTGAAAATGATGGAGGGGTGGAGATTGGAAGCAAAATTAATAAATTTTTCCAAGTCCCGACGAGAGCATGAAGCAGCACCGAAGTAATCATCGATGTACCGGAGAAAAAGTTGTGGAAGGGGGCCGGGGGGTAGGACTGCAACAAGGAATGTTCCACAT
>JANJGN010000036.1:6084217-6241717 GCA_026770705.1 Isurus oxyrinchus
GAACCAAACAGCCCAGCGGAACTTTTGTTTTAATTCGTTCATGGGACGTGGGCACGGTTGGTGAGGGAGGGGTAAGGGGAGGGAGGGGTAAAGGGAGGGAGGGGTAAGGGGAGGTAGGGGTAAAGGGAGGGAGGGGTAAGGGGAGGGAGGGGTAAGGGGAGGGAGGAGTAAAGGGAGGGAAGGGTAGGGGGAGGGAAGGGTAAGGGGAGGGAGGGGTAAGGGGAGGGAGGAGTAAAGGGAGGGAGGGGTAAGGGGAGGGAGGGGTAAGGGGAGGGAGGGGTAAAGGGAGGGAGGGGTAAAGGGAGGGAAGGGTAAGGGGAGGGAGGGGTAAGGGGAGGGAAGGGTAAGGTGAGGGAAGGGTAAGGGGAGGGAGGAGTAAAGGGTAGAGGGAGGGAAGGGTAAGGGGAGGGAGGAGTCAAGGGAGGGAGGGGTAAGGGGAGGGAGGGGTAAAGGGAGGGAGGGGTAAGGGGAGGGAGGAGTAAAGGGAGGGAGGGGTAAGGGGAGGGAGGGGTAAGGCGAGGGAGGAGTAAAGGGAGGGAGGGGTAAGGGGAGGAAGGGGTAAGGGGAGGGAGGAGTAAAGGGAGGGAGGGGTAAGGGGAGGGAGGGGTAAAGGGAGGGAGGAGTAAAGGGAGGGAGGGGTAAGGGGAGGGAGGAGTAAAGGGAGGGAGGGGTAAGGGGAGGGAGGGGTAAAGGGAGGGAGGGGTAAGGGGAGGGAGGGGTATCACTCTCCTCTCTGCTTATCTGGCAAAGATCGAAGGTTCACGTGTACAGTATAAAGCTGTAACCCACTAGGCCCATAGCCTTGTATCCCATGGCTTCACAAGTGCACATCCAAATACTTAAACCAGCTTATATTTCACCCCTTTCCTATTTCTACTTAGTTCTGTTGAAGGGTCATGAGGACTCGAAACGTTAAGATGCTGTCAGACCTGCTGAGTTTTTCCAGGTATTCCTGTTTCTGTTTTTATTTTGGAATTCCAGCATCCACAGTTCTTTTTGTTTTTCATGCCTTCCTTTACAAAGATGGCCGGCACAGCAACTCTTAACGGAAGCTCTCTCGAAACAAGAAGTCGTGCTTCTTTCCTTTACAGAAATGC
The DNA here is from genome assembly GCA_026770705.1 of Isurus oxyrinchus. NCBI lineage: Eukaryota > Metazoa > Chordata > Chondrichthyes > Lamniformes > Lamnidae > Isurus > Isurus oxyrinchus. The sequence goes on from JANJGN010000036.1 coordinate 6,085,315, forward strand.
CGGCGGCGCGTGCGCAGTGCGGAACCCTGCCCACCACAGAAAGGGCCAAAGCGCATGCTCATTGTGGTCCGCGACCACTCTACCAAGATGGCCCGGACGCAGGACTGAACAACCTTTACAAATATGGCTCGACGGCCACCGGAAGGAAACCTCGGACCTTTACAAAGAGGGCGGCGGCGCATGCTCCTTTGTGCTTCTAGCCGGCGCGTGACGTGTTTCCGCACTGAGCGGGAGCATGGAGTTCGCGGAGAAACAACTGAGGCAGCGGGGGTGGAGGAGAGGTAAATGGTGGGGAGGGGGATAGAGCAGCGCAGGGTGAGTGGGTGGGGACGGGGAGGGGGATAGAGCAGCGCAGGATGACTGGATGGGGAGGGGGATAGAGCAGCGCAGGATGACTGGATGGGGACGGGGAGGGGGATAAAGCAGCGCAGGGTGACTGGATGGGGAGGGGGATAGAGCAGCGCAGGGTGACTGGATGGGGACGGGGAGGGGGATAGAGCAGCGCAGGATGACTGGATGGGGAGGGGGATAGAGCAGCGCAGGATGACTGGATGGGGACGGGGAGGGGGATAAAGCAGCGCAGGGTGACTGGATGGGGAGGGGGATAGAGCAGTGCAGGGTGACTGGATGGGGACGGGGAGGGGGATAGAGCAGCGCAGGGTGACTGGATGGGGACGGGGAGGGGGATAGAGCAGTGCAGGGTGACTGGATGGGGGATAGAGCAGCGCAGGGTGACTGAATGGGGACGGGGAGGGGGATAAAGCAGCGCAGGGTGACTGGATGGGGAGGGGGATAGAGCAGTGCAGGGTGACTGGATGGGGACGGGAAGGGGGATAGAGCAGCGCAGGATGACTGGATGGGGACGGGAAGGGGGATAGAGCAGCGCAGGGTGACTGGATGGGGAGGGGGATAGAGCAGCGCAGGGTGACTGGATGGGGAGGGGGATAGAGCAGTGCAGGGTGACTGGATGGGGACGGGAAGGGGGATAGAGCAGCGCAGGATGACTGGATGGGGACGGGAAGGGGGATAGAGCAGCGCAGGGTGACTGGATGGGGAGGGGGATAGAGCAGCGCAGGGTGACTGGATGGGGAGGGGGATAGAGCAGTGCAGGGTGACTGGATGAGGACGGGAAGGGGGATAGAGCAGCGCAGGATGACTGGATGGGGAGGGGGAGGGGGATAGAGCAGCGCAGGGTGACTGGGTGGGGACGGGAAGGGGGATAGAGCAGCGCAGGGTGACTGGAGGGGGAGGGGGATAGAGCAGCGCAGGGTGACTGGATGGGGAAGGGGATAGAGCAGCGCAGGGTGACTGGATGGGGATGGGAAGGGGGATAGAGCAGCGCGGGGTGACTGGATGGGGATGGGAAGGGGGATAGAGCAGCGCGGGGTGACTGGATGGGGATGGGAAGGGGGATAGAGCAGCGCGGGGTGACTGGATGGGGAGGGGGATAGAGCAGCGCAGGGTGACTGGATGGGGAAGGGGATAGAGCAGCGCAGAGTGACTGGACGGGGAAGGGGATAGAGCAGCGCAGGGTGACTGGGTGGGGAGGGGGAGGGGGATAGAGCAGCGCAGGGTGACTGGACGGGGAGGGGGATTTGATCGGATTCACCCGGTGATTTAAATGTAACCTCTTCTGTGTTTCTCCCCAAAGGGAAAGGTCTGGGGCGGAGAGAGGATGGAATCCGAGAAGCTATCAAAGTAAAGGTGAAATGTGACACAGCCGGGGTAAGCTCACTGTACAAATCATCAGCAGGTGTCCTCTCTCTCAGGGAGATATCTGTACACTGACTGGTGTCTCTCAGTCTCTCTCTCTCAGGGAGATATCTGTACACTGACTGGTGTCTCTCAGTCTCTCTCTCAGGGAGATATCTGTACACTGACTGGTGTCTCTCAGTCCCTCTCTCTCTCAGGGAGATATCTGTACACTGACTGGTGTCTCTCAGTCCCCCTCTCTCTCTCTCTCTCAGGGAGATATCTGTACACTGACTGGTGTCTCTCAGTCTCTCTATCTCAGGGAGATATCTATACACTGACTGGTGTCTCTCAGTCCCTCTCTCTCTCTCAGTGAGATATCTGTACACTGACTGGTGTCTCTCAGAGCCTCTCTCTCTTAGGGAGATATCTGTAAACTGACTGGTGTCTCTCAGTGAGATATCTGTACACTGACTGGTGTCTCTCAGTCTCTCTATCTCAGGGAGATATCTGTACGCTGACTGGTGTCTCAGTCCCTCTCTCTCAGTGAGATAGCTGTAGTCTGACTGGTGTCTCTCAGTCCCACTCTCTCTCAGGGAGATTTCTGTACACTGACTGGTGTCTCTCAGTCCTCTCTCTCTCTCTCTCAGGGAGATATCTGTACACTGACTGGTGTCTCTCAGTGCCCTGTCTCTCTCTCAGGGAGATATCTGTACATTGACTGGTGCCTCTCAGTCCCTCTCTCTCTCAAGGAGATATCTGTACGCTGACTGGTGTCTCACTGGTGTCTCTCTGTCCTCTCTCTCTCAGGGAGATATTTCTACACTGACTGGTGTCTCTCAGTCCCTCTCTCTCTCTCAGGGAGATATCTGTACACTCACTGGTGTCTCTCAGTCCCTCTCTCTCTCTCGGAGATATCTGTACACTGACTGGTGTCTCTCAGTCCTCTCTCTCTCAGGGAGATACCTGTACACTAACTGGTGTCTCTCAGTCCCCTCTCTCTTTCAGAGAGATATCTGTTCACTGACTGGTGTCTCTCAGTCCCTCTCTCTCTCAGAGAGATATCTGTACGCTGACTGGTGTCTCTCTGTCCCCTCTGTCTCTCAGGGAGATATTTGTACACTGACTGGTGTCTCTCAGTCTCTCTCTCTGTCTCTCTCATGGAGATATCTGTACACTGACTGGTGCCTATCAGTCCCCACTCTCTCTCTCAGAGAGATATCTGTACACTGACCGGTGTCTCTCAGTCCCCCTCTGTCACAGGGAGATATCTATATACTGACTGGTGTCTCTCAGTCCCCTCTTTGTCACAGGGAGATATCTGTACACTAACTGGTGTCTCTCAGTCCCGCTCTCTCAGAGAGATATCTGTACACTGACTGGTGTCTCTCAGTCTCTGTCTCTCAGGGTGATATCTGTACATTGGTGCCTCTCAGTCCACTCTCTCTCTCAGGGAGATATCTGTACACTGACTGGTGTCTCTCAGTCTCTTTATCTCAGGGAGATATGTGTACACTTACTGGTGTCTCAGTCCCTCTCTCTCAGGGAGATTTCTACACACTGACTGGTGTCTCTCAGTCCCCTCTCTCTCTCTCAGGGAGGTATCTGTACACTGGTGTCTCTCAGTCCCTCTCCGTCACAGGGAGATATCTGTACACTGACTGGTGTCTCAGTCCCTCTCTCTGTGAGATATCTGTACACTGACTGGTGTCTCTCAGTCTCTCAATCTCAGGGAGATATCTGTACACTGACTGGTGTCTCTCAGTCTCTCTATCTCAGGGAGATATCTGTACACGGACTGGTGTCTGAGTCCCTCTCTCTCAGTGAGATATCTGTACACTGACTGGTGTCTCAGTCTGTCTATCTCAGGGAGATATCTGTACACTGACTGTTGTCTCTCAGTCCCTTTCTCTCAGGGAGATATCTGTACACTGACTGGTGTCTCTCAGTCTATCTCAGGGAGATATCTGTACACTGACTGGTGTCTCAGTCCCTCTCTCTCAGTGAGATATCTGTACACTGACTTGTGTCTCTTAGTCTCTCTATCTCAGGGAGATATCTGTACACTGACTGGTGTCTGTCAGTCTCTCTCTCTCTCATGAGGATATCTGTAAACTGACTGGTGTCTCTCAGTCCCTCTCTCTCAGTGAGATATCTGTACACTGACTGGTGTCTCAGTCCCTCTCTGTCAGTGAGATAGCTGTACTGTGACTGATGTCTCTCAGTCCCACTCTCTCTCAGGGAGATTACTGTACACTGACTGGTGTCTCACAGTCCCCTCTCTCTCTCAGGGAGATAGCTGTACACTCACTGGTGTCTCTCAGTCCCTCTCTCTCTCTCGGAGATATCTGTACACTGGTGTCTCTCAGTCCTCTCTCTCTCAGGGAGATACCTGTACACTAACTGGTGTCTCTCAGTCCCCTCTCTCTCTCACAGGGAGATATTTGAACACTGACTGGTGTCTCTCAGTCCCTCTCTCTCTCTCTCTCATGGAGATATCTGTACACTGACTGGTGCCTATCAGTCCCTCTCTCTCTCAGGGAGATATCTGTACACTGACTGGTGTCTCTCAGTCTCTCTCTGTCACAGGGAGATATCTGTACACTGACTGGTGTCTCCCAATCTCTCTATCTCAGGGAGATATCTGTACACTGACTGGTGTCTCTCAGTCTCTCTCTGTCACAGGGAGATATCTGTACACTGACTGGTGTCTCTCAGTCTCTCTATCTCAGGGAGATATCTGTAAACTGACAGGTGTCTCTCAGTCCCTCTCTCTCAGGGAGATATCTGTACACTGACTGGTGTCTTAGTCCCTCTCTCTCACTGAGATATCTGGACACTGACTGGTGTCTCTCAGTCCCCTCCCTCTCTCTCACACAGAGATATCTGTACACTGACTGGTGTCTCTCAGTCCCCTCTCCGTCACAGGGAGATATCTGTACACTGACTGGTGTCTCTCAGTCTCTTTATCTCAGGGAGATATGTATACACTGACTGGTGTCTCAGTCCCTCTCTCTCAGGGTGATTTCTGCACACTGACTGGTGTCTCTCAGTCCCCTCTCTCTCTCTCTCTCAGGGAGGTATCTGTACACTGACTGGTGTCTCTCAGTCCTCTCTCTCTCTCTCACAGAGATATATGTACACTAACTGGTGTCTCTCAGTCCCCTCTCCATCACAGGGAGATATCTGTACACTGACTGGTGTCTCCCAGTCTCTCTTTCTCAGGGAGATATCTGTACACTGACTGGTGTCTCTCAGTCTCTCTATCTCAGGGAGATATCTGTACACTGACTGGTGTCTCAGTCCCTCTCTCTCAGTGAGATAGCTGTAGTCTGACTGGTGTCTCTCAGTCCCACTCTCTCTCAGAGAGATATCTGTACATTGACTGGTGCCTCTCAGTCCCTCTCTCTCTCAAGGAGATATCTGTACGCTGACTGGTGTCTCACTGGTGTCTCTCTGTCCTCTCTCTCTCAGGGAGATATTTGTACACTGACTGGTGTCTCTCAGTCCCTCTCTCTCTCTCTCAGGGAGATATCTGTACACTGACTGGTGTCTCTCAGTCTCTCTATCTCAGGGAGATATCTGTACACTGACTGGTGTCTCTCAGTCCCTCTCTCTCTCTCAGTGAGATATCTGTACACTGACTGGTGTCTCTCAGAGCCTCTCTCTCTTAGGGAGATATCTGTAAACTGACTGGTGTCTCTCAGTGAGATATCTGTACACTGACTGGTGTCTCTCAGTCTCTCTATCTCAGGGAGATATCTGTACGCTGACTGGTGTCTCAGTCCCTCTCTCTCAGTGAGATAGCTGTAGTCTGACTGGTGTCTCTCAGTCCCACTCTCTCTCAGGGAGATTTCTGTACACTGACTGGTGTCTCTCAGTACTCTCTCTCTCTCTCTCAGGGAGATATCTGTACACTGATTGGTGTCTCTCAGTGCCCTGTCTCTCTCTCAGGGAGATATCTGTACATTGACTGGTGCCTCTCAGTCCCTCTCTCTCTCAAGGAGATATCTGTACGCTGACTGGTGTCTCACTGGTGTCTCTCTGTCCTCTCTCTCTCAGGGAGATATCTGTACACTGACTGGTGTCTCTCAGTCCTCTCTCTCTCAGGGAGATACCTGTACACTAACTGGTGTCTCTCAGTCCCCTCTCTCTTTCAGAGAGATATCTGTTCACTGACTGGTGTCTCTCAGTCCCTCTCTCTCTCAGAGAGATATCTGTACGCTGACTGGTGTCTTTCTGTCCCCTCTGTCTCTCAGGGAGATATTTGTACACTGACTGGTGTCTCTCAGTCCCTCTCTCTCTCAGGGAGATATCGGTACACTGACTGGTGTCTCTCAGTCCCTCTCTGTTACAGGGAGATATCTGTACACTGACTGGTGTCTCAGCCCCTCTCTCTGTGAGATATCTGTACACTGACTGGTGTCTCTCAGTCCCTCTCTCTCTCAGAGAGATATCTGTACGCTGACTGGTGTCTTTCTGTCCCCTCTGTCTCTCAGGGAGATATTTGTACACTGACTGGTGCCTATCAGTCCCCACTCACTCTCTCAGAGAGATATCTGTACACTGACCGGTGTCTCTCAGTCCCCCTCTGTCACAGGGAGATATCTATATACTGACTGGTGTCTCTCAGTCCCCTCTTTGTCACAGGGAGATATCTGTACACTAACTGGTGTCTCTCAGTCCCGCTCTCTCAGAGAGATATCTGTACACTGACTGGTGTCTCTCAGTCTCTGTCTCTCAGGGTGATATCTGTACATTGGTGCCTCTCAGTCCACTCTCTCTCTCAGGGAGATATCTGTACACTGACTGGTGTCTCTCAGTCTCTTTATCTCAGGGAGATATGTGTACACTTACTGGTGTCTCAGTCCCTCTCTCTCAGGGAGATTTCTACACACTGACTGGTGTCTCTCAGTCCCCTCTCTCTCTCTCAGGGAGGTATCTGTACACTGGTGTCTCTCAGTCCCTCTCCGTCACAGGGAGATATCTGTACACTGACTGGTGTCTCAGTCCCTCTCTCTGTGAGATATCTGTACACTGACTGGTGTCTCTCAGTCTCTCAATCTCAGGGAGATATCTGTACACTGACTGGTGTCTCTCAGTCCCCTCTCTCTCTCTCAGGGAGGTATCTGTACACTGGTGTCTCTCAGTCCCTCTCCGTCACAGGGAGATATCTGTACACTGACTGGTGTCTCAGTCCCTCTCTCTGTGAGATATCTGTACACTGACTGGTGTCTCTCAGTCTCTCAATCTCAGGGAGATATCTGTACACTGACTGGTGTCTCTCAGTCTCTCTATCTCAGGGAGATATCTGTACACGGACTGGTGTCTGAGTCCCTCTCTCTCAGTGAGATATCTGTACACTGACTGGTGTCTCAGTCTGTCTATCTCAGGGAGATATCTGTACACTGACTGTTGTCTCTCAGTCCCTTTCTCTCAGGGAGATATCTGTACACTGACTGGTGTCTCTCAGTCTCTCTATCTCAGGGAGATATCTGTACACTGACTGGTGTCTCAGTCCCTCTCTCTCAGTGAGATATCTGTACACTGACTTGTGTCTCTTAGTCTCTCTATCTCAGGGAGATATCTGTACACTGACTGGTGTCTGTCAGTCTCTCTCTCTCTCATGAGGATATCTGTAAACTGACTGGTGTCTCTCAGTCCCTCTCTCTCAGTGAGATATCTGTACACTGACTGGTGTCTCTCAGTCCCTCTCTCTCAGTGAGATATCTGTACACTGACTGGTGTCTCAGTCTCTCTATCTCAGGGAGATATCTGTACACTGACTGTTGTCTCTCAGTCCCTTTCTCTCAGGGAGATATCTGTACACTGACTGGTGTCTCTCAGTCTCTCTATCTCAGGGAGATATCTGTACACTGACTGGTGTCTCAGTCCCTCTCTCTCAGTGAGATATCTGTACACTGACTTGTGTCTCTTAGTCTCTCTATCTCAGGGAGATATCTGTACACTGACTGGTGTCTGTCAGTCTCTCTCTCTCTCATGAGGATATCTGTAAACTGACTGGTGTCTCTCAGTCCCTCTCTCTCAGTGAGATATCTGTACACTGACTGGTGTCTCTCAGTCTCTCTATCTCAGGGAGATATCTGTACACTGACTGGTGTCTCAGTCCCTCTCTGTCAGTGAGATAGCTGTACTGTGACTGATGTCTCTCAGTCCCACTCTCTCTCAGGGAGATTACTGTACACTGACTGGTGTCTCACAGTCCCCTCTCTCTCTCAGGGAGATATCTGTACACTGACTGGTGTCTCTCAGTCCCCTCTCTCTCTCAGGGTGATATCTGTACACTGACTGGTGTCTCTCAGTCCCCCTCTCTCAAGGAGATATCTGTACACTCACTGGTGTCTCTCAGTCCCTCTCTCTCTCTCGGAGATATCTGTACACTGGTGTCTCTCAGTCCTCTCTCTCTCAGGGAGATACCTGTACACTAACTGGTGTCTCTCAGTCCCCTCTCTCTCTCACAGGGAGATATTTGAACACTGACTGGTGTCTCTCAGTCCCTCTCTCTCTCTCTCATGGAGATGTCTGTACACTGACTGGTGCCTATCAGTCCCTCTCTCTCTCAGGGAGATATCTGTACACTGACTGGTGTCTCTCAGTCTCTCTATCTCAGGGAGATATCTGTACACTGACTGGTGTCTCTCTGTCCCCCCTGTCTCTCAGGGAGATATTTGTACACTGGTGTCTCAGTCCCTCTCTCTCTCAGGGAGATATCTGTACACTGACTGGTGTCTCTCAGTCCCTCTCTGTTACAGGGAGATATCTGTACACTGACTGGTGTCTCAGCCCCTCTCTCTCTCAGGGAGGATATCTGTACACTGACTGGTGTCTCAGCCCCTCTCTCTCTCAGGGAGATATCTGTACATTGACTGGTGTCTCAGTCCCTCTCTCTCTCAGGGAGTTATCTGTACACTGACTGGTGTCTCTCAGTCTCTCTATCTCAGGGAGATATCTGTACACTGACTGGTGTCTCTCAGTCCCTTTCTCTCAGGGAGATATCTGTACACTGACTGGTGTCTCTCAGTCCCCTCTCTCTCTCAGAGAGATATCTGTACACTGACTGATGTCTCTCTGTCCCCTTTCTCTCTCAGGGAGATATCTGTACACTGACTGGTGTCTCTCAGTCCCTCTCTCTCTCAGGGAGATATCTGTACACAGACTGGTGTCTCTCAGTCCCCTCTCTCTCTGTGAGATATCTGTACACTGACTGGTGTCTCTCAGTCCCTCTCTCTCTCTCTCAGGGAGATATCTGTACACTGACTGGTGTCTCAGTCCCTCTCTCTCTCTCTCAGGGAGATATCTGTACACTGACTGGTGTCTCAGTCCCTCTCTCTGTGAGATATCTGTACACTGACTGGTGTCTCAGTCCCTCTCTCTCAGTGAGATATCTGTAAACTGACTGGTGTCTCTCAGTCCCTCTCTCTCTCAGGGAGATATCTGTAAACTGACTGGTGTCATTCAGTCCCTCTCTCTCACGGAGATATCTATACACTGACTGGTGTCTCTCAGTCTCTCTATCTCAGGGAGATATCTGTACACTGACTGGTGTCTCAGTCTCTCTATCTCAGGGAGATATCTGTACACTGACTGGTGTGTCAGTCTCTCTCTCTCTCATGAGGATATCTGTACACTGACTGGTGTCTGTCAGTCTCTCTCTCTCTCATGAGGATATCTGTAAACTGACTGGTGTCTCTCAGTCCCTCTCTCTCAGTGAGATTACTGTACTCTGACTGATGTCTCTCAGTCCCACTCTCTCTCAGGCAGATTACTGTACACTGACTGGTGTCTCACAGTCCCCTCTCTCTCTCAGGGAGATATCTGTACACTGACTGGTGTCTCTCAGTCTCCTCTCTCTCTCAGGGTGATATTTGTACACTGACTGGTGTCTCTCAGTCCCTCTCTCTCTCAGGGAGATATCTGTACACTCACTGGTGTCTCTCAGTCCCTCTCTCTCTCTCGGAGATATCTGTACACTGGTGTCTCTCAGTCCCCTCTCTCTCTCTGAGAGATATCTGTGCACTGACTGGTGTCTCTCAGTCCCTCTCTCTCTCTGAGAGATATCTGTGCACTGACTGGTGTCTCTCAGTCCCTCTCTGTTACAGGGAGATATCTGTACACTGACTGGTGTCTCAGCCGCTCTCTCTGTGAGATATCTGTACACTGACTGGTGTCTCTCAGTCTCTCTCTCTCTCTCTCATGGAGATATCTGTACACTGACTGGTGCCTATCAGTCCCCTCTCTCTCTCAGAGAGATATCTGTACACTGACTGGTGTCTCAGTCCCTCTCTCTCAGTGAGATATCTGTACACTGACTGGTGTCTCTCAGTCCCCCTCTGTCACAGGGAGATATCTATACACTGACTGGTGTCTCTCAGTCCCCTCTTTGTCACAGGGAGATATCTGTACACTAACTGGTGTCTCTCAGTCCCTCTCTCTCAGAGAGATATCTGTACACTGACTGGTGTCTCTCAGTCTCTCTCTCTCAGGGACATATCTGTACATTGGTGCCTCTCAGTCCACTCTCTCTCTCAGAGAGATATTTGTACACTGACTGGTGTCTCTCAGTCCCCCTCTCTCTCAGGGAGATTTCTGCACACTGACTGGTGTCTGTCAGTCCCCTCTCTCTCTCTCAGGGACGTATCTGTACACTGACTGGTGTCTCTCAGTCCTCTCTCTCTCTCTCTCACACAGAGATATCTGTGCACTGACTGGTGTCTCTCAGTCCCCTCTCCGTCACAGGGAGATATCTGTACACTGACTGGTGTCTCCCAGTCTCTCTTTCTCAGGGAGATATCTGTAAACTGACTGGTGTCTCTCAGTCCCTCTCTCTCTCTCAGGGAGATATCTGTACGCTGACTGGTGTCTCTCAGTCCCTTTCTCTCAGGGAGATATCTGTACACTGACTGGTGTCTCAGTCCCTCTCTCTGTGAGATATTTGTACACTGACTTGTGTCTCTCAGTCTCTCTATCTCAGGGAGATATCTGTACACTGACTGGTGTCTCTCAGTCTCTCTCTCTCATGGAGATATCTGTAAACTGACTGGTGTCCCTCAGTCCCTCTCTCTCAGTGAGATATCTGTACACTGACTGGTGTCTCTCAGTCTCTCTATCTCAGGGAGATATCTGTACACTTACTGGTGTCTCAGTCCCTCTCTCTCAGTGAGATAGCTGTACTGTGACTGCTGTCTCTCAGTCCCACTCTCTCTCAGAGAGATATTTGTACACTGACTGGTGTCTCTCAGTCCCCCTCTCTCTCAGGGAGATTTCTGCACACTGACTGGTGTCTCTCAGTCCCCTCTCTCTCTCTCAGGGACGTATCTGTACACTGACTGGTGTCTCTCAGTCCCTCTCTGTCTCAGGGAGATATCTGTACACTGACTGGTGTCTCTCAGTCCCTTTCTCTCAGGGAGATATCTGTACACTGACTGGTGTCTCTCAAGTCTCTCTATCTCAGGGAGATATCTGTACACTTACTGGTGTCTCAGTCCCTCTCTCTCAGTGAGATAGCTGTACTGTGACTGCTGTTTCTCAGTCCCACTCTCTCTCAGGGAGATTTCTGTACACTGACTGGTGTCTCACAGTCCCCTCTCACTCTCAGGGTGATATCTGTACACTGACTGGTGTCTCTCAGTCCCCCTCTCTCAAGGAGATATCTGTACGCTGACTGGTGTCTCTCCGTCCCTCTCTCTCTGAAATATATCTGTACCCTGACTGATGTCTCTCAGTCCTCTCTCTCTCTCTCTCTCTCTCAGGGAGATATCTGTACACTGACTGGTGTCTCAGTCCCTCTCTCTCTCAGGGAGATATCTGTACACTGACTGGTGTCTCTCTGTCCCCCCTGTCTCTCAGGGAGATATTTGTACACTGACTGGTGTCTCAGCCCCTCTCTCTCTCAGGGAGGATTTCTGTACACTGACTGGTGTCTCAGCCCCTCTCTCTCTCAGGGAGATATTTGTACACTGACTGGTGTCTCTCAGTCCCTCTCTGTTACAGGGAGATATCTGTACACTGGCTGGTGTCTCTCAGTGCCTCTCTTTCTCAGGGAGATATCTGTACACTCACTGGTGTCTCTCAGTCCCTCTGTCTCTCTCGGAGATATCTGTACACTGACTGGTGTCTCACAGTCCGCTCCCTCTCAGGGAGATATCTGTACACTGACTGGTGTCTCTCAGTCCGCTCTTTCTCAGGGAGATATCTGTACACTGACTGGTGTCTCCCAGTCACCTCTGTCTCTCTCAGGGAGATATCTGTACACTGACTGGTGCTTCTCCGTCCCCTTTCTCTCTCAGGGAGATATCTGTACACTGACTGGTGTCTCTCTGTCCCTCTCTCTCTCAAGAAGATATCTGTACGCTGACTGGTGTCTCTCAGTCCCCTCTCTCTCTCTCTCGGAGTTTTCTGTACACTAACTGGTGTCTCTCAGTCCCTCTCTCTCTCAGTGAGATATCTGTACACTGACTGCTGTCTCTCTCTCTCTCTCTCTCTCTCAGGGAGATATCTGTACACTGACTGCTGTCTCTCTCTCGCTCTCTCTCTCAGGGTGATATCTGTACACTGACTGGTGTCTCTGTATGTAACTCTGGTTTGCTGTGTGTGACTGGTTGATGGTGATTGTTTGATGTATTGTGTTTCACTAGGTTGGCCATCATGCTGGGGAGCAGTTTACATTTCACTGGTGGGATCATGTTTTCAATAAAGCTGCTGCTAACATCACCGTGGAAAGCAAAGAGGTGCTGATATAGTTTGAACATTTGTACCGTGTGTGCAACCTTCACCCTCTTGCCTCTCATCTGTTACAACTTCCCTCCCAGCCTCCAATTCCCCAGTTCCACACAATCATTGTTCCCATTTAAATCAAATCCCACAGCACGATCTCTGTAACCCCCTCGCGGCCCCTACACCCCTCCCTATCTCTGTAACCTCCTCCAGCCCCTACACCCCTCCCTATCTCTGTAACCTCCTCCAGCACCTACACCCCTCCCTATCTCTGTAACCTCCTCCAGTCCCTACACCCCTCCCTATCTCTGTAACCTCCTCCAGCCCCTACACCCCTCACTATCTCTGTAACCTCCTCCAGTCCCTACACCCCTCCCTATCTCTGTAACCTCCTCCAGCCCCTACACCCCTCCCTATCTCTGTAACCTCCTCCAGACCTGCACCCCTCCCTATCTCTGTAACCTCCTCCAGTCCCTACAACCCTCCCTATCTCTGTAACCTCCTCCAGCCCTTCCACCGCTCCCCATCTCTGTAACCTCCTCCAGCCCCTACACCCCTCCCTATCTCTGTAACATCCTCCAGCCCCTACACCCCTCCCTATCTCTGTAACCTCCTCCAGCCCCTACACTCCTCCCTATCTCTGTAACCTCCTCCAGCCCCTACACCCCTCCCTATCTCTGTAACCGCCTCCAACCCCGACACCCCTCCCTATCTCTGTAACCTCCTCCAGCCCCTACACCCTCCCTATCCCTGTCACCTCCTCCAATTCCGGCCTCTTGAGCATCCCCCGATTCCCAGCTGCCTGGAGCCCTGAGCTCTGGAGTTCCCTCCCTGAGCCTCTCCAGCTCTCTCCCTGTCGGCCGCTCCACCCCTCTACCTACTCCTTTCAGACTCTTTAAACCAACCTCCTTTACCCGAGATTTTGATCACCTGCCCCTAATGTCTCCTTATAAAGGCATAACGGAGCAAGAGGCCATTCGGCCCATCGAGTCCATGCTGACTCTGTGTAAAGCATTCATGTTGGCCCCATTCTGCCCCCCTACCAATCTTTTCCTGTTGCCCTGAGAGTTTATGTCCTCAAGTGTCCGTCCAATTTTCTTTTTGAAATCGCTTGTCGTCTCTGCTTCCATTGCCCCCCCCCCAGTCGTGGGCATCGACTTCCAGGTCATTCCCACTGGCTGTGTTTTAAAAAAAAAGTTCTTCCTCACATGCCCAAAACCTTAAACCTTATTCCCTGAGTTGCATTGCCAATGGTCACTCCCTTTCTAGTCTTGACCGCGTTAGTACCAGCTCCTGCCACCAGAGGTCCCCAGTCGCCATCCTGCGCCCCCTGGTGGTGGGGGACGACCACTTCACCGACCTCACCTCTGGAGCTGTCTTCGCACAATGGTCCGGGCACCAGGGTTCCAAGACCCCGTCGGGGTCCCCGGACACTTCCCAGCGCACCCACAGAATAACGGGGTACCGCCCACCGAGCTGGCGCGGCTGGGTGACGAGGACGGCTGGTGCTCCCCGGGGAAAGTGGGGTGGCCAAACGTGAAGCGTGGCATGGACTCCCTTCCTCGCTTAGTAGGGGAGCACTGAGAGTGGCCCGCAGGTCGATATACAACCAGTGCTCGCCATTCGCGACTCCTCAGATACTGAAGCAGTCTGTGTCCAAAGGCAACAAGACCTGGACAATATCCAGGCTTGGGCTGAAAAGTGACAAGTAACATTCACACCACACAAGTGTCAGGCAATGACCATCTCCTACAAGAGAGAATCTATCCGTTACCCCTTGACATTCAATGGCATCACCATCACTGAATCCCCCACTATCAACATCCTGGGGGTTACCATTGACCAGAAACTGAACTGGACCAGCCATATAAATACGGTGGCTACAAGAGCAGGTCAGAGGCTGGGAATCCTGCAGTGAGTAACTCACCTCCTGACTCCCCAAAGCCTGTCCACCATCTACAAGGCACAAGTCAGGAGTGGGATGGAATACTCCTCCACTTGCCTGGATTGAGTGCAGCTCTCACAACACTCAAGAAGCTCGACACCATCCAGGACAAAGCAGCCCCGCTTGATTGGCACCCCATTCACAAACATTCACTCCCTCCACCACCGACGCACAGTAGCAGCAGTGTGTGTACCATCTACAAGATGCACTGCAGCAACTCACCAAGGCTCCTTAGACCACCTTCCAAACCCACGACCACTACCATCTAGAAGGACAAGGGCAGCAGACACATGGGAAACACCACCACCTGGAAGTTCCCCTCCGAGCCCCTCACCATCCTGACTTGGAAATATATCGGCCGTTCCTTCACTGTCGCTGGGTCCAAATCCTGGAACTCCCTCCCTAACAGCACGGTGGGTGTACCTACACCACAGGGACTGCAGCGGCTCAAGAAGGCAGCTCACCCCCACCTTCTCAAGGGGCAATTAGGGATGGGCAATAAATGCTGGGCCCGGCCAGCGACAGCCCACATCCTGGGAATGAATAAAAAATCTTGTTTTCTTCCAAGCATTATTAAAACTCTGCACATGGAGCGCTTTCGTATCCGGGGTTTTATCATTTAGATGGTTGTAGTTTGTCTCTAATTACTGGTCCACTGTCTCAATCACATTGCCTAGGAGGAGGCCATTCAGCCCATCTTCCCTGTGCTGACTCTGACTGATCTATCCAATTGGTCCCCACTCTTGCCCTGCACCCTGCTCTTTCCCCCCCCATATCCCTGCTAATCTTTCCCCTTCAAGTACTTATCCGATTCCCCCCCACTTTTGAAAGTTCCTATTGAATCTGCTTCCACCGCCCTTTCAGGCAGCGCCTTCCAGATCACAACAACTCGCTGTGTAAATAAAAACAAATTCTCCTCATCTCCCCCTCTGGTTCCCTTCCCGATTCTCTTCAATCTGTGTCCCCTCTGGTTACCGACCCTCCTGCCCAGTGGGAACAGTTTCTCCTTATTTACTCTGTCTGAACCCCCCCTTCCTGATTTTGAACGCCTCGATTCACTCTCCCCCTCTGCTCTGAGGGTTCTGACACTTTCTGTTTCTTGGCAGGACGGCGTGGAGGTGAAGAAGGTCAGTGAGGAGGGGGAACTGTCCATTTCAAACAAGAAACCACGCAAAACCCACCTCTGCAAGGATCTGCTGTATGGTCGCTTCATTAAGGTATTCCCACTCCTGGGTGAGACTTCCTGCTGAATGTTCGGGGAGACGCTGGTGTCGTGGTAATGTCATCGGATGAGTAATCCAGAGCTAATGGCCCCCAGGGGGACCCGGGTTCAAATCCCACCCCCGGCCGCTGGTGGAATTTAAATCCGATGAATAAATCTGGGAATATAAAGCAAGTCTCAATGACGGTGACCATGACGACCATCATCGATTGTCATAAAAACCCCCAACAGGGTCACTAATCCCTCTTCAGGGAGGGAAATCTGCCCCCCTTACCCAGTCTGGCATACACGCGACTCCAGACCCACAGCCACATATGTGGTCGACTTTTAACTGCCCCCCTGAAATGGCCGAGCGAAACCCTCAGTTCCAGGGGGCAATTAGAGACGGGCAACAAATGCTGGTCTCGCCAGAGACCCCCACATCCTCGTGAAAGGATTTTTTTTAGGAAGTTCAATTGACACTCCCTGAAAGATGCTGGCCTGTGTGTGGCCCATCATTCCCTGTCCTCTCCATTGGCTCCCAGTTAATAGATTTGATTCCAAGTGCTTTCATGGCCTCAGCCCCCTCCCTATCTCTTAACCTCCTCCAGCCCCTACACCCCTCCCTATCTCTGTAACCTCCTCCAGCCCCTACACCCCTCCCTATCTCTGTAACCGTCTCCAGCACCTACACCCCTTCCTATCTCTGTAACCTCCTCCAGCCCCTACACCCCTCCCTATCTCTGTAACCTCCTCCAGCCCCTACACCCCTCCCTATCTCTGTAACCTCCTCCAGCCCTGACACCCCTCCCTATCTCTGTAACATTCTTCAGCCCCTACACCCCTCCCTATCTCTGTAACCTCCTCCAGCCCTGACACCCCTCCCTATCTCTGTAACCTCCTCCAGCCCCTACACCCCTCCCTATCTCTGTAACCTCCTGCAGCCCCTACACCCCTCCCTATCTCCGTAACCTCCTCCAGCCCCTACACCCCTCCCTATCTCTGTAACCTCCTCCAGCCCCTACACCCCTCCGTATCTCCGTAACCTCCTCCAGCCCCTACACCCCTCCCTATCTCTGTAACCTCCTCCAGCCCCTACACCCCTCCCTATCTCTGTAAGCTCCTCCAGCCCTGACACCCCTCCCTATCTCTGTAACCTCCTCCAGCCCCTACACCCCTCCCTATCTCTGTAACCTCCTCCAGCCCCTGACACCCCTCCCTATCTCTGTAACATTCTTCAGCCCCTACACCCCTCCCTATCTCTGTAACCTCCTCCAGCCCTGACACCCCTCCCTATCTCTGTAACCTCCTCCAGCCCCTACACCCCTCCCTATCTCTGTAACCTCCTCCAGCCCCTACACCCCTCCGTATCTCTGTAACCTCCTCCAGCCCCTATACCCCTCCGTATCTCTGTAACCTCCTCCAGCCCTACACCCCTCCCTATCTCTGTCACCTCCTCCAGCCCCTACACTCCTCCCTATCTCTGTAACCACCTCCAGCCCCTACAACCCTTCCTGTTCCACCAGTTTCTGGCCTCTTGAGTATCTCCCGATTGGAAGAGCGCGGTGATCTTGGCTGATTGCCATCCAAGGAGGTTACGGAGATAGGGAGGGGTGTAGGGCCTGGAGGAGGTTACAGAGATAGGGAGGGGTGTAGGGCCTGGAGGAGGTTACAGAGATAGGGAGGGGTGTAGGAGGTTATAGAGGGAGGGGTGTAGGAGGTTACAGAGATAGGGAGAGGTGTAGGAGGTTACAGAGATAGGGAGGGGTGTAGGAGGTTACAGAGATAGGGAGGGGTGTAGGAGGTTACAGAGATAGGGAGGGGTGTAGGAGGTTACAGAGATAGGGAGGGGTGTAGGAGGTTACAGAGATAGGGAGGGGTGTAGGAGGTTACAGAGATAGGGAGGGGTGTAGGAGGTTACAGAGATAGGGAGGGGTGTAGGAGGTTACAGAGATAGGGAGGGGTGTAGGAGGTTACAGAGATAGGGAGGGGTGTAGGAGGTTACAGAGATACGGAGGGGTGTAGGGGCTGGAGGAGGTTACAGAGATAGGGAGGGGTGTAGGGGCTGGAGGAGGTTAGAGAGATAGGGAGGGGTGTAGGGGCTGGAGGAGGTTACAGAGATAGGGAGGGGTGTAGGGGCTGGAGGAGGTTACAGAGATAGGGAGGGGTGTAGGGGCTGGAGGAGGTTAGAGAGATAGGGAGGGGTGTAGGGGCTGGAGGAGGTTAGAGAGATAGGGAGGGCTGTAGGGGCTGGAGGAGGTTAGAGAGATAGGGAGGGGTATAGGGGCTGGAGGAGGTTAGAGAGATAGGGAGGGGTATAGGGGCTGGAGGAGGTTAGAGAGATAGGGAGGGGTGTAGGGGCTGGAGGAGGTTAGAGAGATAGGGAGGGGTGTAGGGGCTGGAGGAGGTTACTGAGATAGGGAGGGGTGTAGGGGTTGGAGGAGGTTACAGAGATAGGGAGGGGTGTAGGGGCTGGAGGAGGTTACAGAGATAGGGAGGGCTGTAGGGGCTGGATGAGGTTACAGAGATAGGGAGGGGTGTAGGGGCTGGAGGAGGTTACAGAGATAGGGAGGGGTATAGAGGCTGGAGGAGGTTACAGAGATAGGGAGGGGTGTAGGGGCTGGAAGAGTTTACAGAGATAGGGAGGGGTGTAGGGGCTGGAGGAGGTTACAGAGATAGGGAGGGGTGTAGGGGCTGGAGGAGGTTACAGAGATAGGGAGGGGTGTAGGGGCTGGAGGAGGTTACAGAGATAGGGAGGGGTGTAGGGGCTGGAGGAGGTTACAGCGATAGGGAGGTGTGTAGGGGCTGGAGGAGGTTACAGAGATAGGGAGGGATGTAGGGGCTGGAGGAGGTTACAGAGATAGGGAGGGGTGTAGGGGCTGGAGGAGGTTACAGAGATAGGGAGGTGTGTAGGGGCTGGAGGAGGTTACAGAGATAGGGAGGGGTGTAGGAGGTTACAGAGATAGGGAGGGGTGTAGGGGCTGGAGGAGGTTACAGAGATGGGGAGTGGTGTAGGGGCTGGAGGAGGTTACAGAGATGGGGAGTGGTGTAGGGGCTGGAGGAGGTTACAGAGATGGGGAGTGGTGTAGGGGCTGGAGGAGGTTACAGAGATGGGGAGGGGTGCGAGGGCTCTGGAGAGAATTAAGGATGAGCTTGAGAATTTTAAAATGGAGGAGTTGCTTCACCACGGCCTGCTGTTCGTCGGCCTGCACCGGGTGGGGGGTCAGGGGGGGCGATAGATGAACGGTGAGTTAGGGCATGGGGGCGGCAGCGTTAAGGACACCCTCAAGTTTCGGGGGTGGTGGAGGGGGGGGCATCAGATGTGGAAGGGCAGCCTGGAGAGCATTCGATTTAAAAAAAAATTGCGGATGCTGGAAATCCAAAACAAAAACAGAATTCCCTGGATGAGCAACAAAAGCTCGTGTGGCCAGTGATGCCAACATCCCCTGAATGAGTAAAATAAAGAGTAGTGGAAGGGAAGGCTAGAGTCAGATGGACAAGGTGAAGGAGAGAGAAGGATTGACGTTGGGTGCAAAGTTGATATTTTCCAGTTTAGGGTAAGAGCATGGTGGCACTGATACATTTATCAATGTGTTCGACAAAGGTGAGGGAGGGTGTCATGTCTAGAACTGCAATACGGAATGTTCCACATGTCCCACAAAAAGGCAGGCAAAGCTAGGGCCCATGCGTCTATCCCCATAACAGCACCTCTGTATTTGAAGGAGAAGTTTTTCAATGTGAGAAGATGTTCTGCCAGGCAGATGAGGATGGTAAAAACAAAAAAACTGCGGATGCTGGAAATCCAAAACAAAAGCAGAATGACCTGGAAAAACTCAGCAGGTCCGGCAGCATCGGCGGAGAAGAAAAGAGTTGATGTTTCGAGTCCTCATGACCCTTCAACAGAACTGAAATATAAGCTGGTTTAAGGTGGGTGGGGGAGAGAAGTGGAGGGGGGGTGGGGTGTGGTTGTAGGGACAAGCAAGCAGTGATAGAAGCAGATCATCAAAAGGTGTCACAGACAACAGAACAAAAGAACACAGGGGTGTTGAAGTTGGTGATATTATCTAAACGAATGTGCTAATTGAGTAACCCCACCCCCACTAGAGCTGTACCTTGAGTGCCCTACCATCCATTCTTAATTAGCACATTCGTTTAGATAATATCACCAACTTTAACTTTAACACCCCTGTGTTCTTTTGTTCTGTTGTCTGTGACATCTTTTGATGATCTGCTTCTGTCACTGCTTGTTTGTCCCTACAACCACACCCCACCCCCCCTCCACTTCTCTCTTCCCACGTCACCCCCCCCACCCGCCCCCCCCCCCCACCTTAAACCCTTAAACCAGCTAATATTTCACCCCTCTCCTTATATTCGCTCAGTTCTGCTGAAGGGTGATGAGGACTCGAAACGTCAACTCTTTCCTTCTCCGCCGATGCTGCCGGACCTGCTGAGTTTTTCCTGGAGAGCATTCGGATAGTTGAATCTCAAGGTCATGGAGGCACAGATGAGGGTTTCAACAGCTGATGAGCTTGACTCCCCTTTGTGTGAAGAAGTGCTTCCTGACAACACCTCTGAGTGGCCTGGCTGACATCCGGAGGTGTTTCCCTCTTGTTGTGGCCTCCGTCCCCGTCTCCGCACACACCAGAGGGGACTGGTTTTTTTCATCCTGTCATATCCTTGGATTATGCTGACCACCTCAATCAGATCACCCCGCCACCTCTCTGGGACAGTTGCAGAATGAGTGGTTAAATCACTCCGATTTAACTGAGCATTTGGACTGTGTTATGGTGGTGAATTACTGTGCATTTGTTACAGTTCCGTACACTGAAATCCACAGGAGGAGGCCATTCGGCCCATCGTGCCTGTGTCAGCTCTTTGAAAGATCGCTCCAATTAGTCCCTGCTCCTCCCACCCCCTGCTCTTTCCCCCCCCCACCCCATATCCCTGCAGATGTCTCCCCTTCCAGTATTTATCCGATTCCCCCCGGCTTTTGAAAGTTCCTATTGAATCTGCTTCCACCGCCCTTTCAGGCAGCGCCTTCCAGATCACAACAACTCGCTGTGTAAATAAAAACAAATTCTCCTCATCTCCCCCTCTGGTTCCCTTCCCGATTCTCTTCAATCTGTGTCCCCTCTGGTTACCGACCCTCCTGCCCAGTGGGAACAGTTTCTCCTTATTTATTCTGTCCGAGCTGCTAACACAACAAAGAGAAACAACATTTGCTGGAAAAACTCAGCAGGTCTGACAGCGTCTGTGGAGAGAAAGACAGCGCTAACGTCTCGAGTCCGGATGACTCTTTTAAGTCTCGACGTTAACGTTTTCTCTCCACAGACGCTGTCAGACCTGCTGAGTTTTTCCAGCAATTTTTGTTTTTGTTTCTGATTTCCAGCATCCGCAGTATGTCCAAACCCCTTCCTGATTTTTGAAGATATCACTCCCTCCTTTTAGGCGGACACACTGATGCCAAGCAGCAAGGCAGTGCTGGTGGAACCAGAGTCTTCGGACGACAGTGACAGCGATGGAGATGAAAAGCTGAACCTTTCTTCAGCCACAAGGTGCAAGCTCTCAGAACTGGCGGGGCCCCTTTAACCCACCCCCCAGGAGCGCTGCGTAGAACTCGCCCCGTGCTGGTGTTCCTGCCCCACACGAGCCCCCTCCCCCCTCCCTCTCCCCTCCCATCAACATATCCTTCTATTCCTCTCTCCCTCATGTGTTTATCCAGCTTCCCCCACCCCTTCAATCCATCTCTGCGATTCACCTCGACCACTCCCCATGGGAGCGAGTCCCCCATTCTCCCCACTCCCCGCGGGAGCGAGTCCCACATTCTCCCCGCTCCCCAGTCCCCCGTTCTCCCCGTTCCCCACGGGAGCGAGTCCCCCGTTCTCCCCGCTCTCTGGGTAAAAAAAGTTTCTCCTCAATTCCCTATTGGATTTATCAGTGACTGTGTGATATCGATGGCCCCCCCCCTCGTTCTGGTCTCTCCCACCCCCCTCCCCCGACAAGTGGAAACATCTCTACGTCGACCTTATCGATCCCCTTTCAGGATTTTAAAGACCTCGATCAGTTCACTTTCCTTCTGCAGAAACAGGAAGATGGAGTGAGCTTGGAACTGGTGTCTAAACAACGCTGAATGATCTCAGCTTTGTGGACTCGCCTGCCACAGACGGTATTTGGGGCTCTTTTGTTCCCAGTTAGTGCTGGGGCTTTTTTGTCTGAGTTAAAATGGAACCACCATCTTTCCCTAGCCCTGTACGGGGACCACACGCTCCCACAAAGTGTTCGATACAGTGCTGCACAACAGACCTGTGAGCAGAGGCACAGCTCGTGGATACAGAGTTGGCTGGGTGATAGGAAACAGAGGGTCATGGTTAAGGGATGCTTTTCAGGTTGGAGGAAGGTTTGTAGTGGAGTAACCCAGGGATCAATGTTGGGATCCTTGCTTTACCTGATATTTATTAATGACCCAGTCCTTGGTGTACAGGGCACAGTTTCAAAACGTATGGATGAGACAAAGCTTGGAAACATGAACTGTGAGGAGCATAGTGCAGAATTTCACAAGGACGTAGGTTGGACGGGTGGCAGACGGAGTTCAATGTGGAGAGATGTGAAGTGATTCATTTTGATATGAAGAACATGGAAAGACAATATAAAATAAAGGAGCTGCAGGAGCGGAGGGACCTGGGTGTGTCTGTGCATCAAACACTGAAGGTGGCAGGACAGGTTGGGAACATAAGAAATAGGAACAGGAGTGGACCATTCGGCCCCTCAAGCCTGCTCCGCCATTCAGTAAGCTGATTTTGTGTTCTGATTTCCACATTCCCATCTAACCCTGATAACCTTTGATTCCCTTGCCTAACAAGAATCTATCTACCTCAGCCTTAAAAATATCCAATGTCCCCACCTCCACTGTCTTGTGAGGCAGAGAGTTCCAAAGTCGCATAACCCTCTGAGACAAAAAAATTCTCCTCATCTCTGTCCTGAAAGGGTGACCCCTAATTTTAAACCAGTGACCCCCCCCCCCCCCGCCACCCCCTTAGTTCTGGACTCACCCACAAGAGGAAACATCCTTTCCACATCCACCTTGTCAAGGCCGTTCAGGATCTTGTAAACTTCAATCCAATCACCCCTCACTCTTCTAAACTCCAGTGGGAACAAGCCCAGTCTGTCCAACCTTTCCTCATGAGACAACCCACTCATTCCAGCTATCAATCTAGTAAACCTCCTCTGAACCGCCTCCAACGCATTTACATTCTTCCTTAAATAAGGAGGCTAAAACTGCCCACAGTGTTCCAGATGTGGGTCTCACCAATGCCCTGTATAACTGAAGCATAACGTCCTTACTTTTATGTTCAATTCCTCTCGTAATAAAGGATAGCATTCCATTAGCCTTCTTACTTACTTGCTGTACCTGCATATTAACTTTTTGTGACTCATGTTCTAGAACACCCAGATCCCTCTGCACGTCAGAATTATGCAGCCATTCTCCATTTAAGTAATACTCTGCTTTTTTGTTCTTCCTGCCAAAGTGAACAACTTCACATTTTCCCACATTCAACTCCATTTGCCAGATCTTTGCCCACTCACATCTATATCTATCTTCAACCTCCTCATGTCCTCTTCACAACATACTTTCCTACTTATCTTTCCATCATCTGCAAATTTAGCTACCATGTCTTCACTCCCCTCATCTAAGTCATTGATGTAAATCATAAAAAGTTGAGGCCTCAGTACAGACCCCTGCGGGACTCCACTCGTCACATCCTGCCAATTGGAAAAAGACCCATTTGTGCATGCTCTCTGCTTTCTGCCAGCCAGTCAATCTTCTACCCATGCTAATACGTTGCCCCCTATACTATGAGCTTTAATTTTCCACAATAACCTTCGATGTGGCAGCTTATCAAATGCCTTCTGGAAATCCAAGTACAGCACGTCTACAGGCTCCCCTTTATCCACTGCGCATGTTACTCCTTCACAAAAAACCACGTTGACTGTTCCCAGTTGCCTCGAGCTCTTCTAAGTGCCCAGCTATAACCTCCTTAATGATCGAATCTAATAACTTCCCCACGACAGACCGTCAAGCTAACTGGTTTATAGTTTCCTGTTTTCTGCCTCCCTGCCTTCTTGCATAGAGGGGTTATATTTGCTACTTTCCAATCTGATGGAACCTTTCCAGAATCGAGTGAATTTTGGAAAATTAACACCAGCGCATTGACTACCTTATTAGCCACCTAAGACCCTAAGATGTAGACCATCGGGACCTGGAGACTTGCCAGCCCTCAGCTCCATCAATTTGCTCAGTACCGCTTCTCTATTGATTTCAATTTAACCAATTTCCTTTCTGCCGTTCACCTCCTGATTTGCAGCTATTACTGGAATATTGAGAGTGCAGTTAATAAAGCACACAGTGTCCCGGGCTTCATTAATAGAGGCATAGAGCACAAGAGCAAGGAGGTTACGTTGAATTTATATAAGACACTATTTCAGCCTCAGCTGGAGTATCATGTCCATTTCTGGGTACCGCACTTTCAAAAGGATGGGAAGGCATTGGAGAGAGTGCAGGAAAGATTCACGAGAATGGTTCCAGGGATGAGGAACTTCAGTTACGTGGACAGATGGGAGAAGTTGGGACTGTTTTCCTTGAAGAGAAGGCTGAGAGGAGATTTGATGGAGGTGTTCAGAATCACAACGGGTCTGAACAGAGTCGACGGGGAGAAACTGTTCCCATTCGGGGGGAAGGATCGAGAAGCAGAAGGACCCAGATTTAAGGGGATTGGTGAAAGGAGCGATGGAGACACGAGGAGAAACTTTTTCACACAGCGAGTGGTTGGGGTCTGGATTGCGCTGCCCGAGAGTGTGGGGGGGAAGACGGGTTCAATCGAGGCTTTCGATAGGGAATTGGAGAATTATTGGCGAAGGGAGAACGTGCAGGGTTACGGGGAGAAGGCAGGGGAGGGGCACTGGGTGAGTTGCGCATTTGAGAGGTGGTAGAGACACAACGGGCCGAATGGCCTCATGTGCTGGAACCATTTTGCAAAAGGAAGATCTCACGTTTCAGTGTCACCTGGCGCATCCTCGAGAGCTCCCAAAGCACCTTCTGGCCAATGAGGAATGGAGGTACTTGCCTTTCTGGAGTGTGGTCACGTTTGCAATGCAGCAAATATGGCAGCCAATTAGCACACAGCAAGATCCCACGGAAAGCAATGGGATAGTGACCCGGATCACCTGTCGAAGCTGGCTGAGGGATAAATATGGGCCGCAAGTCACCGGGGACAGCTCCTGCCCCTCCCTATGCTACCCCCCACCCCACCCAATAGCAGCCGCGGGATCTTTAAACACCCACCCGAAAGGGGCAGGTGGCGCCCTCGGTTTAACGTCTCATCCCGAGCGCCGGCCGGGATTTTGCGCTCGAGTCTGTGCCTCGGACAGAGACGGCCGGCCGGCCGTGACCGGGTGCCACCGGCACCCTCGGCCAACGCCGTTCCCCTCCCCTCGGCTGCCCTCCGGGTGGGTCGCGACATTGGGGCTGAGCCACGAGCCAGCGACCCACCCGGAGGGCAGCCGAGGGGAGGGGAACGGCGTTGGCCGAGGGTGCCGGCGGCACCCGGTCACGGACGGCCGTGTGGGTGGGGGTGGGGGGGGGTTGATTTGAACACGCGGACCCCGTCCTCTGTGCATCGCGGGGCTACCCCGTTGCTAACCCTGTTTGTGTGTGTGTTTGTTATTTCAACGCAGACTGACAGATGAAGAGTTGGTGCAGGCTTGCGGGGGTCGCACTGGACACAAGTGAGTGGGTCAACGTCGTCTCTTCCCTCTCCTTTGGGCCTCTCCGTATTGCCTGGGGCGCTGGGCCGGATCCGCTAACCCTTTTCTCCTCCCTTCCCCAGAGGTGCCCGACACGGCGTAACCATGAGCGCCAAGCTGATGCGGCTGGAGGAGCAGGAACGCGAGTTTCTGGCGAAGTACGGGCGTCCGGGTGGTGCTGGTGGCGGTGACGCCCCCCCCCACCCCCCCGAGGGGCTAAGCGGCAGGGACCCGGCCGGCGAGGCGGTGGAGACGGAGGGCAAGGCGAGGCGGAGGAGGAGGAAGAAGAAGAGGAGGAGGAGGGAGGCCTCCCCGGACCGTGACGCCGACTGCAGCGGGAGCCAGGCGGCTGGAGGGCGTCCGAGCCAACGAGTGCCGCCCCCCGCCCGAAGCTGAGGCGCCAAGCGCCGGCCAGCGGGAACTGGCGCCCGGGGGCCGCGGGCGGAGAGGAAGCAGAAGCGCCAGCGGAGGAAGCGGGCAAGCCTGGAGGCCTGGAGGGCGGAAAGGACAGGAACCAGCGAGAAGGAAGAAGAGGAGCAAAGGCGGCTGTGGGACCGGCGTGCTGGAGCCCCACCAGCCACCCAGGACCGCGGTCCGCCGGGGTGAAGCTCCTGACCGACCCAGGCCGGGGCTGTAGGACAAAAGCGGCTTGTTTTTTTTTTAAAAACAAAAAAAAAAAATTCGTTGCGCTCGATTCTCGGGCTGCCCGAGCGAGCTGAGCAATAAAGACGAAACCTCCGCAGACGTGCAGCCTCGTGAGAATCTACATTTCCCTTGCGGACGTCCCTCCAGCCCTTCGGTTAGGTCACTTAGCTACCCACCCGGAAGCGCCGGTCGCTGCTGTGGTGTCGGAGGCGCAGGGCAGCCAGCGTGCGCGCAGCAAGATCCCGCAAACGGCCGCCTGATCGTTTTGGGGGAGGCGGTGGTCTGGGGTGGGGGGGTCATGCCACTGGGCCGACGATCCAGAGGCCCAGGCTTAGGCTGTGGGCCCAAACCCCACCACGGTGGTGGAATTCAAATGCAATTAATGAGGAAATTTGATTAACGAATAAATCTTGACCCCCCCCCCCCCCACCGCAGCGATCATGAGGAGAAACCTGCTCACCCAGCGACTGGTTCGGGCCCAGAATGCGCTGCCTGAGAGTTTGTTTTTGATGAAGTGCCTTATCAAATGCCTTCTGAAAACCCAAGTACGGTACATCTACCAGTTCCCTTTATCCGCAGCACATGTTACTTCAAAGAACTCCAATAAATTTGTTCAAAATGATTTCGCTTTCACAAAACCATGTTGACTCAGAATCTCAGAGCAGAAGAGGCCCTTCGGCCCTTCGAGTCTGCACCAACACGTGAGAAACACCTGACCTACCTACCTAATCCCATTGACCAGCACTTGGCCCATAGCCTTGAATGTTATGAGGTGCCAAGTGCTCATCCAGGTACTTTTTAAAGGATGTGAGGCTAACCCACCTCCACCACCCTCCTAGGCAGCACATTCCAGACCCTCACCACCCTCTGGGTAAAAAGGTTTTTCCTCTCATCCCCCCCAAACCTCCTGCCCCTCACCTTGAACTTGTGCCCCCTCGTGACTGACCCTTCAACTAAGGGGAACAGCTGCTCCCTACCCACTCTCTCCATGTCCCTCATAATCTTGTACACCTCGATCAGGTCGCCCCTCAGTCTTCTCTGCTCCAACGGAAACAACTCAAGTCTATCCAACCTCTCTTCATA
Source organism: Isurus oxyrinchus (assembly GCA_026770705.1). NCBI lineage: Eukaryota > Metazoa > Chordata > Chondrichthyes > Lamniformes > Lamnidae > Isurus > Isurus oxyrinchus. The sequence goes on from JANJGN010000036.1 coordinate 6,112,416, forward strand.
ACTTAAATGTTTCATCCCAGGCAACATCCTGGTGAAACTCCTCTGCACCCCCTCCAATGCAATCACATCCTTCCTATAATGTGGCGACCAGAACTGCACACAGTACTCCAGCTGTGGCCTCACCAAGGTTCTATACAACTCTAACATGACCTCCCTACTTTTGTAATCTGTGCCTCGATTGATGAAGGCAAGTGTCCCATATGCCTTTTTCACCACCCCACTAACATGCCCCTCCTCCTTCAGAGATCTATGGACACACAGGCCAAGGTCCCTTTGTTCCTCAGAACTTCCTAGTGCCATGCCGTTCATTGAATACTTCCTTGTCAAATGACACTTTCCAAAGTGTATCACCTCACACTTTTCAGGGTTAAATTCCATCTGCCACTTATCTGCTCATTTGACCATCCCGTCTATATCTTCCTGTAGCCCAAGACACTCAACCTCACTGTTAACCACCCGGCCAATCTTTGTGTCATCCGCAAACCTACTAATCCTACCCCCCACATAGTCATCTATGTCGTTTATATAAATGACGAATGATAGGGGACCCAGCACAGATCCCTGTGGTACGCCACTGGACACTGGCTTCCAGTCACTAAAGCATCCTTCTGTCATCACCCTCTGTCTCCTACAACTAAGCCAATTTTGAATCCACCTTATCAAATTACCCTGTATCCCATGTGCATTTGCCTTCTTTATAAGTCTCCCATGTGGGACCTTGTCAAAGGCTTTGCTGAAATCCATATAAACTACATCAACTGCACTACCCTCATCTACACACCTTCACCTCCTCAAAAAATTCCATCAAATTTGTTAGGCATGACCTCCCTCTGACAAAGCCATGCTGACTATCCCTGATCAAACCTTGCCTCTCCAAGTGGAGATAGATTCTCTCCTTCAGAATTTTCTCCAGTAGTTTCCCTACCACTGACGTGAGACTCACTGGCCTGTGGTTCCCTGGCTTCTCTCTACAACCCTTCTTAAATAGTGGAACCACATTAGCCATTCTCCAGTCCTCTGGCACCTCCCCTGTGGCCAGAGAAGAATTAAAAATTTGGGTCAGAGCCCCTGTGATCTCCTCCCTTGCCTCCCTCAGCATCTGGGACACAAATCACCTGGACCTAGAAATTTGTCCACTTTTAAGCCTGCCAACACCTCCAATACCTTGTTACTCCCTATGTCAATTTGCTTAAGAACCTCAGAGTCTATCTCCCCGAGTTCGATACCTTCATCCTCATTCTCTTGGATGAAGACGAACGTGAAGTATTCATTCAACACTCTAGCGATGTCCTCTGGCTGCACCCATAGATTGCCCCCTTGGTCCCTTATGGGCCCTACTCTTTCCCTGGTTATCCTCTTCCCATTGATATACTTTTCGAATATCTTGGGATTTTCCCTACTTTTACCAGCCAGAGCTTTCTCATATCCCCTCTTTGCTCTCCTAATTGCTTTCTTAAGCTCCCCCCTGCACTGTCTGTACTCCACTAATGCCTCTGCTGATTTGTTCCCCTTGTACCTGCTAAAAGCCTCTTTTCCTTCTCATCGTAACCTGAGTATCTCTGATCATCCATGGTTCTCTGCGTTTGTTACTCCTTCCTAGCACCCTAGAGGGAACATGTTGAGCCTGTACCCTCCCCATTTCCTTTTTGAACACCCTCCACTGCTCCTCTGTAGATTTCCCCACAAGTAACTGTTCCCAGTCTACCTTGGCCAGATCCTGCCTTATTTTACTAAAATCCACACTGCCTGATTATCTTGAAATATTTCAAGTGCCCTTCTATAACATCTTTAATAATAGCTTCTAACATTTTCCCTAACATATGACAGATGTTAAGCTAACTGGCCTGTAGTTTATCTCCCTCTCTTTTTGAATAATGGAGTTACATTTTCTACTTTCCAATCTCATGGAACCTTGCCTGAATCTAGAGTAGTTTGGAAAATTGAAACCAACACACCAAGTATCTCAACATAAAAACAAAAAAACTGCAGATGCTGGAAATCCAAAACAAAAACACCTGGAAGAACTCAGCAGGTCTGGCAGCATCTGCGGAGAGGAACACAGTTAACGTTTTGAGTCCGTATGACTCTTCAACAGAACTAAGGAAAAATACAAAAGAGGTGAAATATAGGCTGGTTTAAGGGGGGGTGGGGGGGACGGTGACAACAGGTAGAGCTGGATAGAGGGCCAGTGATAGGTGGAGATAACCAAAAGATGTCACAGACAAAAGGACAAAGAGGTGCTGAAGCTGGTGATATTATCTAAGGAATGTGATAATAAAGGTACAGATAGGCCTAGTGAGGGTGGGGTGGGGGGAAGGTACAGATAGCCCTAGTGGGGGTGGGGGTGGGGTGAAGGTACAGATAGCCCTAGTGGGGGTGGGGGGAAGGTACAGATAGCCCTAGTGGGGGTGGGGTGAAGGTACAGATAGTCCTAGTGGGGGTGGGGGTGGGGTGAAGGTACAGATAGCCCTAGTGGGGGTGGGGTGAAGGTACAGATAGCCCTAGTGGGGGTGGGGGTGGGGTGAAGGTACAGATAGCCCTAGTGGGGGTGGGGTGAAGGTACAGATAGCCCTAGTGGGGGTGGGGTGGGGGGAAGGTACAGATAGCCCTAGTGGGGGTGGGGTGAAGGTACAGATAGCCCTAGTGGGGGTGGGGTGAAGGTACAGATAGCCCTAGTCAGGGTCGGGGGAAGGTACAGATAGCCCTAGTGGGGGGGTGGGGGGAAGGGATCGAAATAGGCTAAAAGACAAAAGAATGGATGGAAATACATTTAAAAATAATGGAAATAGGTGGGAAAAGAAAAATATATAAATTATTGGAAAAAAGGGGGGATCGGGAAGGGGGTGGGGATGGAGGATGGAGTTCATGATCTAAAGTTGTTGAACTCAATATTCAATCCGGAAGGCTGTAAGGTGCCTAGTCGGAAGATGAGGTGCTGTTCCTCCAGTTTGCATTGAGCTTCACTGGAACAATGCAGCAGGCCAAGGACAGATGTGAGCAAGAGAGCAAGGTGGTGGGTTGAAATGGCAAGCGACAGGGAGGTCCGGGTCATGGGTAGCATTAACTATCTCAGTAGCTACTCTTTCAAATGTTCACCCTAGTATACCAGGGAGAACTCTTTCTCGCCCCCCCGCCCCCCACCCCACCCACCCTCACTTTTCCTTCCAATAGTGGGTGTGGGGATTTTGTTTTTAAACAGAGGGGGGCCTCAGTTTAACATCTCAACCCAAAGGCGGCGCCTCCGACAATGTGGCCTTCCCTCAGTACTGGCTGTGTCTCTCGACCTGGATTACAGACTCTGACCTTCAGACTCAAGAGGCCAGAGTGCGTCCCGTGGCTGACTTTCTGTTGGAGTGGTTGTGCGAGTGCCTCTCACACCTTTTCAGTGAGATCCACTGCACAGATCTGCCTTGCTGGACTTGTCCCGACCACTGTGCCTGTCCATCGGATCCTGTACTTGGAACACGTGGGGGTTGGGGGTTTTGGGGGCTGCTGGGAGATTTAAGACTCCAAGGACGATCACAGGGGAAACAACAGCTCGTGGCTTGAACCTTGTAACGTAGTCTTTGCGAATTGGGTGTTGGGAGAGCAGTCAGGGTGCTGTTTTTTTATCCATTCACGGGATGTGGGCGTCGCTGGCTAGGCCCATCCCTAATTGCCCCTTGAGAAGGTGGTGGGTGAGCCGTCGCCTTGAGCCGCTGCAGTCCCTGTGGTGTAGGTACACCCACCGTGCTGTTAGGGAGGGAGTTCCAGGATTTTGACCCAGCGACAGTGAAGGAACGGCTGATATATTTCCAAGTCAGGATGGTGAGTGGCTCGGAGGGGAACTTCCAGGTGGTGGTGTTCCCCATGTGTCTGCTGCCCTTGTCCTTCTAGATGGTAGTGGTCGTGGGTTTGGAAGGTGGTCTAAGGAGCCTTGGTGAGTTGCTGCAGTGCATCTTGTAGATGGTACACACACTGCTGCTACTGTGCGTCGGTGGTGGTGGGAGTGAATGTTTGTGGATGTGGAGCCAATCAAGCAGGGCTACTTTGTCCTGGATGGTGTCGAGCTTCTTGAGTGTTGTGGGAGATGCACTCATCCAGGCAAGTGGGGAGTATTCCATCCCACTCCTGACTTGTGCCTTGTAGATGGTGGACAGGCTTCGGGGAGTCAGGAGATGAGTTACTCACTGCAGGATTCCCAGCCTCTGACCTACTCTTGTAGTCACAGTATTTATATGGCTGGTCCAGTTCAGTTTCTGGTCAATGGTAACCCCAGGATGTTGATCGTAGTAAATTCAGCGATGGTAATGCCAATGAACGTCAAGAGGAGATGGTTAGATTTTCTCTTGTTGGAGATGGTCATTGCCTGGCACTTGTGTGGTGTGAATGTTACTTGCCACTTGTCAGCTCAAGCCTGAATGTTGTCCAGGTCAGGTCTTGCTGCATATGCATGTTGCTTCACCCAATAACAGAGCTGGACTCAATAAATAAGCAATTGTTATAAAAGTTGAGAAAACCTGGAGTACAGGTAGCACATTCGGGTTCCGGAGGTTTCTCTTTGCTGGAAAATCCATCAAGTTCTGCTTCTGCTGTTTGGGGGGGGGCGGTGGTGAAAGATTTTTTTTCGATTAAAGTAATTTAATAACTGTAGATTTGATCCTTTTGCTCAGTTGAGTGAGAATACCTCACATAATGAACCCAATGTCTTCAAGCGAGCTGAAGCGGGGGAAGCTGCTACCAGCCCCGCTATTAATGAACCTGGGAGGAGCTAAACCGGGTTTAAATAAAAAGTTGAGTGTTGCTCCTAGTCAGGAACCGCATGTCCAAGCGTTGGCATTCGCTGGTGAGTAGAAAATCGGACCGAAGCACCAACATAAGCATTTGGAGCAGGAGTAGGCCATTCGGCCCCTTGAGTCTGCTCTGCCTGCCAATAAGATCATGGCTGGTCTTAACTCCACTTTCCTGTTTGCTACCCCACACCCCCCACCATAACCCTTGACCCTCCTCGTCAATCAAAAATCTGTCTACCTCAGCCTTGAATACATTCACTGACCCGGCTGCCACTGTTCTCTGGGGGAGAGAAATCCACAGACTGACGACCCTCTGAGAGAAGAAATCCCTCCCCATCTCCATCTTCAGTGGGAGACTCCCTGACATACCTGGCAGCGGCCCCGAAATTCACACGCGATGTTGCCCAATTGTGCAGCAGGCAGAATGTCTTCCTGGGCTGCAGTACAAATTGTGGTGAGAGTTTGAAATTTGGCATTCTTGTGTTTGTCCCGACGAGCGCAAGATGAGAAACTCTGGCAAAATGTCTTTAGTTTTCAGCAATAGCGTAACTGGATTTAAGTAGAAAAGTTTAAGCCACACCACAGGGACTGCAGCGGCTCGAGAAGGCGGCTCACCACCACCCTCTCAAGGGGTAATTAGGGACGCGCAATAAATGCTGGGCCCGGCCAGTGACGCCCACATCCCGTGAATGAATAGAAAAAACATTCTGAGGTGCTAGTTAATGAAATCTCTTGCGCCCTTTGCTCTAACTTGTGTGTTGAAAAACATCGGGCATGCATCTGGGCTAGGGAGAGACGGAGACAGAAATTAATTTCAACCACACGCAGATTTTTCTTTTCCTTAATCCTTCATGGGATGTGGGGGTCTCTGGCAAGACCAGCATTTGTTGCCCGTCTCTAATTGCGCCCTGGAACTGAGGGTCTCGCTCGGCCATTTCAGTGGGGGGGCAGTTTAAGAGTCGACCCCGTGGCTGTGGGGTCTGGAGTCACGTGTAGGCCAGACCGGGTAAGGGGGGCAGATTTCCCTCCCTAAAGGGGCATTAGTGACCCAGATGGGGTTTTTATGACAATCGGTGATGGTTGTCACGGTCACCGTCACTGAGACTCGCTTTATATTCCCAGATTTATTAATTGAACTTAAATTCCCCCAGCGGACGTGGGGTATGTTCTCTGGGGCCCAATATTTATTCAACGCACATGTTATCTTGGGTCATTATCACATTGCTGCTTGTGGGATCTTGCTGTGCACCAAACGGCCACCACGTTTCCCACGTTAACAGCAGGGATTGCAGTTCAATAAGGTCCTTCCATTGGCTGCAAAGCGCTTTGGGGGCAGACTGAGGATGAAAGGCGCTAGTGAAATGCATGTTCTTTCATTCTATCCTTATGAACCCAAATAACCCCCTCGCCTCTGGTGTTGCCCTTCATTTGAGGGGGTGGTGCTCAATGAGGTCTAACCTTCCCTCCCCTGGCTTGGGGCACCGATCCTGGGAGCAGGTGAAGTGGGGGGTGGGGGGCAGTGCTATTGGAAGCTCCCCTCCTCCGCACTGGTCCTTGTGTAATTCCACATCCCACCCTGGAGGGTGGAGCCAAGCCTCGCTCAAACGGTGACTGTTTGGGAGACGCTTTATGTCAGTGGATGAGGGAAGCCTGGCTCCATCTTCTGACCCGAGGGCCCCTCTGTTGACCTTTGAACTCTGGCCACCGAGGCCCAATTGCAGGCAAATGGCCTGGAAACACTGCGGAGACCATGTTTTGTGTCACCTGTACCGTTAATGTTTGCCTGCCCATTTAAAGACAAGTGTATCGCAGCACAGGAGGCCATCGTGCCTGTTCCGGCTCTTTGAAAGATCTATCCAATTAGCCCCCACTCCCCACTCCCGTCCTTATCCCCTCCCCATATTCCTGCAAATGTTTCCCCTTCAAGTATTTATCCGAATCCCCCCCCTTTTGAAAGTTCCTGTTGGATCTGCTTCCACCGCCCTTTCAGGCAGCGCCTTCCAGATCACAACAACTCGCTGTGTAAATAAAAACAAGTTCTCCTCATCTCCCCCTCTGGTTCCCTTCCTGATTCTCTTCAATCTGTGTCCCCTCTGGTTACCGACCCTCCTGCCCAGTGGAAACAGTGTCTCCTTATTTACTCTGTCCGAACCCCCCTTCCTGATCTTGAACGCCTCGATCCAATCTCCCCTTAACCTTCTCTGCTCTAAGGAGAACAATCCCGGCTTCTCCACACGAACTGAAGTCCCTCATCCCTGGTCTCATTTGGGGTAAATCTCCCTCCGCAACCTCTCGGAGGCCTTGACACCCTAGCACTGAACAATAAAGGTGACTGGATCGCAGCAGATGGAGAGTAGTTTTTCAACGCTGCTGGGGTAACTGGTGTTTTACATGGGGTAACTTTTCTCAAGGGAGAAGGCAGTGGTGCCTTTTTCTCTCCAGTCACGTTTGTCTTTTTCCAATAAGATCACCTCTCATTCTTCTAAACCTGTCCAACATTTCCTTATAAGACAACCCCAGAATCAGCCCAGTCAACCTTCACTGAACTGCCTCCAATGCAAGTATATCCCTCCTTAAGTAAGGAGACCAAAACTGTACACAGTAGTCCAGGTGCAGTCTCACCAATACCCTGTACAGCTGTAGCGAGAATTCCTGACTGTTATACTCCTTCCCCCTCGCAATAAACCGTCCATTTACCTTCCCTTCACCTGCACGCTAGCATTTTGTGACTCGTACCAGGACACCCAGATCCCTCTGCACCTCAGAGTCCTGCAATCTCTCTCCATTTAAATAATCTGCTGCTTTTCTATTCTTCCTCCCAAAGTGGACAAGCTCACATCTTCCCCATGTTATACTCCCATCTGCCAAATTTTTGCCCCCTCGTTTAACCTCTCTTTATTCCTTTTTCAAGACTCTTTGTATCCTCCCCACAACTTGCTTTCCTACCTACCTTTGTATCGTCAGCAACGTTCGTCTGTTCCACCACACGGCACGAGTCATCCGTTTGGCACGTTTAACACAAGTTTCAAATATTTTAGCTGTAGGATCTTCAGTTAAACCTGGGACCTGACCCCACAAGAACCAGAGAGAAAGAAGCTCCCTACATCTGAGTGCGTCGTCAACCCTGGGACCTATCACAACTCTGGCAGTCATTTTGAAGCCACAATTCTGGACTCTTTTTAAAAAAATATATTAATTTACGGGATGTGGGTGTCGCTGGCTAGGCCAGCACTTATTGCCCACTCCTAATTGTCATTATAAAATTCCCAGGTTTCTAATGGGGAAGCTGACAGGAGTAGTGTGCAGACAGAAGAGTTTTTTTTAATGTATTACATAATTACAGAGGGAACCAGCCAACCTGAGAGAGAGAGACAGAGACCTGGGCAGCTTGCCCCTGCCCCAAATGACTCAAGAATCAAGCTGGATTGGAGTCAACTGGAAAGCTGGGCCAGGCTCAGTGGCATCACACCCACGCTCGGTTCTGTCTCTATGTGGGCGAGCACATTAGCAAGGAGCTGCCAGTCTGGTCGATCCCATCTTCTAAAATCCCCCCCCCGGGTCCCTCTTAGGCTGGGAGAGATCGATTGGAAGCATGATCCACAGACACAGAGGGTATCACCCAGGTCATAAAGTCTTTTGAGCATCTCTGGAAGTCCAAGTCGATGGTTCCACAGTGCAGCTACAGACACGGAGGATATCACCCAGGTCATTCAGTCTTTGGAGCATCTGTTAAAGTCCACGTCGATGGTTCCATAGTGCAGCTTGGAGACGACACTCACTCTGCTCTTGACACTCACTCCCCAAGTCGATGGTTCCACAGTGCAAACATCAGCTGCAGCCTGGAGGTTCCACAGTGCAGCCTGGAGACGACCCTCACTCCGCTCTGACAGAGAAGATGCTGTACCCCATGTTGCCCAGCACTCCGAGGAGCAGAAGCCAGAGTGGGATGAGGACCCAGGAGAGTTTCATCACCGCGTAACGCTCCAGACGGGCACAGAGCGCCAGGAAGAAGCCCAGCTTGAGCAGCATGGCGCACAGATACCAGACTTTCCGCCGGACGTTGCTGCTGTGTCGGTCGTAGCCCGCCTTGCAGCGCCCGACCAGCTTGACCACCAGCATGACCAGCAGCACGGTGTCGAAGACCCAGAGCGGGATGAAGACCAGGAACCAGTTCCAGCCCAGCGTCTCGTCCAGCTTCAGCACCAGGACGATGAGGAAGAGCAGGGTGAACAGCCATGTCAGCAGGACCCGCTGCGCCAGCGACATTTTCATTGGGTGGGGGGGGGGGGGGACCGGGACCGGCGACCCCAGGACCCGCTTCGGACAGCGAGGCGGCCTCTCCCTTCCGCGGTCCCACTGTTGCCCACCAGCCACCAGAGGACAGCGGGCGGGCCGAGGTGGGGGGAGGTGGAGAGAGGACGTTGGCAGAACTTAGCCAGATATGAAGGTGGCAGAAATCAATTTAAGGCAGCAGCCAGGACATTCTGTGGGGGGCTCGCTGACACCGGGTTTGGGGGGGGGGGGGTCACGGATTGGAGGGGAGATGTCGTCCTATTCAAGCAGAGGGGAGGAGGGTCTGTTTCCCCTTTGCAGGGCTGCACCTCCTGGGATCCTGATATCTAGGGGATCCTGGTACCCAGTGGATCCTGGGTTCTAGGGGATCCTGATATCCAGTGGATCCTAGGTTCTAGGGGATCCTGGTATCTAGTGGATCCTGGTACCCAGTGGATCCTGGTACCCAGTGGATCCTGGGTTCTAGGGGATCCTGGTATCCAGTGGGAAGTGAAAATGCGTTTTTTTTCCGTCAGGCTGGTGGTTAATAAAAAAATAAACAAAAAGGAAATTAGAAAAACAACTCACTACAGGGCCTGTCCTCAACTTTACTTTGGGATTAAGGTCGGGACGGGGGAGAGACTAGGCCTTAACCCGGCCCATAGCAACCAGTGGGGGGGGGGCGGGGCCAGCTGACCCGGAAGCGGAACTCACTGCCCAGGTAACCGCTGACCTGAAAGCGGTATGAAGGTACGCTGACCGGCCCAATTTTAATATTTTTGAAGATGCGCTGGCGTTTTTTTCTTTTTGTTGCATTGGTTGGGTGCTGTTGAGTTCGTCGCGATGGAAGGACGTGGTTGCGGGGCTTTGAGTTGGATTTGTTTACGGGCCGGGCCGGTCTGCGCAGGCGCACGGAGCCTGCTCCCTCCCTCGCGCAGGCGCGCTGACGACTCCCTCCCTTGCGCCGGCGCAATGTTCGCCCCTCCTCCCCTTTCCCCGGCGTATTGGCCGCGCCTCCTCCCTCGCGCAGGCGCACCTTTCGCCCCGCCCCTCCTCGCCTCCTCCCCTGCGCAGGCGCACTGACCGCTCCCTGCTCCCCGTGACACCACCCCCCCCCCCCCCTCCTCCCTCCCTCCCGTCCCCTCCCCTCTCCTCCCCGGCGGGTGCGCGCGCAGTCGGTCAGGCGGGCGCGGAGCGATGGCGGCGGAAGGTTCTGGAAAGCGGCGGATTAAAGTGACGGTGAAAACCCCCAAAGACCGCGAGGAGTTCGCCGTGGAGGAGGAGGCGTCCGTGCGGGAGGTGAGGGCGCGGGGGCCGAGGCTGAGGCCCGGGCCCGGGCCCGGGCAGAGGGAGAGGTCCCGGGGAGAGGGCCAGGGCCCGGGGCCCAGAGACGGGGAGAGCGGGGCTCTGGGCCTCCGGGGTTCCGGGGCTCCGGCCTGGGCGGGGGAGCCGCCTCCCTCTGCCCGGGCTGGGCAGCAGCTATTCTCGGACCCGCTGTGTCTGTGTGTGTGTGTGGGTGTGTGTGAGAGGGGGGGGGCGGTGTGAGGGGAGAGGTTAGGCTGCAGGTAGAATAGCCGGAGTGTCCATGGGACAGCCAGAGGGAATGGGCACCGGATAGAGTGTGGGCAGCGTATAGACTCTATAGAGTGTGGGCACCGTATGGAGTCTATAGAGTGTGGGCAGCGTATGGAGTCTATAGAGTGTGGGCAGCGTATGGAGTCTATAGAGTGTGGGCAGCGTATAGACTCTATAGAGTGTGGGCAGCGTATAGACTCTATAGAGTGTGGGCAGCGTATAGACTCTATAGAGAGTGGGCAGCGTATGGAGTCTATAGAGTGTGGGCAGCGTATAGACTCTATAGAGTGTGGGCAGCGTATGGAGTCTATAGAGTGTGGGCAGCGTATAGACTCTATAGAGTGTGGGCAGCGTATAGACTCTATAGAGTGTGGGCACCATATGGAGTCTATAGAGTGTGGGCAGCGTATAGACTCTGTAGAGGTGGGCACCATATGGAGTCTATAGAGTGTGGGCACCATATGGAGTCTATAGAGTGTGGGCAGCGTATAGACTCTGTAGAGGTGGGCACCATATGGAGTCTATAGAGTGTGGGCACCATATGGAGTCTATAGAGTGTGGGCACCATATGGAGTCTATAGAGTGTGGGCACCATATGGAGTCTATAGAGTGGGCAGCGTATAGACCCTATAAAGTGTGGGCAGCGTATAGACTCTATAGAGTGTGGGCAGCGTATAGACTCTATAGAGTGTGGGCAGCGTATAGACTCTATAGAGTGTGGGCAGCGTATAGACTCTATAGAGTGTGGGCACCATATGGAGTCTATAGAGTGTGGGCACCATATGGAGTCTATAGAGTGTGGGCACCATATGGAGTCTATAGAGTGTGGGCAGTGTATAGACTCTGTAGAGTGTGGGCACCATATGGAGTCTATAGAGTGTGGGCACCATATGGAGTCTATAGAGTGTGGGCACCATATGGAGTCTATAGAGTGTGGGCACCATATGGAGTCTATAGAGTGTGGGCACCATATGGAGTCTATAGAGTGGACAGCGTATAGACCCTATAGAGTGTGGGCACCATATGGAGTCTATAGAGTGTGGGCAGCGTATAGACGCTGTAGAGTGTGGGCACCATATGGAGTCTATAGAGTGTGGGCAGTGTATAGACTCTGTAGAGTGTGGGCACCATATGGAGTCTATAGAGTGTGGGCACCATATGGAGTCTATAGAGTGTGGGCACCATATGGAGTCTATAGAGTGTGGGCACCATATGGAGTCTATAGAGTGTGGGCACCATATGGAGTCTATAGAGTGTGGGCACCATATGGAGTCTATAGAGTGTGGGCAGCGTATAGACGCTGTAGAGTGTGGGCACCATATGGAGTCTATAGGGTGTGGGCACCATATGGAGTCTATAGAGTGTGGGCACCATATGGAGTCTATAGAGTGTGGGCACCGTATGGAGTCTATAGAGTGTGGGCACCATATGGAGTCTATAGAGTGTGGGCACCGTATGGAGTCTATAGAGTGTGGGCAGCGTATAGACTCTATAGAGTGTGGGCACCGTATGGAGTCCATAGGGTGTGGGCACCGTATGGAGTCCATAGAGTGTGGGCACCGTATGGAGTCTATAGAGTGTGGGCACCGTATGGAGTCTAGAGTGTGGGCAGCGTATGGAGTCTAGAGTGTGGGCAGCGTATGGAGTCTATAGAGTGTGGGCAGCGTATAGACTCTATAGAGTGTGAGCACCATATGGAGTCTATAGAGTGTGGGCAGCGTATAGACTCTATAGAGTGTGGGCAGCGTATAGACTCTATAGAGTGTGGGCAGCGTATAGACTCTATAGAGTGTGGGCAGCGTATAGACTCTATAGAGTGTGGGCAGCGTATAGACTCTATAGAGTGTGGGCACCATATGGAGTCTATAGAGTGTGGGCAGCGTATAGACTCTGTAGAGTGTGGGCACCATATGGAGTCTATACAGTGTGGGCACCATATGGAGTCTATAGAGTGTGGGCACCATATGGAGTCTATAGAGTGTGGGCACCGTATGGAGTCTATAGAGTGTGGGCACCGTATGGAGTCTATAGAGTGTGGGCACCGTATGGAGTCTATAGAGTGTGGGCACCGTATGGAGTCTATAGAGTGTGGGCACCGTATGGAGTCTATAGAGTGTGGGCACCGTATGGAGTCTATAGAGTGTGGGCACCGTATGGAGTCTATAGAGTGTGGGCACCGTATGGAGTCTATAGAGTGTGGGCAGCGTATGGAGTCTATAGAGTGTGGGCAGCGTATGGAGTCTATAGAGTGTGGGCAGCGTATGGAGTCTATAGAGTGTGGGCAGCGTATGGAGTCTATAGAGTGTGGGCAGCGTATGGAGTCTATAGAGTGTGGGCAGCGTATGGAGTCTATAGAGTGTGGGCAGCGTATGGAGTCTATAGAGTGTGGGCAGCGTATGGAGTCTATAGCGTGTGGGCAGCGTATGGAGTCTATAGCGTGTGGGCAGCGTATGGAGTCTATAGCGTGTGGGCAGCGTATGGCGTCTATAGCGTGTGGGCAGCGTATGGCGTCTATAGCGTGTGGGCAGCGTATGGCGTCTATAGCGTGTGGGCAGCGTATGGCGTCTATAGCGTGTGGGCAGCGTATGTGGAGTGTGGGCAGCGTATGTGGAGTGTGGGCCGCGTATGTGGAGTGTGGGCCGCGTATATGGCGTGTGGGCCGCGTATATGGCGTGTGGGCCGCGTATATGGAGTGTGGGCCCCGTATATGGAGTGTGGGCCCCGCATAGAGTCTATAGAGCGTGGGCACCGTATATAGAGTGTGGGCACCGCATAGAGTCTATAGAGCCTGGGGGCACCCTATGGAGCCCCTAGAGCGTGGGCACCGTAGGGAGCCCATAGAACGTGGGTGTCGTATAGAGTCTGTAGGGTGTGAGCACCATATAATGTGTAGGCACCACATAGAGTCTATAGAGTGTGAGCACCATATAGAGTCTATAGAGCATAGACACCATATAGAATGTGGGCACCGTGTAGAGTGTAGGCACCATATAGTGTCTATAGAGTGTAGGCACCATATAGTGTCTATAGAGTGTAGGCACCATATAGTGTCTATAGAGTGTAGGCACCATATAGTGTCTATAGAGTGTAGGCACCATATAGTGTCTATAGAGTGTAGGCACCATATAGTGTCTATAGAGTGTAGGCACCATATAGTGTCTATAGAGTGTAGGCACCATATAGTGTCTATAGAGTGTAGGCACCATATAGTGTCTATAGAGTGTAGGCACCATATAGTGTCTATAGAGTGTAGGCACCATATAGTGTCTATAGAGTGTAGGCACCATATAGTGTCTATAGAGTGTAGGCACCATATAGTGTCTATAGAGTGTAGGCACCATATAGTGTCTATAGAGTGTAGGCACCATATAGTGTCTATAGAGTGTAGGCACCATATAGTGTCTATAGAGTGTAGGCACCATATAGTGTCTATAGAGTGTAGGCACCATATAGTGTCTATAGAGTGTAGGCACCATATAGTGTCTATAGAGTGTAGGCACCATATAGTGTCTATAGGGTGCAGGCACCATATACTGTCTATAGGGTGCAGGCACCATATAGTGTCTATAGGGTGTATGCACCATATAGTGCCTATAGGGTGTAGGCACCATATAGTGCCTATAGGGTGTAGGCACCATATAGTGTCTATAGTGTGTATGCACCATATAGTGTCTATAGTGTGTATGCACCATATAGTGTCTATAGGGTGTAGGCACCATATAGTGTCTAAAGGGTGTAGGCACCATATAGTGTCTAAAGGGTGAAGGCACCATATAGTGTCTAAAGGGTGAAGGCACCATATAGTGTCTAAAGGGTGTAGGCACCATATAGTGTCTAAAGGGTGTAGGCACCATATAGTGTCTAAAGGGTGTAGGCACCATATAGTGTCTAAAGGGTGTAGGCACCATATAGTGTCTAAAGGGTGTAGGCACCATATAGTGTCTAAAGGGTGTAGGCACCATATAGTGTCTAAAGGGTGTAGGCACCATATAGTGTCTAAAGGGTGTAGGCACCATATAGTGTCTAAAGGGTGTGGGCACCATATAGTGTCTAAAGGGTGTGGGCACCAGATAGTGTCTATAGGGTGTGGGCACCAGATAGTGTCTATAGGGTGTAGGCACCATATAGTGTCTAAAGGGTGTAGGCACCATATAGTGTCTATAGGTGTAGGCACCGTATAGTGTCTATAGGTGTGGGCACCGTATAGTATCTATAGAGTGTGGGCACCGTATAGTGTCTATAGAGTGTGGGCACCGTATAGTGTCTATAGAGTGTGGGCACCGTATAGTGTCTATAGAGTGTGGGCACCGTATAGTGTCTATAGAGTGTGGGCACCGTATAGTGTCTATAGAGTGTGGGCACCGTATAGTGTCTATAGAGTGTGGGCACCGTATAGTGTCTATAGAGTGTGGGCACCGTATAGTGTCTATAGAGTGTGGGCACCGTATAGTGTCTATAGAGTGTGGGCACCGTATAGTGTCTATAGAGTGTGGGCACCGTATAGTGTCTATAGAGTGTGGGCACCGTATAGTGTCTATAGAGTGTGGGCACCGTATAGTGTCTATAGAGTGTGGGCACCGTATAGTGTCTATAGAGTGTGGGCACCGTATAGTGTCTATAGAGTGTGGGCACCGTATAGTGTCTATAGAATGTGGGCACCGTATAGTGTCTATAGAGTGTGGGCACCGTATAGTGTCTATAGAGTGTGGGCACCGTATAGTGTCTATAGAGTGTGGGCACCGTATAGTGTCTATAGAGTGTGGGCACCGTATAGTGTCTATAGAGTGTGGGCACCGTATAGTGTCTATAGAGTGTGGGCACCGTATAGTGTCTATAGAGTGTGGGCACCGTATAGTGTCTATAGAGTGTGGGCACCGTATAGTGTCAGTAGAGCATATACGCCGTACATAGTCTGTAGAGGTAGGCGCCATATAGAGTCTGTAGAATGTGGGCACCATATAGTTCCTATAGAGCTTAGACACCATACAGAGCGTAGGCACCATATAGAGTCTATAGAGCATATACACCATATAGAGTCTATAGAGTGTAGGCACCGTATAGAGTGTGAACACCATATAGAGTCTATAGAGCGTAGGCACCGCTTAGTGTATAAAGAGCGTAGACATTGTATAAAGCGTGGGCACAGTGTAGAGTCTATTGAGCGCAGCTACCATATGGAGTCTATAGAGCGTAGACACCATATGGAGTCTATAGAGCTTAGACACCATATATTGTATAGGCCCAGTATAGTCTAGAGTGTAGGCACCATATAGAGTCTATAGAGAAGGTACCATATAGAGTCTATAGAGAAGGCACAGTATAGTGTGTATAGGGTAGACACTGTATAGAGTCTGTAGGGTAGACCACATAGAGTATCAGCAGGTCTGGCAGCATCAGCGGAGAAGAGTACAGTTGAAGGATCATGAGCACTTGAAACGTCAACTGTGCTCTTCTCCGCTGATGCTGCCAGACCTGCTGAGTTTTTCCAGGTATTTTTTATTTTTTGTTTTGGATTTCCAGCATCCGCAGTTTTTTTTTATAACCATATAGAGTCTATAGAGCATAGACATCGTATAGAGCCTATCGAGTGTAGGCACCGCATTGAGTGTGGGCGCCCTGCAGCGCCTCATACAACACAGGAAAAGGCCCTTTGGCCCATCTAATCTGTGTCAGTCAAACAAGTACCTCACTATTCTAATCCCATTTTCCACCACTAGGCTCATAGCCTTGTATGCGATGGCATCGCAAGTGCACATCCAAATACTTCTTAAATGTTATGAGGGTTTCTGCCTCGACCACCCTTTCAGGCAGTGAGTTCCAGATTCCCACCACCCTCTGGGTGAAAAAATTCTTCCTCACATCCCCTCTAAACCTCCTGCCCATTACCTTAAATCTATACCCCTGGTTATTGACCCTCCATCAAGGGGAAAAGTTCCTTCCTGTCTACCCTATCTATGACCCTCATAATTTTATACACTTCAATCATGTCCCCCCTCAATCTCCTCTGCTCCAGGAAAAATAACTCCAGTCTATCCAATCTCTCCTCATAACTAAAACTCTCCAGTCCAGGCAACATCCTGGTAAAACTTCGCTGCACTCTCTCTAATGTAATCACATCCTTCCTATAATGCGGATTCCAGAACTGCGCGCAGTACTCTAGCTGTGGCCTAACCAACGTTTTATACAGTTCCAGCATAACCTCCCTGCTCTTATATTCTGTGCCTCGGCTAATAAAGGCAAGTATCCCATATGCCTTCCTAACCACCTTGTCTACCTGTCCCTCTACATGCACACCAAGGCCCCTCTGATCCTCGGTACTTCCCAGGGTCTTACCATTCATCGTGTATTCTCGTGCCTTGTTTGTCCTGTAGAGTGTGGGCCATGTAGAGCCTCTAAGAGTGTAATAGATTGGATATAGCAGTAGGCCATTCGGCCCCTCGAGCTTGCTCCATTCTATTAAATCATGGCTGATCTGATTGTGGCCTTAACTCCACTTTCCTGCCTGTCCCCCTCATAACCCTTGACTCCCTCGTTGATCAGAAATCTGTCTGACTCAGCCTTAAATATATTCGGTGAGCCAGCCCCCACTGCTCTCTGGGGGAGAGAATTCCACAGACTAATGACCCCTTGAGAGTAGAAATTTCTCTTCCTCTCCATCTTAAATAGGAGACCCCTTATTATTAAACTGTGCCCCCCTTGCCCTAGACTCCCCCAGCATCCTCCCTCAGCCCCCTCAGAATCTTATGTTTCAATAAGATCACCTCCCATTCTTCTAAACTCCAATGGGCACAGGCCCAACCTGCTCAGGCTTTCCTCATAAAAGAAACCCCTTCATCCCGGGAATGAGTCGAGTGGACCTTCTTTGAACTGATTCTAATGCAGTTACGTCTTTATTCAAATAAGAAGACCAAAGCTGTACACAATACTCTAGATGTAGCCTCACCAGCACCCTGAACAGCTGCAGTAAAACTTCCCTACTTTTACATTCTATTCTCCCTGCAATAAACGCTAATATTCCATTCACCTCCCTAATCACTTGCTGCATCTGTATACTGACTTTTCCTGATTCATGCACCA
This sequence comes from Isurus oxyrinchus, assembly GCA_026770705.1. Classification (NCBI taxonomy): domain Eukaryota; kingdom Metazoa; phylum Chordata; class Chondrichthyes; order Lamniformes; family Lamnidae; genus Isurus; species Isurus oxyrinchus. The sequence goes on from JANJGN010000036.1 coordinate 6,130,112, forward strand.
GGACACCCAGATCCCTCTGTGCCTCAAGAGTTCTGCAATCTCTCTCCATTTAAATAACCTGCTGCTTTTCTGTTCTTCCTGCCAAAGTGGACAAGCTCACATCTTCCCCACGCAATGCTCCATCTGCCAAGTGTTTGCCCATTTGCTTAACCTACCTATATTTCTTTGTAGACTCTTTATGTCCTCCTCATAACTTACTCTCCGACCTATCTTTGTATCATCAGCAAATTTATTTTTTTGTTTATGGGATGCGGGCATCGCTAAATAGGCCATCATTTCCTGCCAATCTCTAATTGCCCTTGAGAGCTAAGTGGCTTGCTAGGCAATTTCAGATGAGTCGACCACATGGCTGTGGGTCTGGAGTCACATGTAGGCCAGACCGGGTAAGGACGGCAGATTTCCCTCCCTAAAGGGGATCAGTGAACCAGTTGGGTTGCTACAGCAATCAATGGTGGTCATCATCAGACTTCCAGATTTTTGTTATTGAATTCCAATTTCTTCATCTGCTGTGGTGGGATTCGAGCCCAGAGCATCACCCTGAGTATCTGGAGTACCAGTCCAGTGACAGTACCACTATGGCACCACCTCCACTGCTACGCATGTATATAACACATATACAGTTGCATCATATGGAATCTATGGAGTGTAATAGATGGTCTATTTTATCTGTGTGTTATGCCAGAATTATGGCTTTTAATATATTGGAATGTGACCTTTGGTACATGTCAAATATGGAAAATTGTAGCTATGAGGAAAGATTGGAGAGGCTGGGGATGTTCTCCTGGGAACAGAGGAGGCTGAGGCGAGATTTCATTGAGATGTACAAAATTGTGAGGGGCCTGGATAGAGCGGATGGGAATAGCCTGTTTACTTTAGCAGAGAGGTCAGTGACGAGGGGGCATAAATGTAAAGCGATTGTGAGAAAGATTAGAGTGGGGATGAGAAATATTTTCACCCAGAGGGTTGTGGGAGCCTGGAACTCTCAGTCTGAAAAGGTAGTAGAGGCAGAAACCCTCAGCTCATTTAAAAGGTGCCTGGATATGCACCTCAAGTGCTGTAACCTGCAGGGCTACAGTGCAAATGCTGGAGGGTGAGACTAGACTGGGCAGCTAATTTTTCAACCAGCACAGACATGATAGGCCAAGTGTCCTCTTTCTGTGCTGTAAATTCTCTGATTCCACATGGGTATAATACATCGACTATGGTATGTGACGCGTCATATAGAATATGTGGACCATAATGTATGGAATATGTTGTATATACATATATGTATGGTTATAATGCAGGAGGAGGCCATTTAGCCCCATTATGTTTGTGCCGGCTGTCTATAAGAGCAATTCGGCTAGACTTTTCCATGAACCCCTGCAAAAACATCTCTCTTTAGATAATGTTCCAATTCCGCCCTCCCCCGAAGGCCTCGATTGAACCTGCCTCCACCACACTCTCAGGCAGCATGTTCCAAACCCTAACCACAGGAGAGAGTGCAGAAAGATCCTCGAGAATGGTTCCGTGAATGAGGAACTTCAGTTACATAGATTGGGGAAGTTGGGACTGTTTTCCTTGAGGAAGAGAAGGCTGAGAAGAAATTTGGTACAGATGCTGAAAATCGCGAGGGGGCTGGTCAGAGTCAATAGGGAGAAACTGTCCCCACTGACAGAAGGATCTAGAACGAGAGGGACACAGATTGGTTATAATTGGTGAAAAGAGCCTAAGGCAGTATAAGGAAAACCCTATTTGTGTGGCTAGTCGTTAGGACCTGGAAAGCAGTGTGAAAGGTTAGAGGAGGCGGATTCAGTTGTGTCCTTTGAAAGAGAATTGGATAGGCACCCAAGGGGGGAATAATGGCAGATTGTACTGGGGAAAATGGATTGCACAGGCACACAGTGGGCTGGGGGGAAACGACAGATTGTATGGGCAGACAGTGAACTATGGGGAAATGATGGATTGTACAGGCAGACAGCGGGCTAGTGAGAAAATGGCAGATTATATGGGCAGACAGCGGGCGAGGGCGAAATGGCGGATTGTACAGGCAGACAGCGGGCTAGTGAGAAAATGGATTGTACAGGCAGACTGGGCTAGTGAGAAAACGGATTGTACAGACACAGTGGGCTAGTGAGAAAACAGATTGTACGGGCAGACAGCAGGCTAGTGAGAAAACAGATTGTACAGGCAGACAGCGAGCTAGTGAGAAAATGGATTGTACAGGCAGACAGTGGGCTAGTGGGAAAACGGATTGTACAGACACAGTGGGCTAGTGAGAAAACAGATTGTGTGGGCAGACAGCAGGCTAGTGAGAAAACAGATTGTACAGGCAGACAGCGAGCTAGTGAGAAAATGGATTGTACAGGCAGACAGTGGGCTAGTGAGAAAACGGATTGTACAGACACAGTGGGCTAGTGAGAAAACAGATCGTACAGGCAGACAGCGAGCTAGTGAGAAAACGGATTGTACAGGCAGACAGCGGGCTAGTGAGAAAACGGATTGTACAGGAAGACAGCGGGCTAGTGAGAAAGCAGATTGTACAGGCAGACAACGGGCTAGTGAGAAAACAGGTTGTACAGGCAGACAGCGGGCTAGTGAGAAAACGGATTGTACAGGCAGACGGCGGGCTGAGGGGGGAGACAGATTATACAGGCAGACGGCAGGCTAGTGAAAAAATGGATTGTGCAGGCAGACACCGGGCTAGGTGAAAATGGCAGGTTGTACAGGCAGGCAGTGCACTGGGGGAAATGGGCTATACAGGCAGTCAGCAGGCCAGGGGAAAATGGCAGATTGTACAGGCAGACTGCGGGCTAGGGGAAAACGACAGATTGTACAGGCAGACACCAGGCTAGGTGAAAATGGCAGGTTGTAGAGGCAGACAGCCGACTGGGGGAAACGGCAGATTCTACAAGCAGACAGTGCACTGGGGGAAACGGGCTGTACAAACAGTCAGCAGGCCAGGGGAAAATGACAGATTGTACAGGCAGTCAGCGGACTAGGGGGAAAATGGCACATTGTGCAGGCGGACGTGGACTCGATGGGCTGAATGGCCTCCTACTGTGTTGGAACCATTCTCTGATGCTACTCGCTGATTTAAAAAAAAGTTTCTCCTCATATCCCCATTGCTGCTTTTACCAGTCACCTTAAATCTGTACTTCCTGGTTCTCGATCCTTCCACCAATGGGAATAGTTTCTCCCTCTCAACTTTGTTCAAAACCCAATGTGATTCAAATCTCCTCTCAACCTTCTCTTCAAGGAAAACAGTCCCAACTTCTCCAGTCTATACACATAACTGAAGCTCCTTGAATCCCTGGAACCATTCTCATGTACATAGTGTGTATTGAGCATGTGTGTGTGTTGTAGGTATATATACGTAATATATATTGTATAATGTATGGGATACAGTTATATTTATAAGCATGATAATTTTATTTAAGACGGGATGTAGTAATATATATGGAGAATGATGTTTTTGGGAGATGTGGATGATATGTGGCCTATTGCATATTTGGGAGGTTAAATCTGATGGGAATAACATTTGGAGCATAATAAGTAATAAATCTTTTCATTATAATGTTGGATTTATATTGTGGGGTATAAGATATCAGATCTGGGGTATAATAAGAGATACGAGGTTATTTGCTCTGGTTGGAAGAATAGAAACATGTTTTTGGAATGGTGAGATTATCAAATGTTGGTGCACAGAGGGATTTGAGAGACTGGGAAATGCTGATATTCAGGGATTTGGCTGTCCTTGTACACTGGTTATAGACAGTTAACGTGTGGTTCACAGGGGAGTTGAATTATAAGGGTCAGGAAAAGCTTTTGTAATTGCAGGTTTACGTATAAGGAAAGGATTGATAGGCTGGAACTCTTCTCTCTATTGAAGAAGGAAGGCTGAGTGGGTGACCTAATTGAGGTCCTTTAAAATGATGAAAGGTTTTGATTGAGTGGACACAGAGAAAATGTTTCCTCTTGTGGGGAGGTCATTACTATAAGATAGTCACCAAGAAATCCAATTGGGGAATTCAGGAGAAACTTCTTTACCCAGAGAGTGGGGAGAATGTGGGACTCGCTCCCACAGGGAGTAGTTGAGGTGAATCGCAGGATGGATTGGAGGGGGGAAGCTGGATAAACACATGAGGGAGAGAGGAATAGAAGGACATGTTGATGGGGTGAGATGAAGGGAGGGTGGGAGGAGGCTCAAGTGGGACAGAAACGCCAGCACAGAGCAGAGAGGCTGAATGGCCTGTCTCTGCTGTATATCCTCAATAATCTATGCAACCTATATAGCCTTGGTTGGGCCACACCTGGAGTATTATATACAGTTTTAGTTTTCTCACCTAAGGAAGGATATATCAGCCTTCGAGGAGGTGCAGCGAAGGTTTATGAAATTAATTGTTTAGATGAGGGGATTGTCCTACGAGGAGAGATTGAGGAGACTGGGCCTAGGGAATGAGAGGTGATCTCTTTGAAACATGTAACACTGGGGAGGCTTGACGTGGTTGTCACTGAGAGGCTGCTCTCCCGTGGGGAAATCTAGAACTATGGGTCTCGGGATAAGGGGTCAGCTATTTAGGACCGGGATGAGAAATTTATTCACAGGGGGTTGTGAATCTTCAGGATTCTTTACCCCAGAGGCTTGTGGAAGCTTAGTGGTTGAGCAGATTCAGTGAGATAGAATTCAGTAATCGACCTAAGGAAATCTGGGGATAGAGCAGAGAAGGTCGAAGATGAGCCGTGCTTGTATTGAATGGCGCAGAGCATGCTCGAGGGGCTAAATGACCCCCTCCTATTTCTTGTGTTCTTCCAAGCAGTGTGTCTGGTGGAGACTATAAGACAGTGAAAGTAAAAAAGGAATGCAAAATGTGATTAGAGTAGATGGAGTATAACGTGGGGAAGATGTGAGCTTGTCCACTTTGGCAGGAAGAATAAGAAAAGCAGCAGGTTATTTAAATGGAGAGAGATTGCAGGACTCTGAGGTACAGAGGGATCTGGGTATCCTGGTACATGAATCAGGAAAAGTTAGTGTACAGATGCAGCAAGTGATTAGGGAGGTGAATGGAATATTAGGTTTTATTGCAGGGGGAGTGGAGTATAAAAGTGTGGAAGTTTTACTGCAGTTGTACAGGGTCTCCGTTAGACCACACCTAACCTACTGTGTACAGTTTTGGCCTCCTTATTTAAAAAAAGATATAATTGTGTTAGAAGCAGTTCAGAGAAGGTTCACTGGACTCATTCCTGGGATGAAGGGGTTATCCTATGAGGAAAGGTTGGGCCTGTACACATTGGAGTTTAGAACAATGAGAGGTGATCTTATTGAAACATATAAGTTCCTGAGTGAGGCTTGACTGAATGGATAAGGAGGATGTTTCCCCTTGTGGGAGAGACTAGAACTAGGGGACACGGTTTAAAAATAAGGGGTCTCCCAGCGACAGAGGTGAAGAATTTCCCCTTTCAGAGGGTCGTCAGTCTGTGGAATTCTCTCCCCCAGAGAACAGTGGAGGCCGGGTCACTGAATATATTCAAGGCCGTTTTTTTTTGGATGATTTTTGATCAATATGGGGGGCAGACAGGAAAGTGGAGTTAAGGCCACAATCAGATCAGCCATGATCTTATAGAAAGGAGCAGGCTCGAGGGGCCGAATGGCCTACTCTCCTACTCTTAAGTCCTATGTTCCTATGATTTGTATGATAGTGTGATACTGTAGAGCTAGCACAAGACAACGAGCCGCATGGCTTCAACCTGTACAGTTTCTATGAAGAATGTTACGTTAGGCTGGTTGACGGGAGCCTTCACTGGCAGGTGTCAACAATTGGTGACGTGAACCTTCAGGACGAAGGAATTGGGCCTCTCAATGGATTGTGACTTTTCGCTTGGGTTTAATGGTGTTGATTCTGAACAAAAGGGAGGCGATCGAGCCCCTTTTGGGGATAGATGAATGAAGGGCACCCTTTCTGCAGGATAGAGCTGTTCACTTTGATAAGGAGTGGTGTGTGCTGTCAGCCAGCATTCTCTGCAACAAGGGCTGTGGGGCTAGAGCAGACAGGTTGCATTGGGCTCGCAGATCAGTCATGATCATGTAGAAAGGTGGAGCAGGCTCAATGGGCCTTACTTTCTTACTGCTATTTCTTCATTTCAGCTTCACCCCCAACTCTTTGAGCTATGAACTGACTCTAGTGACATGGGTTTCCTTTGGACATTTCAATAGATTTCGAATATCAGTGTCTGGGGCTCTGAGTTATAAGCTCCCAATCCATTGGATGCTAATTATTCATTGCCTGGAGCCTCGTCCATCAGTATGCTCATTCATCTGCTTTCGGTCCTCAGCGACGCTTCATTTTGCACCCATTTCCCGGCTCGGACCACCACTCACTCCCCCACCCTTTCTGTCCTGCCACCTTTGTGCCTGTTCCATCATTCTGTCAGATCCTCCAGCCTTTGCTCCTTCCCCCTATTACCCTTACCCAATGCATCCTGTTACCCTTGGCCTCGGAATTGCGAATGATCCGGATCCGGTTTCCCGCAGCCCCTTTGTGTGGGGAAGGTGCTTCTTGCTGGCGCTCATTTTAGCGCATCGCCCTGGTTCACATCTCGCTGCTGCATGCGGGTAAGGAGAAGCAACTTCACTCCTCTGCCTCGCACGGCTTCCACTCTGGCTGACTCCACCACCAGTACTGCACCCTGCTGTTCAGCTCGAATCTTTGGGTAGAGCCTACCGTTTTTTAAGACAGTGCTGGGTGTTTTTCCATAGTAGAAATATCTCACATGCCCTCGACTGTACTCACTGAAATCTCAGGGCTGTCTGATCCGATTGCAGTGGTGGAAGTACAAGGGATGATGGTGTGTACTTGCTGCCGTGAGTCTGTAAGTACAGTGGTGTGTTGTAAGGGATGCGTGTGAATGCCGCTGCTAGTGCCTGTGTGCAAAGCCCTCAGAATGACTCTGTTTTGGGTGACTGAAAGCTGTTCCAGACTCACTGGGAGTTCCCACCTAGTCTGGAAGCATCTACTGCTACCAAAATGGTCCCTTTGTCCTGAGGAATTATAACTCCGTTTTTTTTTTAAAAAAGGAGCAAGGTGTTGTGGCATAGAGGCTGGGCAGTGATGGTTATAACATCAGTGGGTAACACACTCTCACCTGGCAATCCCGAGCTGCCAGGTTCAAGCCCCACTACAGGGCTGGAGTACAGAAACCCCAGCGCCAGCACTGAGGGAGTCGGAGCTGCCGTCTTCAGATGAGATGTTAAACTGAGGCCCCATCTGCCTTCTCGGGTGGAATTATAAGATCCCCTGAAGGGGGGGAGCTCTCCCCAATGTCCTGATCAATGTTTTATCCCTCAAGCAACATCATAAACAGGTGATCTGGGTCATTATCACATTGCTGTATGTGAGATCTTGCTGTGCGCAGATTGGCTGCTACGTTTCTGAAGTGTAATCAATTGTAGCGACTGGCTGTGAAGCGCTGAGATGTCCAGTGGTTATGAAAGGTGCATTGGAAATGAAAATCTTTCTTTAATGAACTGTGTGGATGCGTATCGTAAATGCTCAGTCCTGTTCCAATCATTCATTCCCAGATCCCTCACGTAGCTGTGGTGTTCTGCTTCAGGATTCATCCACTGCTGATACAATAACCCGAACACTCCTCAGTGCAAACCAACAGGTCAGGGACACAAGACAAGTGTCTGGGAGCTCAGGCCCAAACACCTCAGAGTTATAGGTTAGATACCAGAGCAGTGGCTCTGATTTTACACTGGGTACAAACTGATGATTCTCCAGTTTGAGACGATTCATCCCAAACCCCTCAAATTGATTCCAGTCTGTAACTCACTCCCAGGTATCTGTTATTCTATATATAAACCACCCAAACCCCTTGATTAGATTACAGTCTGTAACTCACTCCTGGCTATCTGTTATTTTATATATAAACCACCCCGAAACCCTCGATTAGATTCTAGTCTGTAACTCAATCCTGGGTGTCTGTTATTCTATATATAAACACCCTGAACCCCTCAAATTGATTCCAGTCTGTAACTCACTCCCAGGTATCTGTTATTCTATATATAAACCTCCCGAACCCCTCAATTATATTCCAGTGTGTAACTCACTCCCGGGTGTCTGTTATTCTATATATAAACCACCCGAACCCCTCGATTAGATTCCAGTCTGTAACTCACTCCCGGGTATCTGTTATTCTATATATAAACCTCCCAAACCCCTCAACTAGATTCCAGTCTGTAACTCACTCCCGGGTATCTGTTATTCTATATATAAACCACCTCGAACCCCTCGATTAGATTCCAGTCTGTAACTCACTCCTGGGTATCTGTTATTCTATATATAAACCATGCTGAATCCCTCAATTAGATTCCAGTCTGTAACCCACTCCCGCGTATCTGTTATTCTATATATAAACCACCCGAACCCCTCCATTAGTTTCCAGTCTGTAACCCACTCCCGCGTATCTGTTCTTCTATATATAAACCCCCCGAACTCCTCGATTAGATTCCAGTGTGTAACTCACTCTTGGGTATTTTATTCTATATATAAACCCACCTGAACCCTTCGATTAGATTCCAGTCTGTAACTCACTCCCGGGTATCTGTTATTCTGTATATAAACCCCCCGAATTCGTCGATTAGATTCCAGTCTGTAACTCACTCCTGGGTATCTGTTATTCTGTATATAAACCCCCCGAACCCGTCGATTAGATTCCAGTCTGTAACTCACTCCCGGGTATCTGTTATTCTGTATATAAACCCCCCGAACCCGTCGATTAGATTCCAGTCTGTAACTCACTCCTGGGTAAATGTTGTTCTATATTTCAACCACCCCAAATCCCTCGATTAGATTCCAGCCTGTAACTAACTTCATTGAGTTAATTGCTGGGGCAGGATTCGAGATGCTGCTCTGAGCCTCATCCCTCCCTGGCACTTTGTGTCGTTAAGATCAGTTGGACCTCCCACCCAGTCTAAACCTAGTGATTTCAGCTGGAAAGTGAATGTGAATTTTGTTTGAGAACAATTTGGGTTGTTTATCGATGACCCTTGTAGTCAATTAGTCTTTTCATTGGTTGAGATCGTGCATGGGCAAGTTGCAAGTGGTGTGAGGGCTGGATGGCTTTTATACGTGTATATAAATGTTCCAGGCTAGATAGGTTCAGATAAATCATGAGTCAATAGGTATGGTGGGAGCTGCAGGCTGGAGTACAGCTATATGGGAGGGTGGATGATTCTCCTAATCAGATTAAAGTTGCAGTCATAGACAGTGAAAGATAAACACCCATCATCTTTGCAGCTACAAAGGTTGCATTGTGACACAGGATTTTCTGTGATTGGATGTTAATCTGAGTGGACACTGAGACGAAAGATTGAACAGGCTGAGTCTTTGACATTGGCACTAACTCCAGCTCGGACTTGTTTTCTGTGCTCTTTCCACACTCTTAACATTGAGCTCAGATGTCGCTGTGGATTCGGTATCGTTGGCTGGGTGGAAAGGGTTTATTTTGTGCAGTTGTGTTATAGGAACAATCCCAGATTCTGTCCTTTCAGCTTTGGCGAGAGTATATTGAAAGAGTTGGCACAAGGTTGAGATTTTGGTGAGTGTGGGTTTGTGTGATGGTGGAAGCAGCACTCACCCAAGGGTGAATGAAAAGCACCATCCTTGATACTGTGTGTTTGTCCTTTGTACTATCTGTAAACTCCCCATGGTGGTCAAATGGTAAATAGAGGTTGTTTTTAAATCCAAGGTGACTGATTTGAGAGGTTTTGGAAATTTGTTCACAGAGCCTCCTACTGCTCAGAGTCTGCAACTCCACTGTGACAGTTGACATAAAACGAAATGGGGGAAAACTGTTGACATAGCCTTTTAGTATGGATAAAGTTGGCCCTGTAGGAAGTGGATGTTTCTGGACAGGGTGGGTGGTGTGTCTGTACCTGAGCCAGGTTTTATCAAATGCGTCAAATATACTAGGAAGAACCCCCACAAATCAACATAGTTTAACATATATTTGTGTGGCGCTCTTCCCCCTGCACTACTCCTGCTTGGTCTCCCCTGTGCGCCACTCCCACTTGGTTTCCCCCCCCCCCCACCTTCTCCATGTGTGCCCCTCCCGTTTGGTTACCCCCACCCTCCTGCACACTGCTCAGTTCCCCTCCCTCTCCCCCCCGCCCCCCCCCAACACACACACACACACACACACACACTGCTCCCATTTCTCTGCACCTTCCAGTTCTGTAAAGATGTGCCATGCTGATTCTCCACCTGTGACACTGCCCTGAGGACCCAGTTTTAGTTTTGAGACACAGTGGTGTCTGGTCAGCTGCCTGCTGCATTTACCCGTATAAACATTGCAATCATGTGTGGCGTGTACCTCCAGGAACAGAGGGAGCTCCGCGTGCACGAATCTTTGACGGGTGCAGCGCAAGTTAAGGAAAACTTGCGATCGTTGGCAGTGGCATGGAGCACAAAGGGAGTAATGTATTATCTCTCTATCAACCCCTGGTTAGCCCCCAGCTGGAGTATTGAGCCCGATTCCGGGCCCCATACTTTAGGAAGGGCGTCAAGGGAAAAAAGGTGCAGGGCTAAAGGGGAAAAAACGGTGGGGGGGAGTGTGGGAATAATGGTTCTTTCAAAAAGCTGGCACAGGCTGTGCTGTCTAATATTAAATCCTTTACCTCAAATCTCAAGCTAGGGTGTATAGAAATAATGCAGCTATCCACATACTGGCTTCCTACTGCACAAACTGAGTGCTTCCACAAAGCTCTGTGCTTTCCTTCTGTGTGTTTGGCAATGTTGCATAAATCAGCAGATTGTGCATGTCGGGATAAAAGTCAGCAGCATCAGTGAATAGCTTCAAATATTGATGCAATTCGGAGCATGCCAGTCAGTCACTATGTGTACGCACTCTCTCTGAGCTTGCCCCTCCACCCCAGTCCCATTCGACCCATCACTCCTGTGTCCTCTCACGAGAGCCATCCCCACACTCCCATGTCCCCTCTCCATCCTGCCTTTCCTTAAACAAATTCCACTTCAGTTTTTATTTGCTTCCCTTTCAAAAGCGATTGTGAACTCTGCTTCCCTGATGCTGCCCCTTCCTGACGAGAAAACTGGGCTTTTCTCTTCCTTGGTGCTGATTTTAAATTGATACCTACTCAATGTGTCCTGATTTCAATTATCTAAATCCACTGTAACTTTGAACATCTATCACTGAGGCTCTGCCTGGCGAGGTGTCCCAGAGTGCCCCCAGTTGATACCCTGTTATTTTAACGAATCTGAGCCTTGTCTCAGTCATCAATTCCTTCCTAAAGTCACGAGCCCACAACGAGGAACTTACAAGGTAGCATCGCCGCCTTAACAGTTGTAATGCTGTGTGCTAACCGTGCTTGAGTTTGAGCTGTGTAGCATGATCACAGCCACCACATTCCGCTCCACATTCAGCCTGAGCGCTGCAGAAATGTTGCATGAATGGATGTGACAAGACTGGCAGTATCAGTGAGGCTCACAGAGTTTATGTTTTGTTCTTTTGTGGCCGATTGGTGTTTTCTCACTCACTCACTCTGCTGGCTTGCACTCTCCAGTGAATCCATGGTGTCAGCAGTTTGGTGCTGATGTGTTCGCTGATCAGTCAGGAAACAAAGGTGGAAGTTGTGAGTAATTGACCAACAGTGCTCTCCAAGCAAAGCTGCGGGTGCCGCACGGGATGGACCAACAAAGCTGTCTGAGCACAGCCGCTGGTGCTGCACAGGATATACCAACAGAGCTGTCTGAGCACAGCCAATGGAGCTGCACAGGATGGACCAACAGAGCTGTCTGAGCACAGCCAATGGAGCTGCACAGGATGGACCAACAGAGCTGTCTGAGCACAGCCGCTGGTGCTGCACAGGATATACCAACAGCGCTGTCTGAGCACAGCCGCTGGTGCTGCACAGGATATACCAACAGAGCTGTCTGAGCACAGCCGCTGGTGCTGCACAGGATATACCAACAGAGCTGTCTGAGCACAGCCGCTGGTGCTGCACAGGATATACCAACAGAGCTGTCTGAGCACAGCCGCTGGTGCTGCACAGGATATACCAACAGCGCTGTCTGAGCACAGCCGCTGGTGCCGCACGGGATGGACCAACAAAGCTGTCTGAGCACAGCTGCTGGTGCTGCAGGGGATGGACCAATATGAGGTGTCAACTTTGGCTTAACTTTGACACCCTTGCTTCTTAAGTCAGAAGGATGTGGGTGTTGGTCCACATAACAGAGACCTAACCATGTGCAAGCTCCGGATTATTTAGCTATGCAGCCCGTAGTTCCAGCTGTGCTCTTGGGATTCAGTCCCAGGGCCTCTCTGTTGCACCTGGGTTTTGGTTTTCCACGTTCTGGCGAATGGTCCCTCGACTCCAGCTCCTGCCTGAGCACCCCCCCCCCCCCCCCCCTCCCCCCCGCCAAATCCTCCCTGCACCTGCTGGCAGAGAGTGGAGGTCACTGCGCAACAAACAAGTCCTTGCCTGGGCCATATTTATCTTTGAAAGCTGGAGCTGACTGGTGATTTTGGGAACTGTCTCTGTGGTGAGAGAGTTTCAAATTCATGTTAGGCAGCAAGGTGGTGGGTTTGCCTTCTCACCTGAGACGGGTCTGCGTTGTGGAATTTCGGTTTCTACTTCCCTGCACCCCTCTTGCACACAGGCCCAGTTCCCTCCTGGCAAGGGCATGGACCTGTTTTGGACTGTGGTCATACTCTGAAGCCAGTCCTCCTGGAGAGCAAGTAGGGGGCGGTGTTGCAGTGTCCTCGACTGACAAGGGCACACCGGCGGGTGGGACTGACGAGGGCACACCGGCGGGTGGGACTGACGAGGGCACACCGGCGGGTGGGACTCCCTAGTGAGTGGGAACCATTTCTCCGCTAGGACAACTTTTGTTAATTGATCCCTCCATCTAGGAAACTCACTGGTCCATCTCCCGTTGGAACAGTCTGAGCACCTCCACACGTGGTCTGTGCTGGGTGTTGAGACCCGCAGGCTTAAAGAAATGTAGGCGTTCATTACAGCTTGTATTATAAATTGGAGCCAGGCTGTTCAGAGGCAATGTCAGGAAGCACTTTTCACACAACGGGGAGTGGAAATCTGAAACACTGTCGCTCAGACAGCTGCCAAGGCCAAGGCCAGAGACAGTTGAAAATTTCCAAACTCATATTTCTGTTGGGTGAGGGGGTTAAGGGTTATGGAGCCAAGACAGGTGGATGGAGTTGAGGCAGAGACCGGCTATGATCTGATTGACTGAGGAATCGGGCAGGAGGGGCTGAATGGCCCCCTGTTCCGAGGGTACCTTTGTGTGCGTACACCTAAATCACTTCCGAATATGCTGTAACTGTTGCTGTCTTCTGCTTGACTGGATTTTAGTGTTTTAAGGCTGCTAGATATTGTTGTCATCCCTATTTAATTGCTCCTCGGATCCTGTTTTGACTCGCAGTTCTCAATTCAAAAAGCTGTGCTTTCCTTAAACAATTAACCTTACGGTTTGGAGATTTTGAATGTTCAGTTCATGCCTCACACAGGCGTCCGAGCTCCTGCCAGTCATTAACTCAACTTGTTACATTTGTTGGAGTGCTCCAGGCCAACACCCCCAGTGCAGCACTCGGAGTATCACATTGTCAGAGGTGCCGACTTTCAAATGAGATGTTAATCTGATGCCCGGTCTGCTTGCTGAACTAGGTGTGAAAGCTTACATGGCACTCTCGGCAGTGCAGCTCTCCGCAGCATCCTGGTCGATGTTTATCCCTCAGGCCAGCTCTCCGCGGTATCCTGATTAATGTTTATCCCTCAGGACAGCTCTCCGCAGTATCCTGGACGATATTTATCCATCAGGACAGCTCTCCGCAGTATCCTGGATGATATTTATCCCTCAGGACAGCTCTCCGCAGTATCCTGGACGATATTTATCCCTCAGGACAGCTCTCCGCAGTATCCTGGACGATATTTATCCCTCAGGACAGCTCTCCGCAGTATCCTGGACGATATTTATCCCGCAGGACAGCTCTCCGCAGTATATTGGTCAATGTTTATCCCTCAGGAAAGCTCTCCGCGGTATCCTGGAAGATGATTACCCCTCAGGACAACTCTCCGCGGTATCCTGGTCGATAGATATCCCTCAGGAAAGCTCTCCATGGTATCCTGGTCAATGTTTATCCCTCAGGACAGCTCTCCGTGGTATCCTGGAAGATATTTATCCCTCAGGACAGCTCTCCGCAGTATCCTGGTCAATGTTTATCCCTCAGGACAGCTCTCTGCAGTATCCTGGACAATATTTATCCCTCAGGACAGCTCTCCGTGGTATCCTGGACGATATTTATCCCTCAGGACAGCTCTCCATGGTATCCTGGTCAATGTTTATCCCTCAGGACAGCTCTCCGCAGTATCCTGGACAATATTTATCCCTCAGGACAGCTCTCCGTGGTATCCTGGACGATATTTATCCCTCAGGACAGCTCTCCATGGTATCCTGGTCAATGTTTATCCCTCAGGACAGCTCTCCGGTATCCTGGTCAATATTTATCCCTCAGGACAGCTTTCCGTGATATCCTGGTCAATGTTTATCCCTCAGGACAGCTCTCCGCAGTATCCTGGTCAATGTTTATCCCTCAGGACAGCTCTCCGCAGTATCCTGGTCAATGTTTATCCCTCAGGACAGCTCTCCGTGGTATTCTGGTCAATGTTTATCCCTCAGGACAGCTCTCCGCAGTATCCTGGACGATATTTATCCCTCAGGACAGCTCTCCGCGGTATCCTGGACGATATTTATCCCTCAGGACAGCTCTCCGCAGTATCCTGGTCAATATTTATCCCTCAAGACAGCTCTCCGCGGTATCCTGGTCAATATTTATCCCTCAGGACAGCTCTCCGCGGTATCCTGGTCAATGTTTATCCCTCAGGACAGCTCTCCGCAGTATCCTGGTCAATATTTATCTCTCAGGACAGCTCTCCGCGGTATCCTGGTCAATGTTTATCCCTCAGGACAGCTCTCCGGTATCCTGGTCAATATTTATCTCTCAGGACAGCTCTCCGCAGTATCCTGGTCAATGTTTATCCCTCAGGACAGCTCTCCGCGGTATCCTGGTCAATGTTTATCCCTCAGGACAGCTTTCCGCAGTATCCTGGACAATATTTATCCCTCAGGACAGCTCTCCGCAGTATCCTGGTCAATATTTATCCCTCAAGACAGCTCTCCGCAGTATCCTGGTCAATGTTTATCCCTCAGGACAGCTCTCCGTGGTATCCTGGTCAATGTTTATCCTTCAGGACAGCTCTCCGCAGTATCCTGGTCAATGTTTATCCTTCAGGACAGCTCTCCGCAGTATCCTGGTCAATGTTTATCCCTCAGGACAGCTCTCCGTGGTATCCTGGTCAATATTTATCCCTCAGGAAAGCTCTCCATGGTATCCTGGTCAATGTTTATCCCTCAGGACAGCTCTCCGCGGTATCCTGGTCAATGTTTATCCCTCAGGACAGCTCTCCGCGGTATCCTGGACGATATTTATCCCTCAGGACAGCTCTCCGTGGTATCCTGGACGATATTTATCCCTCAGGACAGCTCTCCGCGGTATCCTGGACAATGTTTATCCCTCAGGACAGCTCCCCGTGGTATCCTAGACGATATTTATCCCTCAGGACAGCTCTCCGTGGTATCCTGGACGATATTTATCCCTCAGGACAGCTCTCCGCGGTATCCTGGACGATATTTATCCCTCAGGACAGCTCTCCGTGGTATCCTGGACGATATTTATCCCTCAGGACAGCTCTCCGTGGTATCCTGGTCAATGTTTATCCCTCAGGACAGCTCTCCGCGGTATCCTGGACGATATTTATCCCTCAGGACAGCTCTCCGTGGTATCCTGGACGATATTTATCCCTCAGGACAGCTCTCCGCAGTATCCTGGACAATGTTTATCCCTCAGGACAGCTCCCCGTGGTATCCTAGACGATATTTATCCCTCAGGACAGCTCTCCGTGGTATCCTGGACGATATTTATCCCTCAGGACAGCTCTCCGCGGTATCCTGGACGATATTTATCCCTCAGGACAGCTCTCCGCGGTATCCTGGAAGATGATTGCCCCTCAGGACAGCTCTCCGCGGTATCCTGGTCGATAGATATCCCTCAAGAAAGCTCTCCGTGGTATCCTGGTCAATGTTTATCCCTCAGGACAGCTCTCCGTGGTATCCTGGTCAATATTTATCACGCAGGAAAGCTCTCCGCGATATCCTGGACAATATTTATCCCTCAGGACAGCTCTCCATGGTATCCTGGTCAATGTTTATCCCTCAGGACAGCTCTCCGTGGTATCCTGGTCAATATTTATCCCTCAGGACAGCTCTCCGTGGTATCCTGGTCAATATTTATCACG
The DNA here is from genome assembly GCA_026770705.1 of Isurus oxyrinchus. Lineage (NCBI taxonomy): Eukaryota > Metazoa > Chordata > Chondrichthyes > Lamniformes > Lamnidae > Isurus > Isurus oxyrinchus. The sequence continues at coordinate 6,146,481 of JANJGN010000036.1, forward strand.
CAGGAAAGCTCTCCGCGATATCCTGGACAATATTTATCCCTCAGGACAGCTCTCCGCGGTATCCTGGTCAATGTTTATCCCTCAGGACAGCTCTCCGCGGTATCCTGGTCAATGTTTATCCCTCAGGACAGCTCTCCGCAGTATCCTGGTCAATGTTTATCCCTCAGGACAGCTCTCCGCAGTATCCTGGGCGATATTTATCCCTCAGGACAGCTCTCTGCAGTATCCTGGTCAATGTTTATCCCTCAGGACAGCTCTCCGCAGTATCCTGGACGATATTTATCCCTCAGGACAGCTCTCCGCGGTATCCTGGACGGTATTTATCCCTCAGGACAGCTCTCCGCAGTATCCTGGACGATATTTATCCATCAAGAAAGCTCTCCGCGGTATCCTGGACGATAATTATCCTTCAGGACAGCTCTCCACGGTATCCTGGACGATATTTATCCCTCAGCTGTCCCTGAAACACAGATGCTGATCATTTAGAGAGAGAATTGGTTTGGTTTATTGAATAATCCTCATGGCAGCAGGTGCTGAACTGTGACGATGATCCAGTTCACATATCCTTTTTCTGAAACTCTTGGGGCTGATTGTGCTTTGGTTTTCAAATGTGATTTGCCGACTGGGTTGTCTATAGTCAGGATGAATGAGTCGTGACTTGTGGAAACCTAGTTAGTATTGAGTTGTAGAGAAGGTTTTCTGTCTCTGGTATATTATACAGTTTGTGAAGCAAGGGAAAGTAGCCTCTAGGAGAACCAATTCAGCACTTCCTGACCCTGTACTTCCAAAGACTTGCTGATTCCATTTGGATCAGATATCGTTATTAGCCCGAGGGGCAGCGTTTTCTTGCCTTGGGTCACTGACTCCCCACAGGAAGGTCAGACCGGTCAGTGAGGCTCGGGTCACTGACTCCCCACAGGAAGGTCAGGCCGGTCGGTGAGTCTCGGGTCACTGACTTCCCACAGGAAGGTCAGGCCAGTCAGTGAGTCTCGGGTCACTGACTCCCCACAGGAAGGTCAGGCCGGTCAGTGAGTCTCGGGTCACTGACTCCCCACAGGAAGGTCAGACTGGTCAGTGAGGCTCGGGTCACTGAATCCCCACAGGAAGGTCAGGCTGGCCGGTGAGTCTCGGGTCACTGACTCCCCACAGGAAGGTCAGGCCGGTCAGTGAGTCTCGGGTCACTGACTCCCCACAGGAAGGTCAGACCGGTCAGTGAGGCTCGGGTCACTGAATCCCCACAGGAAGGTCAGGCCGGCCGGTGAGTCTCGGGTCACTGACTCCCCACAGGAAGGTCAGGCCGGTCGGTGAGGCTCGGGTCACTGAATCCCCACAGGAAGGTCAGGCTGGTCAGTGAGACTCGGGTCACTGGATCCCCATGCAAAAATCCTTCAGATTCTGGGCTGGTGCACTTTCTGGAAGCGAGCATAAAGGATGCTTGACCTGTACGAACCAAAATCGGATTTCATAATCATTAAAATAAAAATCAAGTATAAAATAGGAAAAGGTTTGTACAATTATGAACTTTTCAACATCCAAATCATTACAGTACACTGCAAACTGCAGGTCTCCTTAATTTACAGAATAGAAGCGATTGGTAGCCTGCACTCTGCAGTTTGTATTGAAGTCCTTAGGCTGTATATTGTCAGCTTGTGTTCATCAAATTCTCAAGCATTTCCATCCTATTTCTGAGTTTTATAAAACAGGGGATCGGGCTGTCTCGAATCAAAATCTATATCCGATTTCTGGAACGGTGTCTTTTCTCCTTCGTTCTATCACACATTTGCTTTGGTGTGGCTGTGACACGATAGTGGCAATGGGATAGGGGCTTCAAGAGTTTTCTAGTCAAACTCAGACAAAGCTCTCTCTGCCTTTCAGCAAGGGAGCACATCCCGAGCTGTTTGATTGTGACAAAGCAGCTTTGGTACGCGTTACCTAGGATTAGTGCCCGTTTCTGAGCGCTTTCAAGCTTCTTCACATGCCCTTGGGTAAATCCACACGGCGCACTCAGCAGTGGGTCTTATGTAACTATTTACCTCGTGGGTGCTTGTGGGATCTTGCCGTGTGAACATTGAGGTTCAGAAAGGCTCTTTATTAAAACGAGCCTTTTTATCCCCCATCAGGTCACTGTATAGAGGTGAGCTACATTTCACTCTCCTTCCTAACTCGGGGTTACACAGGCCAACACTCTGCCCGAGAACCAGCCAGCCCAGTGAGGCTGAAAGTCAGATCGCGCTTGTACAGTAGAAATTTGCTGATCCTTTTTGGTGAGAGCTAGCGCAGCTGTGATTCCGATCTTTTTTCTCCTGTCAGTTTAAACATGAAATCTCCAAGCGGTTTAAGGCCAAGCAGGAGCAGCTGGTGCTCATATTTGCGGGGAAGATACTGAAGGACGGCGATACGCTCAACCAGCATGGCATCAAAGACGGCCTCACTGTGCATCTCGTAATAAAGACAGCCCAGAGGTAAGAACCTCCAGGATCTCCTGTCCGTGATTCATCACGGCAACTGTGTGTGTGTGTGTGTGTGTCTGTCTGTCTGTCTGTCGAATCGGTCACCCTCATTACCCACTTTCCACTTGATAAGTGGAAGGTCTCTGTATTGTTCAAGGTAACGGTGCAGCTCTGAGGCACTCGTGGAACTTGCTTCCTAGCGCCACCTGCTGGCAAGTGCCAGCAGTGACACCGTGACAGTTGACGCAGGAAAAATATATGGGAGATGTCGGCATAGCAGTTGGCAATGGTAAAGGTGCCTGGGAAAAGCATCAGGGAGCATGGTGACGCCGTATAGTTTGTGAACGTGGGGTGTCTCCCCTCTTAAGAATTTCTATAGGTTTTCATCATGTTCCCTCACCCTTCCCGAAAGAAAGTGTGGAATCCTGTGGCACGTGGAGTGATCTTACTCGCAACAAGATGTGCCCTTCCCCACCACCCTCCCGCAGCACTCGGGCCCTTCCCCCTCCCGCAGCACTGATCACCCCGCCCCCACCCTCTCCAGGCAGACGTATTTGTCCAGACCTCCTGAGAGAGGCTCTTATTTGACTTGTTTAGCAGTGCATGTGTGTATGTACACACCACTCTGGTGTCCTGTGACCCATGGCATTGTCCTACATAATAAGGCCATTGTCCAACCCAAAAGCCGCTGAGTGAAACCTGCAGATAGCAATGAAAGGAAAAACCTGACTGCAAACACAGGAAATCTCAACAGAGAGTGTACCAGAAATGGCCAGATCTACAGTATCCCACCAAACACTCCCAGGACAGAGACGGCACGGGGTTAGATACTAAGGCCACGGGCTGTATGCTAACATTAATTATGCTGCAGCCACCCATGGAGCACTCTTTACTTCCCCAGAGGAGTAATTTGCCATCTCCCAAGACACACCTTCCAATGGCCTCTGATTGAGACGGCAACTTTCTGCTGTGACACCATTCCCCGAGGGAAACAGGGCACATCATCCTTCTCTTTTGAATGTTTGTTTTTCTCCACCTGCCTCCCACTGGGCTGTTTGAATTGGTGTTTACCCTTAAAGTAATTCCCTGTACAGTGTTTGTATCCTAGTAGCGGTCAGGCCCTATATGCAAGCAATATTTAAGGCAATCTGTAGCACAAACCTACTGCAGAAAGTGTGTCCAAAATACATCTTTGCCTCATTAAATTGACTATACTTGTGACTTTCATATAGCACCTTTCTCAATATTTAAGCCCTGGCATGTTTGATCAGAGCATGAGTCTTATACCACGTAGGGCGTGATGTACCAATTCTTGTACGTAATGTGCTGCTCAGCCAATTCACAGAACCTCCCAGTGCAGAAGAGGCCCTTCGGCCCATCCAGTCTGCACCGACACGTGAGAAACCCCTGACCTACCTACCTAATCCCATTGACCAGCACTTGGCCCCATAGACTTGAATGTTATGAGATGCCAAATGCTCATCCAGGTACTTTTTAAAGGATGTGAGGCAACCCGCCTCCACCACCCTCCCAGGCAGCACATTCCAGACCCTCACCACCCTCTGGATAAAAAAAGTTTTTCCTCACATCCCCCCCTAAACTTCCTGCCCCTCACCTTGAATTTATGCCCCCTCGTGACTGACCCTTCTACTAAGGGGAACAGCTGCTCTCTATCCGCCCTGTCCATGCCCCTCATAATCTTGTACACCTCGATCAGGTCGCCCCTCAGTCTTCTCTGCTCCAATGGAAACAACTCAAGTCTATCCAACCTCACTTCATAACTTAAATGTTTCATCCCAGGAAACAACCTGGTGAATCTCCTCTGCACCCCCTCCACTGCGATCACATCCTTCCTATAATGTGGCGACCAGAACCGCACACAGTACTCCAGCTGTGGCCTCACTAAGGTTCTATACAACTCCAATATGACCTCCCTACTTTTACAAACTGTGCCTCGATTGATAAAGGCAAGTGTCCCATATGCCTTTATCACCACCCCACTAACATGCCCCTCCTCCTTCAGAGATCTATGGACACACACACACCAAGGTACCTTTCTTCCTCAGAACTTCCTAGTATCATGCAGTTCATTGAATACTTCCTTGTCAAATTACTCCTTCCAAAGTGTATCACCTCACTTTTCAGGGTTAAATTCCATCTGCCACTTATCTGTCCATTTGACCATCCCGTCTATATCTTCCTGTAGCCCAAGACACTCAACCTCACTGTTAACCACCCGGCCAATCTTTGTGTCATCCGCAAACCTACTAATCCTACCCCCCACATAGTCACCAGGTCGTTTATATAAATGACGAATAATAGGGGACCGAGCACAGATCCCTGTGGTACGCCACTGGACACTGGCTTCTAGTCACTAAAGCATCCTTCTGTCATCACCTTCTGTCTCCTACAACTAAGCCAATTTTGAATCCACCTTATCAAATTACCCTGTATCCCATGTGCATTTGCCTTCTTTATAAGTCTCCCATGTGGAACCTTGTCAGAGGCTTTGATGAAATCCATATAAACTACATCAACTGCACTACCCTCACCTATACTCCTGGTCACCTTGTCAAAAAATTCAATCAAATTTGTTAGGCATGACCTCCCTCTGCTAAAGCCATGCTGATTATCCCTGATCAAACCTTGCCTCTCCAAGTAGAGATTAGATTCTCTCCTTCAGAATTTTCTCCAATAGTTTCCCTACTGCTGACGTGAGACTCACTGGCCTGTGGTTCCCTGGCTTCTCTCTACAACTCTTCTTAAATAGCGGAACCACATTAGCTGTTCTCCAGTCCTCTGGCACCTCCCCTGTGGCCAGAGAGGAATTAAAAATTTGGGTCAGAGCCCCTGTGATCTCCTCCCTTGCCTCCCTCAGCAGTCTGGGACACAAATCATCTGGACCTGGAGATTTGTCCACTTTTAAGCCTGCCAACATCTCTAATACCTTGTCACTCCCTGTGTCAATTTGCTCAAGAACCTCACAGTCTATCTCCCTGAGTTCGATACCTTCATCCTCATTCTCTTGGGTGAAGACGAACGTGAAGTATTCATTCAACACTCTAGCGATGTCCTCTGGCTCCACCCATAGATTGCCCCTTGGTCCCTTATGGGCCCTACTCTTTCCCTGGTTATCCTCTTCCCATTGATATACTTTTTGAATATCTTGGGATTTTCCCTACTTTTACCAGCCAGAGCTTTCTCATATCCCCTCTTTGCTCTCCTAATTGCTTTCTTAAGCTCCCCCCTGCACTGTCTGTACTCCACTAAAGCCTCTGCTGATTTGTTCCCCTTGTACCTGCTAAAAGCCTCTCTTTTCCTTCTCATCGTAACCTGAATATCTCTGGTCATCCATGGTTCTCTGCGTTTGTTACTCCTTCCTATCACCCTAGAGGGAACATGTTGAGCCTGTACCCTCCCCATTGTAACGTTAAACAAATTGCCTTTTCCCATTGAAACTAATGTAAAAACAGGAGCTAGCTTGTGTAGGACCGTTCTCATCAAGAATAAACATTAAAACATACCATGTGAGTTGAAATACTTTACATTGGGAAATGAAATAAATTTATTTTACTTTAAGAGTTGAAAATATAAAATAAATATGCGAATTTACATCCTGCTCGCCAAACCCCTCGCTGACTGCTTCTGTTCACCGAATCTCCCGTTCACCACACACCTTGTTCCCTGACCCTCCCTCTCACTGCCCCTTCCCGGGCCCTTCCCCTGCCCCTTCCCGGGCCCCTCCCCCAGCTCTCCTGCGCCCTGGGCCCACCCTTCCGCTGACATTACTCCTCAATAGGTGAAAATTCAGATGAAAAGAACTTTTTGATGTCTGGGCTTCCCTCGTGCTGTTATTTTCAGTGAGAAGTGGCTGCTGCTCAGTCAGTGCCAGCTCTGCTTTGAAGCATTGTCCTTAAGCACCGGCCTGACATTGGGTATGGTTTCAGTTAGGGGACCAGGTACAGCAACAGGCTTGATGCGTCTGTTAAACGTGTGTTTACGGTCTGGTCGCTGGGTTTGACAGGAGAGGTTGCACTGAAACCGCAACAATAATTCTCCACACTTCTGTGGTGATGCACAGTTTGAGGGTGTCCCAGAGTGCGCTGCGGCCAATCCAAGTGAGGATGGTGATGGGGCATTTCTTCTCTGAGCGTTGACAGCCGTTGGAATTCTCTACCCCAGCGAACAACGGGTGGTTGAAAATATTCAGGGCTGAGTTCAACAGATTTTTAATTGACAAGGGAGTCGAGGGTTATGGGGGGGCAGGCAAGAAAGTGGAGTTAAGACCACAGCCAGCTGAGCCATGATCTCACTGAAAAGAGCAAGCTCGAGGGGCTGAATGGCTGACCTTATTTCTTACATTTTCATATATAAGTGCTTTTGAAGTGTAATGCATTGTTGTAGGAATGGCAGCAGGGCAGTTGCTGCACAGTAAGTTCCCACAAAGTGACTTCATGCTCACCAGATTATCTGCTTTTAGTGATACTGGCTAAAGGGACAGCCCAGGGAACTGGGGAAGTACAGCTCTTCAAAATGGGGGCCTTTTACATCCGCAGGAGGGCACGTGGTGGGGGGGGGGCCATGCTTTAACGTCTTGTCAGAAAGACAGTGCACTTAGCTCGCTGCATGGAATTGTCTTACCACTAGCAGCCGCTGACCACCATTCCCAGGCCTGGAGTTTACAATATTGTACCTTACTGTTGAGACAGCTGGAACACTGTCACATCTGGAGAGGCAGAACGTGTGTGGTTGGATGTTTTTCTACAGTACTGCTGGGTGCCTTGTAACAGTGTGTGTGTGTTCACTGTTCAGCTTCACTGAGATCCTAGGGACTGCCCTGTACAACTCTTGACAGTGCTGAGTGGGGAAACACACCTTCAGGTAGCATCGCTCCCCTGTTAAGGTCGAATTGCAGTGTGTCCCTTGAGCTCCTGCAGAGGGAGCTGGTGGTCGTCTGCCCATGATGACCCTCACTGAAAAGAGGAACCACCTCCATTCCTCTTGAGGGTTATCTGTGACAGGCCAGCTCTTGCCCAGATCCCAGAGGGACCGGTGCTGATTGTCCAGCCGCTGTTTGTGTTCCACGGTTGCTCGCCAGAACCTGAGAGATCAGCTGCCAGGTTTTCTCCACTGCTGACATTGATGTTACATCTCTTTGGAGTTAGCATTGTGTCTAGCATTTCTCTCACTTGCCTGCCTGCTTTCACAGCTCACCCAGCTGTCAGCCCAGAATCTTTTTGTTCACCCTGCAGTCCCCCCTCACCGACCATTGCGCTTATTTGCTCTTTGCTCAAAGCTTCAGAGTGCTCATGCGGGCTGCAGTCATAGCATTTACAGCACAGATGCAGCCCTACTGGTCTATGCTGGAATGTACTGGAAATACTCAGGTGGTATCTGAGGAAAGAGAAGTGGAGTTAACAATTCAGATCTCTCACCTTTCATCAGAAGATCATTTGCTTCTATTTCCGTGTTCCAGCATTCACAGTATTTTGCTCTTGTGTCAGTGCCCCGTGCTGGGGATTTTTGCTCATGAGCCTCCTCCCACTTCCCCCTCCCTCTCACCCCATCAATATATCCTTCTATTCCTCTCTCCCTCATGTGTTTATCCAGCTCCCCCCCCACCACCTTCAGTGCATCTCTGCGTTTCACCACGACCACTCCCCGTGGGAACGAGTCCCACATTCTCCCCACTCTCTGGGTAAAGACATTTCTCCTGAATTCCCCATTGGATTTATTAGTGACTGTCTGATATTGGTGCCGCCCCCCCCCCCCCACCCCCCCCAAACCCAGCTCTAGTTCTGGTCTCTCTGCCCACCCCCACCCCCCACACAACTAGTGGAAACATCTTCTCCAAACTTAAGCTATCAAACCCTTTTCCAAATTATATCAGGTCAGCCTTCCCTTTTCTTGAGAAAGGAGCCTGTTAAGTCCTTCCTGATAGTTATAACCTGTCAGTTCCAGTAGTACCCGCATAAATCTTTTATCCATCTTTTACATTGTCTATATATACTTTTTATAATATGGAGGACCAGTTGAAGATCTTGGTGCCAGTTAAATGATGTGATTTGTCAGATTTAAGCTTCCAAAATGCCTCAGCTAGGCATTGAATGAGAACATATTTGGGCTATGAGTGGGTTGTAAATTGGTGGCGATGTCAAGTTTCCGCTGGCTGTAAGATCTGGATCCAACAATGATCCTGCTTCTTATCTCAGAGATTCTATGTGAGAGCCGCATCCTTAAGCTAGTGTGCCGGGGATTTGGTCAGGGGGTTCCTGCACCACCCAGCTACCTCATTTGGTAGATAATGGTTATTGCTTTGAGCCCCGATTTGGGTGTTGAGTATTTTCTTAAATGCTTTAGCCAAAATAGTTTTTACTGACCACTTGTTTATCAATGTGTCCTTAAACTAAATGTTACAGTCAATTCTCTACATTGAAAGTTGAAAATCTCATTTAGTGAAATTTCCTGATCTTTTTACTGACTTGTCAGAAGCATGTTTTACAGAGGGACCAGTTGATAAGTGTGGACTAGATACAAGACCCTTGCAGTTGGCTAAGGATTGCACAGACCTAAAAATGGGTAACTTGAACTTTATTGTTAGTCTGTGTCAAGCCAACTTAATTGTTTTAATGTACGCAGCTGGCACTCTGATACTGAGGCAACGACTGCGTAATGCAGGAAATGCTCCCCCTAGTGTTGTGGCACATAAACGCAGTCTATGTCGAAACCCCCACGGCTTTGGGAGGGCTGGTTTGATTCAGTCCAGCCAGTTGTGTGACTGACTACCCATTATAAGCAGAGGGAACAATACCATAACCCAGGCACACATTCCAGCACTCTACCTCCTGGGATGTTACCAGACACCTGGTTTTGTGTGCACTTCTCCAAGTAGTTACCTGCAGTATTACCACACACTGTAGTTTGCAGGTGGACACCAGCCAAGCAGCAGAGTGCACGATAGGTGATTGTGTGAGAGTTGGAATTGTCCTTGTACTGTCCATAGATATTGGAGCCTTTACTTGATAATCATAGCCTTTCCTGTCCAGGGCCTAGGTTTAAATGTAGTGCATGAATTTGTCCTCTGACTTGTAGGGATACGGCTAACATCTTTATTTGACAGCAAATTCAATCATTCGCTGCTGGGTATGGAATCACAACTATTCTGAATGCAGCTCAATATTTCCTGACTGTTTCATACAGGGGAAAGGATAGGCAGGGTGTGAAATGGGAATACTACCCTGAAGCATTAGGGGATCCTTTTTTTTTTAATGCTGAGGCTATTACAAGTTACTGGAACAGTGTAGAGGGAGCTTTACTCTGTATCTAACGCCGTGTTGTACCTGTCCTGGGAGTGTTTGATGGGGACGGTGTAGAGGGAGCTTTACTCTGTATCTAACCCCGTGTTGTACCTGTCCTGGGAGTGTTTGAAGAGGACGGTGTAGAGGGAGCTTTACTCTGTATCTAACCCCGTGCTGTACCTGTCCTGGGAATGTTTGAAGAGGACCTTGTAGAGGGAGCTTTACTCTGTATCTAACCCTTGCTGTACCTGTCTTGGGAGTGTTTGATGGGGACAGTGTAGAGGGAGCTTTACACTGTATCTAACCCCGTGCTGTACCTGTCCTGGGAGTGTTTGATGGGGGCACTTGAGAGGGTGCTATACTCTTTATCTAACCCCGTGCTGTACCTGTCCTGGGAGTGTTTGATGGGGACAGTGTAGAGGGAGCTTTACTCTGTATCTAACCCCGTGCTGTACCTGTACTGGGAGTGTTTGATATTGTTACTCAGTGTCTAAAATGTGGGAAAAGTATGTTTCTTAGATGGAATTTAATTCGGAATAGAGCTTTTGCAACAGCTTTAGTGAATGGCTTTACTTCTGGTCCAGCCTTTGATTTTTTTGTTTTGCCTCAGCTATGAACTGGGTGTTGGATTTGGTCTCTGGCCTTCAATGCTGGGTTGTGAAGGAGGGCTGGGGTTCATTCCTGGACCCTCCTTGAGTTACGGAAACCTTGTTTGCTGTGTGATGGGGGGAAAGCTCTTAGCTCTCCGCGCAGCACTGACTGTCTCGTTCTCACTCTGCTTTGCCAGGCTCCAGGACTCCAGCACGCAGCCGTCAACGTCGTCCAGTGCCCCCAGCGCTGAGGAGGTCAGCACGAGGCCCGAACCCACCACAGGCATGGTCACCAGCACGAGCAGTCCGGCCAACACAGCCCCCGCAACAGGGACACCCACTTCCTCCCCATCCGTACTGTGTAAGAATCGTGATTGTATGTCAACACCGCTGGTTTGACTGCTGCAGATAGAATAAGGCGAAAGCTAAGAATGGGAGATATGCAGATGTGAGGAGATGAGGAGTTCAAACAGCTGACGGCGTATCTCAGTGAGGAAGGATGGATTGGTGGGAATAAGCCGGGCTTCCTTCTCCTGATCATTATCCACAGCTTCCTGCTGAGCGGTGCGTGCGTTTGGGCCTGGATTACAGACTGGTTTGGGGAGGGGGGAAGCGGGGGGGGGCGGGGGTGGTTCATAGCCCTTTGGACACTCCTACTTAGGTCTGTGAGTAACAGTCACCCTGGGCGAGATAGCAGAGAGCTGCCAGCCCTCTTTGAGGGGAGAGAATTGAAGAGAGATGAACATTTCCTGGTTTTTGTGTAGCTGTGTCCTCTTTTGAGAGTGCCCAGATTAATTATAACCATCAGGAAAGGTCGAACAGGCCGGGGCTCTTTTCTCTGGGAAAGAGGAGGCTGAGGGGGGGGACCTGATCGAGGCTTTTAAAATCCTGAAAGGGGTTCGATAGGGTCGACGTAGAGAAGATGTTTCCACTTGTCGGCGGGGGGGAGACCAGAACGAGGGGGGCCATTGATATCAGACAGTCACTGATAAATCCGATGGGGAATTCAGGAGAAACTTCTTTACCCAGAGAGCGGGGAGAATGTGGGACTCGCTCCCACAGGGAGTGGGGAGAATGTGGGACTCACTGCCGCGGGGAGAATGTGGGACTCGCTCCCACGGGGAGAATGTGGGACTCGCTCCCACAGGGAGTGGGGAGAATGTGGGACTCACTGCCGCGGGGAGAATGTGGGACTCGCTCCCACGGGGAGAATGTGGGACTCGCTCCCACGAGGAGTGGGGAGAATGTGGGACTCACTGCCGCGGGGAGAATGTGGGACTCGCTCCCACGGGGAGTGGGGAGAATGTGGGACTCGCTGCCGCGGGGAGTGGGGAGAATGTGGGACTCGCTGCCGCGGGGAGAAGGTGGGACTCGCCGCCGCGGGGAGAAGGTGGGACTGGCTGCCGCGGGGAGTGGGGAGGATGTGGGACTCACTCCCACGGGGAGTGGTCGAGGTGAATCGCAGAGATGGATTGAGGGGGGGGGGGAAGCTGGATAAACACATGAGGGAGAGGAATAGAAGGATAGGTTGATGGGGCGAGAGGGAGAGGGGGTGGGAGGAGGCTCGTGTGGGGCAGGAACACCAGCACGGAGCAGAGGAGCCGAACGGGCTGGTTCCTGTGCTGTAACTTGGATGTAATGAGCATTGTGCCCCACGTGTGGTTTTATTTTTTTTTTACAGCTGGATTCGGTGGCATTCCTGGCCTAGGGAGCCTGGGCATGGGCTCGGCAAACTTCATGGAGCTTCAGCAGCAGATGCAGCGGCAGCTGATGTCGAACCCAGACATGCTGGCCCAGATCATGGAGAATCCCTTTGTACAGAACATGATGTCGAACCCAGACCTGATGAGGCAGATGATCATGGCGAACCCTCAGATGCAGCAGCTGATGGAGAGAAACCCAGAGATCAGTCACATGTTAAACAACCCCGAGTTAATGAGACAGGTATGGAACCTCTTTGGCCCCCCCCTCACCACATCCCGTTTAAACCCCCATTTTTGGTTGGTTGAAGGAGTGAGTGGTAACTGAATGATAGCTTATGCCCGAGACTCTGGAAAAAGTAGTGCAAGTTATGAAAGTACAGCTGCAAGGAAGCCAGGAGGGGGTAGTTCCCTGTAATCCCAGTCCCTGGGACCCTTCCCTTCCCCGCCCCCATCCCACTCCCCACCCGCCCCCCACCCCCCGTCTTGCTCCCCAGATTTGCCTGGTGTTATTTCCCTTGTAGTTGACCAAATCTCTTTTGAAGTGTACGTGGCCCCTGGAAAGCACAGCAGAGCAGGGCGAGATGGCTCTGCCCTCCTGCCGAGGGGCCGATGTCCACGATCTCACTCACCAGTACGCAGGCTTCAGCATGGAAGCTGCTGACTGTGCAGCTCGTGTACTGATGCAAGTTAGCAAAAGCCAAGCGACCCCGAGGTAACCTCCTGAGTGTAACCACAGGATGCCTGTGGTTACAACTCTTGGCCATTTATGTGATTGAACTGATTGCATATGATTGCTTTGAGAAAGCGTAGTGGCTCTTACTGCATTTCTGCTACACACGCTGCCAGAACGATTCAATTGGAAAGGTTACTTTGCTGACAGTACACTTTCAGCTGGTTTATGGGGACAGGAACCTTCTGTGTGAATCACCTACAACTACTTGCATTTCTAAAGTGCTGAACCTGAGCTGTTGTCTGTTGTGTTCGTTCCCGATGGGCTTGTACCAGGGAAGGGTTCGTGACATAAAAGCAAAAAAAACCCAACCCCGTTCCTTCAGTTCCGAAAAAGAGTCATACTGACGCGAAACATTAACTGTGTTTCTCTCTCCACAGATGCCGCCAGTCCGCTGAGTTTTTCCAGCACTTTCTTTTCTTATTGAGGAGTAATGTCAGCTGAGGTTCCTGCTCGCTGTTCCTTCCCTGCCCACCCGGTAAAGTACATGAGGATAGGGCTTTTCTTAGCTCTGGTTAATCCACATGGGTCAGCAGTCAGTCACTCCCTAATACCATCTAAGGAGTGGCCGCTTGAGTAGGTTTGAGTGGGCAGCTGTTAGCATGCTTGGACAAGATGAGGGATAGTTCAAGATGGGGCCTCAAGCAAATGGTTCAAGCGACTGCACAGCGCACAAACATCTTTGCTCCTAAAAGCTAGTAGGTGTGTGTACTCAGTGTGTACAGTTTCAGTCAGCAACTCTCACTGTAACCATTCTACCTGTGTGTGTGGTTGTGTTCAGTGTGTACAGTTTCAATCAGTAACTCACTAACCAATCTACCTGTGTGTGTGATTGTGTTCAATGTGTACAGTTTCAGTCAATAACTCTCACTGTAACCAACCTACCTGTGTGTGGTTGTGTTCAGTGTGTACAGTTTCAGTCAGTAACTCAAACTCTAACCATTCTACGTGTGTGTGTGGTTGTGTTCAGTGTGTACAGTTTCAGTCAATAACTCTCGCTCTAACCAATCTACCTGTGTGTGTGGTTGTGTTCAGTGTGTACAGTTTCAGTCAGTAGCTCTCACTTTTAACCAATCTATCTCCCTGTAGACTATGGAACTGGCTCGAAACCCAGCCATGATGCAGGAAATGATGAGGAATCAGGACCGGGCGCTAAGCAACCTTGAGAGCATCCCTGGCGGTTACAACGCACTGCGACGCATGTACACTGACATTCAGGAGCCCATGTTCAGCGCAGCCAGAGAACAGGTAAATGTACGCAACCGGCATTCAGAGGCATGCAGACTGCAGGAAGGAGCTGGGGCTGTTCAAAAATACTGGGGTGCAGTACTGGTGGGGACGGGTCTGTCTCTGTATCACACTGGGGTACAGTACTGGTGGGGACAGGTCTGTCACTGTATAACACTGGGGTACAGTACTGGTCGGGACAGGTCTGTCACTGTATAACACTGGGTTAATGTACTGGTGGGGACGGGTCTGTCACTGTATAACACGGGTACAGTACTGGTGGGGATGGGTCTGTCACTGTATAACACGGGTACAGTACTGGTGGGGACAGGTCTGTCACTGTATAACACTGGGGTACAGTACTGGTGGGGACAGGTCTGTCACTGTTTAACACTAGGGTACAGTACTGGTGGGGAAGGGTCTGTCACTGTATAACACTGTGTTACAGTAATGGTGGGGACAGGTCTATCACTGTATAACACTGGGGTACAGTACTGGTGGGGACAGGTCTGTCACTGTATAACACGGGTACAGTACTGGTGGGGACAGGTCTGTCACTGTATAACACTGGGGTACAGTACTGGTGGGGACAGGTCTGTCACTGTATAACACGGGTACAGTACTGGTGGGGACAGGTCTGTCACTGTAACACGGGTACAGTACTGGTGGGGACAGGTCTGTCACTGTAACACGGGTACAGTACTGGTGGGGACAGGTCTGTCACTGTATAACACTGGGGTACAGTACTGGTGGAGACAGGTCTGTCACTGTATAACACGGGTACAGTACTGGTGGGGACAGGTCTGTCACTGTATAACACGGGTACAGTACTGGTGGGGACAGGTCTGTCACTGTATAACACGGGTACAGTACTGGTGGGGACAGGTCTGTCACTGTATAACACGGGTACAGTACTGGTGGGGACAGGTCTGTCACTGTATAACACTGGGGTACAGTACTGGTGGGGACAGGTCTGTCACTGTTTAACACTAGGGTACAGTACTGGTGGGGAAGGGTCTGTCACTGTATAACACTGTGTTACAGTAATGGTGGGGACAGGTCTATCACTGTATAACACTGGGGTACAGTACTGGTGGGGACAGGTCTGTCACTGTATAACACTGGGGTACAGTACTGGTGCGGACAGGTCTGTCTATGTATATCACCCAGTGCAGTGATATTTGGTTCATTGCATATCCTGAATCAGCCCTGGCTTCGGAGGTGTCAGTTTCTTCCCTCCCCTGCGCCCATTGCGTTTGAGAAATGGAATCACTGGGCAACATTTGGGTGCTGTTGTTTGTTGCGAGGTTGTGGTGAGGTGTTTGTCTGCATTGACCCAGTTTGTCCAAGTGATCCCTCATTCTCCTCTAACCTGCTCCGTTTTGCTGTTTTCCAGTTTGGAGGCAACCCGTTCACGGCACTGGGGGGTGGTTCAGACAGCAACGCTCAGCCGTCGCGGACTGAGAACAGAGAGCCCTTACCGAATCCCTGGGTGCCGACGTCACCGGCTTCCCCAGCTGCTGGCTCCGGCAGTGAAGGAGGGAACAACACTAACCAGACAACACCGCCAGTATCGAACCCCTTTGGCATTAACGCTGGGAACCTCGGAAACGGTACGTAATGTCTGGATAGACCAGCCCACAGAGGCTCCATGTGATGCAGCAACAGAGAATCGTTCCCTATAACATGTTTCATCTCATTGTCCCTCTTTGCAATGATTGGGGAATTGAAAGCCGATGCCAGCATCAAACACTCCCAGGACAGGTACAGCACGGTGTTAGCTACAGAGTAAAGCTCCCTCTACACTGTCCCCATCAAACACTCCCAGGACAGGTACAGCACGGGGTGAGATACAGAGTAAAGCTCCCTCTACACTGTCCCCATCAAACACTCCCAGGACAGGTACAGCACGGGGTTAGATACAGAGTAAATCTCCCTCTACACTGTCCCCATCAAACACTCCCAGGACAGGTACAGCACGGAGTTAGATACAGAGTAAAGCTACCTCTACACTGTCCCCATCAAACACTCCCAGGACAGGTACAGCACGGGGTTAGATACAGAGTAAAGCTCCCTCTACACTGTCCCCATCAAACACTCCCAGGACAGGTACAGTGCAGGATCTCTTCTCCCTGTTGGTGTGTCTCAGTCACTTTTCCCCTGTAACAGGACAGTCAACCAGTTTCTGAGTTGATGGGTGCTGTTCCCTCGCATGGCCTCTGGAGGGTGTACGAGTGCAGCTTTTCTGGTATCTTCAGCTGGTGCAGAATGATGAGAGCAGCAGCCTCTCAGTCTGGTTTGGGAGTCTGGACAGATGGTGCTCCTCCTGGCTTAGTGCCTGCGTTTACTGGTCAGAGCTTTGGACGGACAGCGCAGTGAAACCGTGGGTTTTCAAAAGTGGTGGCACGATCCAAAAAGCACTCAAAGGGCAGACAATCAATTGAAATATGGCTCCCCCTCCTCTCCTTGGTAGATGCGTAAATTATTGCAGCGGTTATCGAGGCCGGTAGCTCGGGGAGGTCACAGCCCCGCAATGGGCCAGTCTGCTTCTGGCTCTGGATAACTTTGGGGGGGTGGGGGGAAGCGGCACACGGATGCTGCGTTGGGAGGAACTCTGCCTTATGTTCTGCTGAAATAAGAGTGTGTGTCAGGTGACGATAGCTCCTGCTCGCCTCTGGCTTTACCAGAGGATAATGGCCACCCAAGTAAGCGTCAGCGCAGGCATCTGCTGTCGTCCCGTCCTGTCCACCCCCGGGTCCCCCAACCCTCCCCACACACACAACTCTCCTCCCGGCAACGGGTTAACACCTTCCAGAACAGGAGGGCAGAGCTGGAGAAGCAATGGACTCGGGTAGGGAGAGCAGAGTGGCCTGAAGGTGGTTGAGGTAGCCCAAGTGTTTAGCTCAGTCGGTGGCAGTGCCGTCCTGGGTGTGACCGTGTTTTCAGAGAGATGGGGTGGCCTCCGGCTGGACTGAAGCAGGAGTTTGTGCCCCCTTTTTTTTGCGGGAGACTGGCGCTGGGGGAGTCGTTAAGCAACCACGTAGAGTTCGGGCCACCGCGGCCTCAGGAAGGGTAGGTTTGACTCGGTGTTGGCACAGCTTCACCGGCACGATGCTCCCTGTCCCCCTCCCCCTGCCTGCGATTGTTAAAAATGATTTTCGTATGTCTGCTCTTCGCAGGAATGTTCAACAGCCCGGGGATGCAGAGCCTAATGCAGCAGATATCGGAGAACCCGCAGCTAATACAGAACATGCTGTCCGCACCGTACATGAGGAGCATGATGCAGTCCCTGTCCCAGAACCCTGACCTCGCCTCACAGGTAGTGGTTACTCGGCCACAAGTGGACGTCCCCTAACTCGGCCACGGAGCGACCCTGCCCCGGCCCCCACCTCGCTGAGACAGGCTTGGCCAGGCCACCCTTGGCAGGAGGGACAGGCAGCTTGATCAGCAGCTAGCCACCTGCGACCCGCGCTCCCTCTGATGTCCGGTCACCGAGCTTACCCTGCGGCTCCCCCCGAGGCAGCAAGTTAGGGGGGGCCAGCGGAGGCAGTGGCGGACGCTGGCAGGTCAGGGCACTGCCCCCTCACTGGAGCTGACACGTGCAGGTGGCAGAGCCCCCCGAGGGTCAGCCAGTCATCAGCTGCCTTCTGTGTGTCCATCGAATAACCTGGCACAGACGGAGGGCATTCAGCCTGTTGTGCCTGTGCCAGCTCTTTGAAAGAGCCATCCAATTAGTCCCAATCCCCCCCCCACCACCCACCGCAGTTCCGAATGGTCACCCTGTGCTGCTCTTTGTTTTCTCAGTCACGAGCTGACCTGTCCCTCTGACATCCTGTGTCACTTGAAAGGACCGAGCTTTGGCTGCGTTAAGGGGAGGCTTCTGTTAGGGGCAGCTATCTGTGTTTTCTCATCCCCCCCCCCCCAACCCCCCATCGTTCCTTGGAGATGCCTCAGGAGCCGACGACACTTGCTGTACTCTGGCTTCTGCCTGAGGGGCAGGAGGGGAGGCAGCTGCCGCACCTGTTCCCCCCCCCGCCCCCTGCTCTGACCCATCCCTGGGTAGCCAGCTGCCTTACTGCAGTGGCCTGAACGCGGCATGAAGTAAGCTACCACAATAGCTGCCCAGACTGGGAGTTCCTGCCTTTAAACAGTTGCGCAGAATGACCGTTCACTGCAGATTAATTTGTGCTTGACGATGGCCCTTGGGGATTGACCTCTTCTCTGTTTCCGACACCCCGCCCGTTACCGTTAATAGCTGCGTGGTCGCAGTGGGACATTGCACCCTGCCCTGGCCACCCACTTCTCACACAGACCCAGGAACAGTGCAACAGAGTGGGCCTTCAGCCCCTCCACTGAGGCCCAGTGCCGCCCATTAGGAAGCAACTCGAACAACCAGCCCAGCCCCCGTGTAAAAAGTCAGGGGACCCTGAAACCCGAGCGCAGACGGTGATCCTTACACTGGGGTGGGGGGGGGTGGGTGCAGGGTCTGTCTCTCTCGGGATGGGGTTTGCAAACTATTTCTGACTAAAGGTGGTTCAGACAAGTGGCCTTCTCCCATGGTGAGGAAGGCCATTGAGCCCATTTTAAATTACCACCACCCTAGATATCCTGCCGTTCGAACCCCTACCCCATGTGTGCTCACATGTCCTGTCTGCGCGGGTGGCTGCTGTGACTCTCTTCCCTAATGATTCTCTCCTTTTTCCCCTCCCGACCCTTAATTCCTTCCTCACTGAAGATTTTGATGAATAACCCCTTGTTTGCTGGCAACACACAGCTGCAGGATCAGCTCCGACTCCAGATGCCCATCTTCTTGCAGCAGGTAAAGCTAATGGCCTCCTAGTATTCTGTCTTTGCTTGTTCATTCACAGATGTTGGCCTATCAAGGACTTGAGTAGCTTGCTGTCAGCATAGTGTCAGGGGACAGTGTAGAAGGAGCTCTACCCTGTCTAACCCCGTGCTGTACCTGTCCCGGGAGTGTTTGATGGGGACAGTGTAGATGGACCTTTACTCTGTATCTAACCCCGTGCTGTACCTGTCCTGGGAGTGTTTGATGGGGACAGTGTAGAGGGAGCTTTACTCTGTATCTAACCCCGTGCTGTACCTGTCCTGGGAGTGTTTGATGGGGACAATGTAGAGGGAGCTTTACGCTGTATCTAACCTCGTGCTGTACCTGTCCTGGGAGTGTTTGATGGGGACAGTGTAGAGGGAGGTTTACTCTGTATCTAACCCCGTGCTGTACCTGTCCTGGGAGTGTTTGATGGGGACAGTGTAGAGGCAGCTTTACTCTGTATCTAACCCCGTGCTGTACCTGTCTCGGAAGAGTTTGATGGGGACAGTGTAGAGGGAGCTTTACTCTGTATCTAACCCTGTGCTGTACCTGTCCTGGGAGTGTTTGATGGGGACAGTGTAGAGGGAGCTTTACTCTGTATCTAACCACGTGCTGTACCTGTCCTGGGAGTGTTTGATGGGGACAGTGTAGAGGGAGCTTTACTCTGTATCTAACCCCGTGCTGTACCTGTCCGGGGAGTGTTTGATGGGGACAGTGTAGAGGGAGATTTACTCTGTATCTAACCCCGTGCTGTACCTGTCCTGGGAGTGTTTGATGGGGACAGTATAGAGGGAGCTTTACTCTGTATCTAACCACGTACTGTACCTGTCCTGGGAGTGTTTGATGGGGACAGTGTAGAGGGAGGTTTACTCTGTATCTAACCCCGTGCTGTACCTGTCCTGGGAGTGTTTGATGGGGACAGTGTAGAGGGAGCTTTACTCTGTATCTAACCCCGTGCTGTACCTGTCCTGGGAGTGTTTGATGGGGACAATGTAGAGGGAGCTTTACTCTGTATCTAACCTCGTGCTGTACCTGTCCTGGGAGTGTTTGATGGGGACAGTGTAGAGGGAGGTTTACTCTGTATCTAACCCCGTGCTGTACCTGTCCTGGGAGTGTTTGATGGGGACAGTGTAGAGGGAGCTTTACTCTGTATCTAACCCCGTGCTGTACCTGTCCGGGGAGTGTTTGATGGGGACAGTGTAGAGGGAGCTTTACTCTGTATCTAACCCCGTGCTGTACCTGTCCTGGGAGTGTTTGATGGGGACAGTGTAGAGGGAGCTTTACTCTGTATCTAACCCCGTGCTGTACCTGTCCTGGGAGTATTTGATGGGGACAGTATAGAGGGAGCTTTACTCTGTATCTAACCACGTACTGTACCTGTCCTGGGAGTGTTTGATGGGGACAGTGTAGAGGGAGCTTTACTCTGTATCTAACCCCGTGCTGTACCTGTCCTGGGAGTGTTTGATGGGGACAGTGTAGAGGGAGCTTTACTCTGTATCTAACCCCGTGCTGTACCTGTCCTGGGAGTGTTTGATGGGGACAGTGTAGAGGGAGCTTTACTCTGTACCTAACCCCATGCTGTACCTGTCCTGGGAGTGTTTGATGGGGACGGTGTAGAGGGAGCTTTACTCTGTATCTAACCCCGTGCTGTACCTGTCCTGGGAGTGTTTGATGGGGACAGTATAGAGGGAGCTTTACTCTGTATCTAACACCGTGCTGTACCTGTCCTGGGAGTGTTTGATGGGGACAGTGTAGAGGGAGCTTTACTCTGTATCTAACCCCGTGCTGTACCTGTCCTGGGAGTGTTTGATGGGGACAGTATAGAGGGAGCTTTACTCTGTATCTAACCACGTACTGTACCTGCTCTGAAGAAGAGTCATTAACTCTTTCTCTCTGCACGGGTGCTGCCAGACCTGCTGAGTTTTTTGCAGCATTCTCTCTTGTTTCAGATTTCCAGCATCCATATTATTTTAGTTTTATTTTAGGGTAGATGAGATTTATTTTATGAGTGAGTTACGATCTGAAAGGGCGGTGGAAGCAGATTCAATAACTTTCAAAGAGGGAATTGGATAAATATTTGAAGGGGAACAGTTTGCAGGGATATGGGGTAAACAATCGATTGCGGTGGGACTGAGACTAACTAGTTAGCTGTTTCACAGGGCCAGCGCAGACACAATGGGCTGAATGACCTCCTTGTGCTCTGTCAGTTTGTGTGATGCCTTCCTGCCTTTAAAGTGATTTGTTCTGCTCCAGATGCAGAATCCAGATGTGCTGTCAGTCATGGCTAACCCTCGGGCAATGCAAGCCTTACTCCAGATCCAGCAGGGGCTGCAGACACTGCAGAATGAAGCACCGGGACTTCTACCAGGGTAAGGCCATCTCTGCGCAGAGATGCGGGTACCAACTCTCCAGGATCTGATGCCGGCCTCCGGCTCCGGAGGTGCTGTGCGGTGTCATGGGGGGGGGGGGTACTTCCAGGCTACCTCAGCATCCCCTCCCTGTACAAGCTTCTAAAGCTTTCCCCCTGTGCCATCTGGGATGTGGAACGTGCAGACGCTGCGCACAGCTCCCTTGCTCTTGCACCGTTGCTGTTTAATTCTCTACCACAGCCCATGTGGAGGGGAACTTCCCGTCCCTCCCTCAGATACCCGTGACCCGCGGGCGCTCAGCGGGAACACATCCTGGCGTTCTGACCGCTCCAAGGAGAGCCTGGCAAGGTTGGGGGGGGGTGGTGGGGGTGTCGTGGGGAGGGGGAGGTGGCTCCGCGATGCGAGAGGGGGCGGCCCACGGACCCGGAGCGCTGGGTGCAGGGGGCTGGCGCTGCCCGCGGAAGCTGCCCCGTTGACAGGTGGTGGGGTAAATGGGAAGGGCCGGCTGTCGAAGTGGTGACCGCGGTGTGTGTTTTCCTTTGTGCTCAGATTCAGCCCCGCTGCCCCCGGCGCCCCTGCTCCTGTCGGAGGTCTCGGTGGGCTCGGGGGCCTAGGCAGCGGATCGACGCCCACGACGACGGCAGCGGCACCCACCACGGCCAGCAGCGGGAACGGGAACGTCAACGTCAACGTCAGCTCCGAGAGCCCGGCGCCCACAGCCCCTGGGACAGGGGGCAGCAACCCACAGCAACAGCTGATGCAGCAGATGTTACAGATGTTAGCTGGGGCTAATACTCAAGTAAGGGTCCACAGAGCGTTGACGGTCCCCAAGGTCCGCGGCGAGCGGCGTAACGGCAGCCACGTACTCAGCCAGAGCGTTGTGGCTCACCGCCGGATAGACGAAAGCAGGCTGTGCGCAGGGCGATTGATTCAAACTGAGTCAACCCTGTCGCCTGCGGGGCAGGGACTTAAGAGAACTTCCGTTTACGTAGCCTTCCCCCATGTCCCAAAGCGCTTTACAGCCAGTCAGTTACGATTAAAGTACAGGCAGTGTTGTTGTAACGTGGGAAACACAGCAGCCAAGCTGCGTGCAGTGAGGTGATGGCTAGATAAACCTGTGATGTTGGTTGAGGGGGAAAATAATGTCCCCAGGACAGCAGGGAAAATCCTCACCAACGTCCACCCCTTTTTTTTTTTCCCCATTCGTTCACGGGATGTGGGCTTGGCTGGCCGGGCCAGCATTTATTGCCCTTCCCTGATTGCTCTCGTTCAGAGGGCACTGAAGAGCTGACCACGTGGGCTGTGGGGGTCTGGAGTCACGTGTAGGCCAGACCGGGTAAGGAGGGCAGATTTCCCTCCCTGAAGGGGATCAGTGACCCAGGTGGGTTTTTACAACGATCCACAATGGCTTCACGGTCATCATTAGGTTTTTAATTTCAGATTTTTATTGAATTCAAATACCACCACCTGCTGTGGCGGGGTTCGAACCCCGGGTCCCCAGAGCATTGCCTTGGGTCTCTGGATTACTAGTCCAGCAACAATAGCATTACGGCATGGCCTCCCTGCTTCACGCCCCCTCTCAGCTCCACTTCCCCCCAGAGGCCTTAGGATCTTTTACATCCACATGAAGGGCCAGACGGGGCCCTTGGGCTTAAAGGCTCACCCAAAGACGATGCCTCCAACAGTGCGGTGCTCCCTCAGTACTGACCCTCCAACAGTGCGGCGCTCCCTCAGTACTGACCCTCCGACAGTGCGGCGCTCCCTCAGTACTGACCCTCCGACAGTGCGGCGCTCCCTCAGTACTGACCCTCCGACAGTGCGGCGCTCCCTCAGTACTGACCCTCCGACAGTGCGGCGCTCCCTCAGTACTGATCCTCCAACAGTGCAGCACTCCCTCAGTACTGACCCTCCGACAGTGCGGCACTCCCTCAGTACTGACCCTCCGACAGTGCGGCGCTCCCTCAGTACTGATCCTCCAACAGTGCAGCACTCCCTCAGTACTGACCCTCCGACAGTGCGGCACTCCCTCAGTACTGACCCTCCGACAGTGCGGCGCTCCCTCAGTACTGACCCTCTGACTCCAAGGAGAGACTTGACACCCATTCAGACAAGGTGTGGATCTGAGGAGGGTAATACTTATTGAGCTAGAATGTTGTAGAGGGTTTGGGGATTGTCTTTTCTGGTGAGCCAGTCCTGCTGCTGAGTCTGTACATCAGCTTTGGGAGTGTCATCAAGGGTCAGTGCTCGAGTTTGTGAACTGTACCTTGAACCCAGCACATCCTGACGTCAGCCAGAGGCAGTTT
Source organism: Isurus oxyrinchus (assembly GCA_026770705.1). Taxonomy (NCBI): domain Eukaryota; kingdom Metazoa; phylum Chordata; class Chondrichthyes; order Lamniformes; family Lamnidae; genus Isurus; species Isurus oxyrinchus. The sequence goes on from JANJGN010000036.1 coordinate 6,169,979, forward strand.
GGCCATGGAGCTGAAGTTGATATTTGGAGGGGAATTTGAGAGGCCTGAGGTACACAAGAGGTGATTAAACATGAAGAAGGGGCGAATCTGGGCATTCTATCCGTGAATAAGAGCACTCCAGCCACAGAGACCAGCAGGTTTGCACTTGGTGAGGTTTATGGTTGGGATGCCCCTGCCTGACTGTGATCAGCGAAAACCTACAAACCTCCAGTCTCTGTGACTCAGCTGCTTCATTAGGGCTGTAATGCACAAGAATAACCTGCCTGCTCAATAATCCTGTAACACAAAGACTATTATTGACTCTCTTTATCTCTCTCTCCTTCCTCTCTTTTTCTCTCTATCTCTTCCCCTCTCTGTCCCTCTCTCTCTCTCTCTGTCCCTCTCTCTCTCTCTCTGTCCCTCTCTCTCTCTCTGTCCCTCTCTCTCTCTCTCTCTCTCTCTGTCCGTCTCTCTCTCTCTCTGTCCGTCTCTCTCTCTCTGTCCGTCTCTCTCTCTCTCTGTCCGTCTCTCTCTCTCTGTCCGTCTCTCTCTCTCTCTCTCTCTGTCCCTCTCTCTCTCTCTCTCTCTGTCCCTCTCTCTCTCTCTCTCTCTGTCCCTCTCTCTCTCTCTCTCTGTCCGTCTCTCTCTCTCTCTGTCCGTCTCTCTCTCTCTCTCTCTCTGTCCCTCTCTCTCTCTCTCTCTGTCCGTCTCTCTCTCTCTCTGTCCGTCTCTCTCTCTCTCTGTCCGTCTCTCTCTCTCTCTGTCCGTCTCTCTCTCTCTGTCCGTCTCTCTCTCTCTCTCTCTCTGTCCCTCTCTCTCTCTCTCTCTGTCCGTCTCTCTCTCTCTCTGTCCGTCTCTCTCTCTCTCTGTCCGTCTCTCTCTCTCTCTGTCCGTCTCTCTCTCTCTGTCCGTCTCTCTCTCTCTCTCTCTCTGTCCCTCTCTCTCTCTCTCTCTGTCCGTCTCTCTCTCTCTCTGTCCGTCTCTCTCTCTCTCTCTCTCTGTCCCTCTCTCTCTCTCTCTCTGTCCGTCTCTCTCTCTCTCTGTCCGTCTCTCTCTCTCTCTGTCCGTCTCTCTCTCTCTCTGTCCGTCTCTCTCTCTCTCTGTCCGTCTCTCTCTCTCTGTCCGTCTCTCTCTCTCTGTCCGTCTCTCTCTCTCTGTCTGCCCCCCTCCCTGTCTGCCCCCCTCCCTGTCTGCCCCCCTCCCTCTCTGCCCCCCTCTCTCTCTCTCTGCCCACCCCCCCCACCCCCACAGGTACAGAACCCGGAAGTGCGATTTCAGCAGCAACTGGAACAGCTCAGCGCAATGGGTTTCATCAACCGGGAGGCCAACCTTCAGGCACTGATAGCCACTGGCGGGGATATAAACGCTGCAATTGAGAGACTGCTGGGCTCGCAGCCCTCTTAAACAGCAGGGAGCCGCAGCCCTGGCATTCTCATCATTTATTTTATTCTACAGCGGGAGAGCAGGCTCCTCAGGAGGATAAGAACTGACATTTTAAGTCAAAAGTGATTTCAAAACACACAAAAAAAAACAGCTCGTTCGAAACTCATCTCCACCCTTTACAGTACGTATCGTCCAGTGCTTAATTGAAAAAAAACAGTTGTCCTGTTGAATTGTAAAGATGAAAAAAAAAAAATACACACTTGCTGTCCAGCATTTGTTGGCCCCGGTTTTACCCCTCCCCTGCCCGTCTCCCACTTTGCTTCTGTGTTCTGTATTTGCTACCAGAGCCTGGATCCAGTGGTTTAAAAAAAAAATGTGAACATAGCATAAAAAAGTAACATTGCTAACGGCTTGAGTCACTCTCTCCTCATTTTAAAGTAGTCTCCCCCAACCCCGCCCCGTACCTGCCCTCACATCTTACCAGCCGCACCCCCTCTCACGTCGGGCAGACCACTTTGTGTTCTACAGTCAGATTCGCTGTGCGTTCTTTCCAGTCGTGGAGCTCCGCGCGTCAGCTATGGATTTCTCTCTCCTGTTTTGTGGCAGGGGGGATGGTCATTTCCAGGCGCTCAGCACTCCCCGTTTGTCAAGAAAAGGCTCTTGTTTATACTTTGTTCAACATTTCCTGTCTTGCTATCGTTTCTGTTGCTTGTGGATACAGGGCCAAGCAAATGGGCCACTCGGTCCCTCAATCTGATCTGCATCTAGCCCCCCTTTTTGTTCCCTTACCCTTAATCCCCTAATCCAACAAAAAATTGTCAACCTCATTCTTGAAATGTCCAGTACACCCCAATCAGCCTCAAGTTTTTTTGTGGCGGAGGGTGGGGGGAGGTGAGAGTTCCAGATTTCTGCTCCCCTGTGTGTGTGAAGAAGTACTTCCTGACATCACCCCTGAACAGCTTTGGCTCACATTTTAAGGCCCTGCCCCCTTGTCCTGAACTCCATCCCCCCACCCCCACCCCCACCCCCAACCAGAGGAAATAGTTTCTCTCTATCGACCCTACCGGATCTTTTAATCATCATAAACCCCTCAATTTCATCCTTTAATATTCCACACTCGGGGGAATAGAAGTTAATTTTACACCAGATAGACTAGAGAGCCTGGTTTTCAGAAGGGCCAGGGTTTGACCCAACAGTAAGGGTCATTGAGGGTAATGTAGTAGATGCAATATATTTAGATTTCGGAAGACCTTGCATGAGTCACTGGATAGGAAAGACACGACTGTGGTCAGAACGTGTGGAGCCAGGGGGAAAATGAGTAGCAAGCTGGCTGCAAATGGTGCTGGGACCAACGTTCACCATTTACCCAATTCCAGCATGTATACGTGACACCAAATTGGGAGGCGTGGTTAGTGAGGTGAAGGACCGGGACACAATACAGGGGCAGGGGGTTTTTTCCCAGGGGGCTGCTTTTGAGATTTTCTCAAGGTATTGTTTTGGTTTCAGGGGCTCCTTTTTCATTCCGGCCAGCCCCTTTATTTATAGCTGATGCAGCCGCATGGTATCATTTACCTTCTGTGTTTGCGGTGAACCTTTTTTCTGGGTCGTGCCTCTCCTTTAAATGGGACAGGGCAGCGCAAATACCAACCGGCTCATCCAACAACAAGACCAGGATTATCCAAATCAGAATCGGATGCTAACCACGTGCCAGTGCTACGTTAAAAACTTACTGTGCAAAGGTGCAAAGTGACACCCTTAGCGGACAGCGCACAATACGTGGCTTGTGCCATAGGGAGGCAGACAAAGCTAGGACAGAACGAGCCTATGGAAATTGAGTTTCAGCAGCTTTGATTGGAATGAAAGTTTCCATTATAACCAAAAGTAGCAAATACTTCGAGTTAACATGAGCTTTCCTTTTCACCTCATCTTCTGACGAGGCACTTTACAGCCTCCTGGACTCAACATCGAGTTCAACAACTTTGCACCACAAACCCTGCCCTCCATTTTGATTTCTCCTCCACCCCACCCCCACCCCCACCCCCACCCAGCGCCAGTCTATCTTGTTCTCTTGTGTTCGCTTTCAGACAGTGCTGGCCTTTATTCTGCCATTAACACCTACTTGGGACCAGTGCTTTAGTCATTACCACTCCCTTCACCTTGTGTTCCGGGGCACCTTTATCAGTTAATGCCCCCACCTTCTAACCTATCCCTGACCTCCTTTTGTTCCATCTACCCCTCCTCTCTCCCCCCCCCCCCCCCCACATCCTTTTCAACAGCGTAAACCCATCACGTTTTTACCTCTCTCCAGTTCCGAAGAGGAGTCATGTTGGACTTGGAATGTTGATTTTGTTTCTCTCTCCACAGATGCTGCCAGGCCCGCTGAGTTTTCCCAGTGTTTTCTGTTTTTATTTTAGTTTCCACTTGTTTACCGTCAAGAACCAATGCATTGGTATAAAATCATCAGAGTGACCTCAGCTTTTCATGCAGGCAGTGCATGTGATACAGGGTGAATTCCGCACAGCAGACGGACACGGCTTCAGCAGGCGGAGGCGAGGTGACAGCACCCGTGAGCTCAGGCTGCCTGTCCTGCCACCTGACAAGTTGCGGTTCATTACCTAAATACAGTTCCCAGTTTACAATAATAAAACCCGGATCAGATTCATCTGACATTCCAACCACTTGAGGCAAACGAAGAGACCGAGAGCAGACAGGCAAAAAGCGGTGTAGGTAAGTTAACAGATCAAAATATGGCATGTTTCCCTTCCTGTTTGTCATCGCCCCCCAGACCCCCACCCACCCCCAGACGGAACTAAACTTTGATTGACTTTCCCTCCACTGTTGTTGGTACAGGCAGCTCCTCTGGACCTGCGCTTTCTGGCTGCCTCCAGCCTTTAGCTTATTCCTGGGAGGTTTTTTTTTCTCCCCCCCCCCCCCCCCCCCCGTCCTCATCCTGGCCCTGGAGGATGTGGAAAGTTTGACTGGAGCTGGCCGTCGGGGGGTGGGGTGGGGGGGGTCCCGGAGAAGCTGAAGTGTTTGAGTCAAACAGGTCAGCGTCTGACCTAACCGCTCCCTGGCTGCTGCTCCCCTTCACACTTGTTGCCTCTGGAGGAGCAGCCAGGGCGGGAGGGAGGGAGCCTGTCATCAGCAGGAGCTGGAGCAGCCGCATGGGAGAGGGACACAAGCTGAGATTGGAGGGGCAGCCCCTCGCATTCTGTGTCCCCCCCCAGCACCACCACCACACTCGCTCGCTGCTCCTCCAAGTTAACTGCATGTTCACTTTCCCACTCCCTGTGACCTTTGTAACTGGTGCGGAGGAGTTTGTGCCTCTTCTTTTCCACCACCCCACCCACCGTCTTTACTTTCTCACAGGCTACCGGTGGCATTTCAAGTGGGGGGTGTGGGTGGCTGGCGAATTGTCCCACAGCCCCCCCCGCTTATTTTGAACCCCGATAGGTGGAGAGATTAATAAACTTGCAAAATGGCAAATGAATTTCAACAGTGATGAATGTGAGCTGACAGGAGGAACAAGGACGTTACGTACCCCTTAGAAAACAGCAGTCCATGTGGGGTAGAGGGATCTGGGTTTGCATAAGGCAGTGACGCAGCTCAACGAAGCCACGATAAAGCCAACAAAACCCTGCGGTTCATTTTTAGAGGGATAGAATCGCCATGCAGAAGTTCTCTGAAGCTTACGTAGAACCTTGAAGGCCCGGCCGCCAATGGTGGAGCGATGGGAATCGGGGGGATGGTCAAGAGACCGGAATTGGAGGAGAGCAGAGATCTCGGAGGGTTGTAGGGGCTGGAGGAGGTTACAGAAATAGGGAGGGGTGTAGATGCTGGAGGAGGTTACAGAGATAGGGAGGGGTGTAGGGGCTGGAGGAGGTTACAGAGATAGGGAGGGGTGTAGGGTCTGGAGGATGTTACAGAGATAGGGAGGGGTGTAGGGGCTGGAGGAGGTTACAGAGATAGGGAGGGGTGTAGGGTCTGGAGGAGGTTACAGAGATAGGGAGGGGTGTAGGGGCTGGAGGAGGTTACAGAGATAGTGAGGGGTGTAGGGGCTGGAGGAGGTTACAGAGATAGGGAGGGGTGTAGGGGCTGGAGGAGGTTACAGAGATAGGGAGGGGTGTAGGGGCTGGAGGAGGTTACAGAGATAGGGAGGGGTGTAGGGGCTGGAGGAGGTTACAGACATAGGGAGGGGTGTAGGGGCTGGAGGAGGTTACAGAGATGGGGAGGGGTGTAGGGGCTGGAGGAGGTTACAGAGATAGGGAGGGGTGTAGGGGCTGGAGGAGGTGACAGAGATAGGGAGGGGTGTAGGGGCTGGAGGAGGTGACAGATAGGGAGGGGTGTAGGGGCTGGAGCAGGTTACAGTGATAGGGAGGGATGTAGGGGCTGGAGGAGGTTACAGAGATAGGGAGCGATGTAGGGGCTGGAGGAGGTTAATGAGAGCAGGAGGCGTGGGGGCTGTGTGAGGGCCCTGAGGGGTATTTTAATTTAAGGAGAATGTTGTGATGTTGCCAGACTGGGAGCCAGTCTAGGTCAGCAACACTGGGGGAGAGAGGGGAATTGGTGATGTGTGAATGGGACTTGGAGTGAGTTAGGATATCAGCCTGGCAAAGTTGAAGAATCAACAGTGCACTCAGCAGTAAGAAGAAACTGGTAATTGAACCATGGTGGTATACCTCACCTTGGCTTGCCGAGGGCAGACAGTACCGGTACCATCACAAGCTTGGTTTTTATTTACTAGGTGCGATTCCAGACACTTGGCAGTGCCAGCACTGAAGGAGTGCAACGCTGGTGGTGCCAGCTTTTGGATGAGGTGATCCTTAAACAGAGTCTCCATCTACCCCCTCAGGGGGATGTAAAAGATTCCACGGCTGCTATTTTAAAGGTGAACAGAGGACCTCCCCCTATTACCCAGGCTAGCGTTCCCCCCAAACCAACTGCACCAAAACTCTTTGCATGGGATCTTACTGTGTGAAGAATGGTGGAAGTATTTGCTTAACAGCTTTGAAGTAATTCACTGAACATGAATATCCTTGTTAGCTTCCTGGGACGCTTATATGAGATGCTAGATAAATAGAGCTGGCTTTTAAATTGGTTTAACAATTTATGCAACTTGCAGCCTTGTCTAATTTCCGATTCTTTGAGAGGAGTTCTGATCCGGTCTTTGCCTTGCTTGAAGCCAGATGGTTTCCTGTCAGGACAAAATTCTAAATAATCAGAAGCAGGGCAGACCCTGAACCAATGTAAAATAATGCATACCAGAGGCAAGATCTTCCTTCCATCATAAGGTCAGAAGTGGGGATGTTCGCTGATGGTTGCACAATGTTCAGCACCATTCGCAACTCCTCAGATACTGAAGCAGTCCATGTCCAAATGCAGCAAGACCTGAACAATATCCAGGCTTGGGGCTGACAAGTGGCAAGTAACATTCACACCACACAAGTGCCAGGCAATGACCATCTCCAACAGGAGAGAATCTAACCTTCGCCCCTTGACATTCAATGGCATTACCATCACTGAATCCCCCACTATCAACATCCTGGGGGGTTACCATTGACCAGAAACTGAACTGGACCAGCCATATAAATACTGTAGCTACAAGAGCAGGTCAGAGGCTGGGAATCCTGCAATGAGTAACTCACCTCCTGACTCCCCAAAGCCTGTCCCCCATCTACAAGGCACAAGTCAGGAGTGGGATGGAATACTCCCCACTTGCCTGGATGAGTGCAGCTTCCACAACACTCAAGAAGCTCGACACCATCCAGGACAAAGCAGCCCCGCTTGATTGTTACCCCATCCACAAACATTCACTCCCTCCGCCACCGACACATAGTGTGTGACTTGGAAATATATTGCCCCTTCCTTCACTGTCGCTGGGTCAAAATCCTGGAACTCCCTAACAGCATGGTGGGTGTACCTACACCACAGGGACTGCAGCAGCTCAAGAAGGCAGCTCACCCCCACCTTCCTAAGGGGCAATTAGGGATGGGCAATAAATGCTGGGCCCGGCCAGCAAAGCCCACATTCCATAAATGAAAAAGAAATGAAAGGGATGCTGGGATCAACACTGCCCTTTTACCATTGGGACTCAGATTCAATCCCAGCCTAGACTGGTGGGATATGAACTGCCTCTGGCTGTGAGGAATCTGTGAACCATACGTGGTGTTGGGAATGGTACGTAGGACCGTGTTGGTGCAACAGTACTCTGTATCTAACCCCGTGCTGTACCTGTCCTGGGAGTGTGTGACGGGGACAGTGGAGAGGGAGCTTTAGTCCGTATCTAACCCCGTGCTGTACCTGTCCTGGGAGTGTTTGATGAGGACAGTGTAGAGGGAGCTTTACTCTGTATCTAACCCCGTGCTGTACCTGTCCTGGGAGTGTTTGATGGGGACAGTGTAGAGGGAGTTTACTCTGTATCTAACCCCGTGCTGTACCTGTCCTGGGAGTGTTTGATGGGGACAGTGTAGAAGGAGCTTTACTCTGTATCTAACCCCGTGCTGTACCTGTCCTGGGAGTGTTTGATGGGGACAGTGTAGAGGGAGCTTTACTCTGTATCTAACCCCGTGCTGTACCTGTCCTGGGAGTGTTTGATGGGGACAGTGTAGAGGGAGCTTTACTCTGTATCTAACCCCGTGCTGTACCTGTCCTGGGAGTGTTTGATGAGGACAGTGTAGAGGGAGCTTTACTCTGTATCTAACCCCGTGCTGTACCTGTCCTGGGAGTGTTTGATGAGGACAGTGTAGAGGGAGCTTTACTCTGTCTCTAACCCCGTGCTGTACCTGTCGTGTGATTTGTGATTTCCTGATTGCAGTCACTTTGCTGAACATAGGAATTTTCTCCCCTGCTGTTCTCTCCCCCTCTCCCAGCATGGTGACTCTTTAATGGAGTCTGTGCCGGTAGCCCTCACGCATTCACTGTCACGCTTTTTCTCGGTCACCTGTGGGGGTCAGTTGCATTGGACTGTAGTGGGGAAGGGAGGGGCCTTCAGGCTGAAGTCTGTCCTGTCAGTTGAACCTGTGTAAAAGTATAGGCCAAGTGAATTAATCAGTCAGTTGTTCATTTGTCAATCCCAGCATCAGGTTAGGTAGTCTGATTTCTTTAAGTGTTATGGTCAGGCTGATGCTAATGAGTTTGAACAGTGTCCATTGCATTTTGCCACTGGACGCCTGGTTGAAGCTCTGTACTTGTTGGTGGAGGTGTATGTTTGGGCCCCAGGAGGATATCGGGGAGAACTCCCCCTCCCCCGCTCCTCTAGTGAGCTGGGGGGGTCCTTCACATCCAGCTGAGAGAGGTCTCAGTTCAATGTCCCAGCAGAGAGAGAGAGACGGCAGCCTCGACTGTGCAGCACTGCCTCAGCACTGGCATTGTGTGCTCAAGCCCCTGGAGTTGGACTGGAACCCGCTGCATGAATCGGAGGCGCTAGCCGCAGTTGGCATGGTGGAGGTTGAGCAGTGGAGCGCATGTATTTGTAACAGACTGGGCAGACGCTGTTGAGCTGCAGCTGGTTTACTGTGATTCTAAGAAAAGTGACAGCAGTGGGAGCGAGTGCAAAGCGGGCATGACAGAAGCATAAATAGCAGTGGGGGTGGGCTCCTGAACAAGCCTTTTAACAGTCCTAGATTTCCTGTAAATTCGTTTCGTGACTCTCACCTCTGGCACCATTAGAAACGTTGGTCCTGTCTAGGGTAGTCGAGGGCATTGTTTACCATCTTTACTATCTTTTGCCACCTGTTTAAAGGAAAGACCAGCTTGAATTCCAGGGGTCTTGCTTCCAATGCTGGCTGTGGTTCAAATGCCTCTTTGTCTGACATTGCAGCTTCTCATTGCTCGGGTGTGTTTGAGACAAAGAGAGAGACTCTCCAAGGTTTCCAGTGCATAAGGAGTCCGATTGGCCCAACCTCTCTGTTCTGTACAGTGCTGCGCTGCTAAAAGAATTCCACTGTCTCCGCAGCAGGATGAGGCCATTCAGCCCCTCAAGCCTGTTCCTCCATTCAATCAGGTTGTGGCCGATCTGTACCTTAATTCCATCTGCCCGCCCTGGTTCCGTAACCCTTAACCCCACCCCACCCAACAAAAATCTATCCACCTCCGTTTGGAAACTTGCAATTGACAGCCGCTGCCTCAAGTTTTCTTTGTGGGGAAAGAGTTCCAGATTCCTGCTCCCCTGTGTGTGTGTGTGTGTGTGTGTGTGTGTGTGTGTGTGTGTGTGTGTGTGTGTGAAGTGCTTCCTGACATCACCCCTGAACGGGCCTGGCTCCAATTTGAAGCTTCTGCCCCGCCCCCCCCACCCCTTGTTCTGGACCCCCCACCCCCACCAGAGTTTCTCTCTATCCACCCCATCGTATCCTTTAATCATCTTAAACCCCCTCGATTCGATCCCCCCTTCATCTTCCACACTCGAGGGAATACAAGCCCAGTCTGTGTGTGACCTGCCCTCGGAATTTAACCCTTTCAGCCCTGGGGTCATCCTGGTGAATATGCCCCCCCGTTCTCTACCCCCCCCAACAGCCCCCATCCCCCAAGGTTCAGTATATCCTTCCTGAGGTGCGGGGCCCAGAGCTGAACCCAGTTACTCCCGATGGGATCGAACTCGAGCTCTGTACAGCAGTAACATTACTTCCACTACCCCCCCCCCCCCCACCCCCGCCTTTAAATTCCAGTCCCCTCGGGATAAAGGCCGATGCTTCCATCAGTCTTTACAGTTATTTTTTGTATCTGTCCAGCATCTTTCAGCGATTTCTCTACTGGAAACCCTAAATACAAACATATCAACAAGGAGCAGGAAGAGGCCTCTCGGCCCCTCGAGCCTGCTCCGTCATTCAAAAAGATCAGGGCTGATCTAATTTTAACCTCAACCCCACATTCCTGCCTACACCCAATAACCTTTCACCCACCTTGTTTACCAAGAATCTATCTCGCTCGGCCTTGAAAATATTCAAAGACTCTGTCTCCACTGCCTTTTCAGGAAGAGAGTTCCAAAGTCTCACAACCCTCAGAAAAAAATTTCTCCTCATCTCTGTCTTAACTGCGCGACCCCCTTATTTTTAAACAGTGACCCCCTAGTTCTAGATTCTCCCACAAGAGGAAACACCCTCTCCACATCCACCCTGTCAATACCCCTCAGGGTCTTATATGTTTCAATCAAGTCAGCTCTCACTCTTCTAAACTCCAGCGAATACAAACCTAACCTGTCCAACCTTTCCTCATAAGACAATCCACCCATTCCAGGTATTAGTTTAGTAAACCTCCTCTGAACGGCTTCCAACGCATTTACATCTTTCCCTAAATAAGGAGACCGGTACTGTAGACAGTGCTCCAGAGGTGGTCTCACCAATGCCCTGTGTAACTGAAGCATAACATTCCTACTTCTGTATTCAATTCTCCCTGCAATAAATGATAACATTCTATTAGCTATCCTAATTACTGTATTTGCATACTAACCTTTTGTGATTCATGAACTAGGACACCCAGATCCCTCTGCACCTCCGAGCTCTGCAATCTCTCACCGTTTAGGTAATATGCTGCTTTTTTCCCTTTCCTGCCAAAGTGGACAATGTCATATTTTCCCACGTTATAAATCTTCGTAGAACATTCCCCCATCTAGTGTGTTAATTACCTTCTCAAACAATGCAGCTAGGTTTGTTAGACCTGACTTCTCCCTCAGTAATCTGATTCAAGTATCCTTGTCAGACTTCTGTTTCACACAGGCTATGACAAAGCAATCTATGGTAGTCCACTACGATTCCCAAATCCTCTCCAGTGCAACCACTTATCATTTTTGTAAGTCACAACGACTTGCAGTTACATGGCACTTCCAATGTTAACCCCTGTGAGGCACCCTGCCAGATGTTATCAGACACTGAGCCACATAAGGAGATACAAATCGTCGTTTGATCATACGGAACTTGAGTTATGTTGAAAAAAGACATTTTGTTGAAGCTTTTCGTCTTGCACTCATCAGGACCATCGCAAGAAAACCAATGTCAGGGGAAGCAACAATGCCCTGACCAATCAGAGTCAAGCTGCCTGGTTTAAATTTCAAACAATGCTTGGCAGTTAACTGTCAGTCACCACTAACTGGTACACTCTCCATGACAGCCCCTCTACCAATCAGAGTCCACTTGCCAACCAATCGGCACTCTTCCCGTACAGCATAAAGTTGTTGTTTCCTCTGACACTGGAATTCTTGCGATTGTCCCGATGAGTGCAAGGCAATAAAAGTTCGACAGAATGTCTTTTTGCAGGCCGTACTCGACGTAAGGGGATGTTAGATTTAAAGTGTTTAAATGCTGGAACGCAAAGATTGGTTTTCAGGAACACCAGAGAGGTTTAGGAAGGGGAATTCCGGAGCTCGGGGCCCAGGCCCCTGTGGGTGAAGAAGGGTGCAGAGATAGGGAGTGGGGGAGTGGGGGAGTACACATATACAGGAGTTGACGCTCACACAGACCGTGCAATACCAGGCAATAGCGACTCGTTCATTTTTACCCACCGTGTGTCCTGTACGTGTCCAGGAGTTGACGCGCGCACACGGGCTGTACGGTGCCACATGGGAGTGAATCAGCTGCACTTGAGTGTGGAGTTGTGGCCGCCGGGTGCTTAATTGGCAAAGGGCTGACAGTTGTTATCAGAAAGATCGTAAGTGATAGGCCCGATCTTACCCCTCGCTCACGTTATTAATCCTGCTGGCAGTAATTTGCGCTTGCGTGCTACCCCATTGCGCCCGTGTGTGAAACGTCTGGTAGTCTCCCTCCCTGGCCATGCCAGGCACAGCTTTCCCCTTCGTCGTTCTCGTAGAGGACCGGTTTGTCAGAGAAGTTGAGTGCAGCTTGAATGGTTACAGACGGTCCTACCCAACCAGAACAGTCGCCGCCTTTCCGCAGCGGCTTTCGGGACACCCCCAAACTGTTTTACTCTTAAGCCGCTATTATTATTCCGTTTTTGAAGTCTTCTCCGTTGTAGGAAACGCGGCGTCCAGCTTCTGCACAGCACGATCCCACAGCAGCCCCTATGTAAACGTGTCCCGCTCCAGTTACAACCGCTCGCCAGCGGTGGGACTGTAGCACCCGTTTCTCTCTCTCTCTCTCTTTTGCTTGTTTTCCTATCCCTGTACAGAAGCTGCTGCACACTCCAAATTCAAAACTGCTCTAAGCTCAGCCCTCAAGCAGGTAGATTTTATATTTTTTCTTGCTGCTGCCGCCTCGTCAAGCCCACTAAAGGGCTGACTCTCCAAGTGAAATGCTTCAGGATGTCAACTAGTGACAAACACTTGCATTTCCAAAGCGCCTTTCACAGCCTCAGGTCATCCCTATGTGTTTCACGGCCAGCAAAGTACTTTTGGCCACTGGCGTGGCAGCCAGTTTGCGCACAGCAGGATCCCACAAAAAGCAGTGTGACAATGACCCGAATCATCTTCCTTCATGATGTTGGCTGAGGGATAATACAACATTGGGCCCCACGAAATGGGGGAGCACCCCCCCACCTCTCCCTCCTCCTCCCCCCCCCCCCCCCCACCTGCTCCTCTACGAATGGTGACCGTTGTATTTTTTTTTTACAACATCTCATCTGGGAAGCGACACCTCGGACAGTGTGGCACTCCCTCAGTGGGCCTGTGTCGGGCCTACTCCTGCCTCGAAGCCCCCTCACAGTTTTTCACATGGAATAGCTTTGAGGTGCAGTGATTGTTATCATATCGGCAGTTGTGTTGGGCACTTTACACGCAGCATGATCCCAGAAGGAGGCCATTCAGCCCACCGAGTCCCTGCTGGCCCTCTGCAGAGTAATCCAGTCGGCCCCATTCTCCCACCGTCTGCCCCATCCCCGCGAGTTTATTCCTCTCGAGCGCTCGTCCAGGTACCTTTCGAAATCGTTCATCGTCTCCACTTCCAACCCCCTCGTGGGCAGCGAGTTCCAGGTCATTACCACTCGCTGCATAAAAAAAGTTCTTCCTCGCATCCCCCCAATGCCCAAAACTTTAAACCTGCGTCCTCCTAGTAATGGGAACAGCCTTTTCTTAGTCTGCATTATTATCCAAACATGTCCCAGTCTTGTACACCTCCATCAAATCTCCTTTGCCCCAAGACTCTTGGTCTGTGTCTGACAGCATTGGTTAGAATATTGTTCAGAAAACTCTATGGTTCTTGGACGAATGCGACGAGATCTTGGAGATAAAGACTGGAGCATCGAACCTCACCTGCAACAAAAAACCACCTTGTCTTCTGTCCGTACGCCAATGGGATGAGTTAAGGCATCATGCCTTTCAAGAATATCTCCTGGTTCAGGGGGCCATGAGCACTCTGAAAGCAAAGATTTGAATGTTAGATAAAAGCAAAATACTGCGGTTGCTGGAAATCTGAAACAAAAACAGAAAATGCTGGAAAAACTCAGCGGGTCTGACAGCACCTGTGGAAAGAGAAGCAGAGTTAAGGTTTCGAGTCCAGTATGACTCCTCTTCAGAGCTAAAGAGAAGTAGGAATGTGATGAAATTTATAGTGTTTAAGGGGGTGGTGGTGGAGCAGGTGAAGCTGGATAGAAGGCCAGTGATAGGTGGGGGCAAAGGCAAGATTGTCAAGGATGTCATGGACAAAAGGTAAATGGGAGTGTTAATGGTGGTGGCGAAGACTAAAGGAGGTGCTGATAGTGGCATAAAGGTAAGAAAGCAGAATGTGTTAACAGCAGAACAAGGGTCAGCGCTCTGTGAAAGAACAACATGGAACAAGTAACAGATGGCCCCTGTGGGTGATTGGGGAGAAAGGATAGAAAGGGGATTTTTAAACAGGGGATAAAACAATGAATATAAATAAAAAATAATAAACGTGAGAAAAGGATCACATGAGCAGGGGAGAGACCTCATCCCGAATGAGACACACCCTGAGTGAGTGTGGGTATTGGCAATTTGGTGCACAGTGGGAATTCGGTGCAGAGAGGAAGAGGTGCTCTTTGCATTTTTTCTTTGCTATCCAACTTCTTAAACCTTCAGAGAGTAGTCTTGCCCTGCTGCAGCAGTAGAGGCTACAAGGGAGAGAAATGACTGGTAAGTAGTGGGTAAGTCCCGGTAAGTATTTACTGCTTTTATCACCTATAGTTTAAGGTCTTTTTCTGGTTTATAGTTTGTATATTTTGTAATGACGAGGATCAGGAAAGAAGGGCCCTAGAGTAATTGATTTAAAAGGTTTAATCTAAAGGGATAAGTCATGGCAGGAGAGCTCAAAACCATGGTGTGCTCCATGTGGGAAGCCGGGAACATTTCCAGTGCCTGGGACCAGTATGTGTGCAGGAAGTGTGTCCAGCTGCAGCTCCTGGAAGCTTGGGTTTCAGAGCTGGAACGGTGGCTGGGGACACTGTGGAGCATCCGCAAGTCTGGGAGCGTCATGGATAGCACACTTAGAGAGGTGGTCACATCGCAGATGAAGGGACTTGAGGAAGGAAGGGAATGGGTGACCACCAGGCAGTCCAAGAGAAACAGACAGGTAGTTCAGGAGTCCCCTGGGGTCCCATTCGCAAATTGGAATTCCATTTTGGAGGCTGGTGAGGCAGACAGGGAGTGCAGATAGAGCCAAGCTTCTGGCACCACAAGCAGCCTGTCTATACAGGAGGGGGGAGGAAGAGAGGAAGGGCAAAAGTAATAGGGGGTTCTATAGTCAGGGGAACAGGCGTTACTGTGGCCGTCAATGTGACTCCAAGATGGTTGCCTCCCTGGTGCCAGGGTCCAGGATGTCACTGAACAGCTGCAGGGCATCCTGAAGGGGGAGGTTGATAAGGCAGAGGTCATGGTACATGTTGGTACCAATGACATAGGTAGAAAGAGGGATGAGGTCTTGCATCAAGAATTCAGGGAGTTAGGCAGTAGACTGAAAAGCAGGACCTCTTGGGGTATAATCTCTGGATTACTCCCAGTGCCATGTGCTAGCGAGTTCAGAAATAGGAGGAAAGCGCAGATGAATACATGGCTTAAGAGTTGGTGCAGGAGGGAGGGTTTTAGATTCCTGGAACCATTTATGTGGAATGTGGGACCTGTACAAGCAGGACAGTCTACATCTGAACCAGAGTGGGACTAACATCCTTCCGGGAGGGTTTGCTAGTGCTGTTGGGAGGAGTTTAAACTAATTCAGCAGGGGGAGGGGACACAGAATGTTAGCAGAATAGGGACACATCATAATACAGTAAAACAATCAAGTCAGAGGGACTACAGCTGCATTAAGCTTCAGGGGAGTAAGGCAAGGCTGGATAGCCTCTACTTTAATGCCAGGAGTATTACAGGTAAAACGGATGAGTTAAGGGTGAGGATTGACATGTGGAATTGTGATATAGTAGCCATCACAGAGACGTAGTTGAGGGAGGGGCAGGATTGGCAGCTCAACATTTCAGGATATAGAATCTTCAGGCGAGACAGGGAAGGGGGCAAAAGAGGAGGAGGCATTGCATTATTAGTTAAGGAGTCAGTTACTGCAGTAAGGAGAGATGATATCTTGGAGGGGGCATTGAATGAATCTTTGTGGGTAGAGATTAGGAATAAAAAGGGGCAGCCACATTGTTAGGTGTTTATTATAGACCCCCAGATAGTCATCAGGAAATTGAGGAGCAAATATATGCACCATTTGTGGAGGTGTGTAAAAACAATAACAATAGGGTAATTATATTAGGTGATTTCAACTTTCCCAACATTAATTGGGATAGACATAGTGTTAAGGGCTTGGATGGAGTGGATTTCTTGAAATGTGTACAGGAGAACTTTTTATGTCAGTATGTAGAGGGTCCAACAAGGGATGGTGCATTGCTGGACCTAATTCTGGGGAATGAAGCCGGACAGGTGGCTGAGGTGATGGTGGGGGAGCATTTTAGCAATAGCGATCACAACATGGTACAGTTTAAGTTTGTTATAGACAAAGAAATCGACAAGTTACAAAAAAAAGTTTTGGATTGGGGGAGAGTGGATTTTAGTAAAATAAGGCTGGATCTGGCCGAGGTAGACTGGGAACAGTTACTTGTGGGGAAATCTACAGAGGAGCAGTGGGGAGCATTCAAAAAGGAAATGGGGAGGGTACAGGCTCAACATGTTCCCTCTAGGGTGAGAGGAAGGAGGAACAAGCCCAGAGAACCATGGATGAGCAGTGATATTCAGGATACAATGAGAAGGAGAAGAGAGGCTTTTAGCAGGTACAAGGGAAGCAAATCAGCGGAGGCATTAGTGGAGTACAGATAGTGCAGGGTGGAGCTTAAGAAAGCAATTAGGAGAATAAAGAGGGGATATGAGAAAGCTCTGGCTAGTAAAAGTAGGGAAAATCCCAAAATATTCTAAGTATATCAATGGGAAGAGGATAACCTGGGAAAGAGTAGGGCCCATAAGGGACCAAGGGGGTAATCTATGGGTGGAGCCAGAGGACATCGGTAGAGTGTTGAACGAATACTTCACATCCGTCTTCACCCAAGAGAATGAGGATGAAGCTATCGAACTTGGGGAGAGAGACTGCAAGGTTCTTGAGTGACAAGGTATTGGAGGTGTTGGCAGGCTTAAAAGTGGATAAATCTCCAGGTCCAGATGATTTCTGTCCCAGACTGCTGAGGGAGGCAAGGGAGGAGATCGCAGGGGCTCTGACCCAAATTTTTAATTCCTCTCTGGCCACAGGGAGGTGCCAGAGGACTGGAGAACAGCTAATGTGGTTCCGCTATTTAAGAACGTAGATATAAGCCAGGGAAGTACAGACCATTGAGTCTCACGTCAGTGGTAGGGAAACTATTGGAGAAAGTTCTGAAGGAGAGAATCTATCTCCACTTGGAGAGGCAAGGTTTGATCAGGGATAGTCAGCATGGCTTTGTCAGAGGGAGGTCATGCCTAACAAATTTGATTGAATCGTTTGAGGAGGTGACCAGGTGTGTAGATGAGGGTAGTGCAGTTGATGTAGTTTATATGGATTTCAGCAAAGCCTTTGACAAGGTTCCACATGGGAGACTTATAAAGAAGGCAAATGCACATGGGATACAGGGTAATTTGGTAAGATGGATTCAAAATTGGCTTAGTTGTAGGAGGCAGAGGGTGATGTCAGAAGGATGCTTTAGTGACTAGAAGCCAGTGTCCAGTGGCGTACCACAGGGATCTGTGCTCGGTCCCCTTTTATTTGTCATAAACTACATAGATGACTATGTGGGGGGTAGGATTAGTGGGTTTGCAGATGACAGAAAGATTGGGCAGTGAGGTTGAGTGTCTTGGGCTACAGGAAGATATAGACGGGATGGTCAAATGGGCAGATGGAATTTAACCCTGAAAAGTGTGAGGTGATACACTTTGGAAGGAGTCATTTGACAAGGAAGTATTCAATGAATGGTATGACACTAGGAAGTTCTGAGGAACAAAGGGACCTTGGCGTGTGTGTGTCCATAGATCTCTGAAGGTGGGGGGGCATGTTAGTGGGGTGATGAAAAAGGCATATGGGACACTTGCCTTTATCAATCGCGGCACAGTTTGTAAAAGTAGAGAGGTCATGTTAGAGTTGTATAGAACCTTGGTGAGGCCACAGCTGGAGTACTGTGTGCAGTTCTGGTTGCCACATTATTGGAAGGATGTGATTGCACTGGAGGGGGTGCAGAGGAGATTCACCAGGATGTTGCCTGGGATGAAACAGTTAAGTTATGAAGAGAGGTTGGATAGACTTGGGTTGTTTTCGTTGGAGCAGAGAAGACTGAGGGGCGACCTGATCGAGGTGTACAAGATTATGAGGGGCACGGACAGGGTGGATAGGGAGCAGCTGTTCCCCTTAGTTGAAGGGTCAGTCACGAGGGGGCACAAGTTCAAGGTGAGGGGCAGGAGGTTTAGGGGGGGATGTGAGGAAAAACCTTTTTTACCCAGAGGGTGGTGAGGGTCTGGAATGTGCTGCCTGGGAGGGTGGTGGAGGTGGGTTAGCCTCACATCCTTTAAAAAGTACCTGGATGAGCACTTGGCACCTCATAACATTCAAGGCTATGGGCTAAGTGCTGGTCAATGGGATTAGGTAGGTAGGTCAGGTGTTTCTCATGTGTTGGTGCAGACTCGATGGGCCAAAGGGCCTCTTCTGCGCTGTGTGATTCTGTGATTAAAAAGGGGTGGGGATAGAGGAGAGAGTTCATGGTTTGAAGTTGTTGAACTCAATACTCAGTCCGGAAGGCTGTAAAGTGCCTAGTCGGAAGATGAGGTGTTGTTCCTCCAGTTTGCGTTGGGCTTCACTGGAACAATGCAGCAAGCCAAGGACAGACATGTGGGCAAGAGAGCAGGGTGGAGTGTTAAAATGGCAAGCGACAGGGAGGTTTGGATCATTCTTGCGGATAGACCGCAGGAGTTCCACAAAGCGGGCACCCTGTCTGCGTTTGGTCTCTCCAATGTAGAGGAAACTGCATTGGGAGCAGGGAATGCAGTAGACTAAATTGAAGAAAGTGCAAGTGAAATGCTGCTTCATCTGAAAGTAATGTTTGGGCCCTTGGATGATGAGGAGGGTGGAGGTAAAGGGACAGGTATTGCACCTTCTGCGGTTGCATGGGAAGGTGCAGTGGGAGGGGGATGAGGTGTTGAGGGTGATGGAGGGGTGGACCAGGGTGTCACTGAGGGAACAATCCCTACGGAATACTGACAGGGTGGGTGAAGGGAAGATGTGTTTGGTGGTGGCATCATGCTGGAGTTGGCGGAAATGGCGGAGGATGATCCTTTGAATGCGGAGGCTGGTGGGATGATAAGTGAGGTCAAGGGGGACCCTATCATGTTTCTGGGAGGGAGGAGAAGGCGTGAGGGCGGATGCGCGGGAGATGGGCCGGACACGGTTGAGGGCCCTGTCAACGACCGTGGGTGGAAAACCTCGGTTAAGGAAGAAGGAGGACATGTCAGAGGAACCGTTTTTGAAGGTAGCATCATCGGAACAGATGCGACGGAGGTGAAGGAACTGAGAATGAGATGGAGTCCTTACAGGAAGCGGGGTGTGAGGAGCTGTGGGAGTCGGTAGGCTTGTAATGGATATTGGTGGACAGTCTTATCGCCAGAGATTGAGACAGAGAGGTCAAGGAAGTGTCAGAGATGGACCATGTGAAAATGATGGAGGGGTGGAGATTGGAAGCAAAGTTAATAAATTTTTCCAGGTCCCGACAAGAGCATGAAGCAGCACCGAAGTAATCATCAATGTACCAGAGAAAGAGTTGTGGAAGGGGGCTGGAGTAAGACTGGAACAAGGAATGTTTCACATACCCCATAAAGAGACAGTCATAGCTGGGGCCCATGCGGATACCCATAGCCACACCTTTTATTTGGAGAAGTGAGACAAGTTTGAGAAGTTGTTCAGTGAGAGAACAAGTTCAGCCAGACACAGGACACTGGTGGATTTTTCAGGCCTCTGTTCGAGGAAGAAGCAGAGAGCCTTCAGACCATCCCAATGGGGGATGGAGGTATAGAGGGATTGGACGTCCATGGTGAAAAGGAGGCTGTAGGGGCCAGGAAATTGGAAATTGTTGATTTGACATAGAGCATAAGAGGAATCGTGGATGTAAGTGGGAAGAGACTGGACAAGGGGAGAGAGAACGGAGTCAAGATTGGAAGAAATGAGTTCCGTGGGGCAGGAGCAAGCTGACACGATCGGTCTGCCGGGACAGTCCTGTTTGTGGATTTTGGGTAGGAGATAGAAGCGGGCCGTCCGAGGTTGGGAGACTATCAGGTTGGAAGCTGTGGAAGGAAAATCTCCAGAGGAGATGAGGTCAGTGACAGTCCTGGAAACAATGGCTTGATGTTCAGTGGTGGGGTCATGGTCCAGGGAGAGGTCGGAGGAAGTGCCTGAGGGTTGGCGCTCAGCCTCTGCGAGGTAGAGGTCGGTGAGCCAGGCACCAGCCTTGTTGGCTGATTCGATAACAAAGTCAGGGTTGGATCTGAGAGAACGAAGTGTGGTAAGTTCAGAAGGAGACAGGTTAGAGTGGGTGAGAGGAGCAGAGAAATTGAGACAGCCGGTGTCACGCCGACAGTTCTCAATGAAACGATCGAGAGCAGGTAAGAAGCCAGAGGCAGGGGTCCAGGTGGAGGGAGAATATTGGAGGTGGGTAAAAGGATCCATGGAACGGAGGGAAGGACTCCTGCCCAAAGAAGTGAGCATGGAGACGTTTAATGTTAGAGATTGGTGTCCACTGATAAGGATTATGGCAGAGTATTTTCAAAGAATTGTCCTCAAACGTGTGTGATGGTGTTACCACGCACGTCTACCCATTCTGTTTATCTGAGAACATGATGGCAAATCTTGACAATTGCTTTCCAGTTGCCTCGCTCCATGGCCGTGTAGGCTACAACACTTCCAAAGGCACATCCAAATGTTTTTTAAATACAGTGAGGGTTTCTGCCTCTACCACCCTCTCAGCCAAGCAGACCTCAGACCTTTACCAGCCTGTGAGTGAAAGAAATCACTCGTCGACTCCCTCCTAATCCCTTTCCTTCATCATAGTCATACAGGTCTACAGCACAGAAAAAGGCCCTTCAGCCCATCGAATCTGCGCTGGTCAAACAAGTACCTAACTATTTTAATCCCATTTTCCAGCACTAGGCCCATAGCCTTGTATGCGATGGCATCGCACGTGCACATCCAAATACTTCTTAAATGTTATGAGGGTTTCTGCCTCGACCACCCTTTCAGGCAGTGAGTTCCAGATTCCCACCACCCTCTGGGTGAAAAAATTCTTCCTCACATCCCCTCTAAACCTCCTGCCCCTTACCTTAAATCTATGTCCCCTGGTTATTAATCCCTCCACCAAGGGGAAAAGTTCCTTCCTGTCTACCCTATCTATGCCCCTCATAATTTTATACACCTCAATCATGTCCCTCATCTCCTCTGCTCCAGGGAAAATAACTCCAGTCTATCCAATCTCTCCTCATAACTAAAACTCTCCAGTCCAGGCAACATCCTGGTAAATCTCCTCTGCACTCTCTCCAGTGCAATCACATCCTTCCTATAATGTGGATTCCAGAACTGCACGTAATACTCCAGTTGTAGCTTAACCAGCGTTTTATACAGTTCCAGTATAACCTCCCTGCTCTTATATTCTATGCCTCAGCTAATAAAGGCAAGTATCCCATATGTCTTCCTAACCACCTTACCTACCTGTCCTGTTACCTTAAGGGACCGGTGGACATGCACACCAAGGTCCCTCTGATCCTCAGTACTTCCCAGGGTCCTACCATTCATCATGTATCCCATGCCTTGTTTGTCCTGCCCAAGTGCATCACCTCACACTTATCCCGATTAAATTCCATTTGCCACTGATCAGCCCATCTGACCAGCCCGTCCATACCCTCCTGTAATCTAAGGCTATCCTCCTCACTATTTACCACCCCACCAATTTCCATGTCATCCTCGAACTTATTGATCAACCCTCCCACATTCAAGGCTAAATTGTTTATAAATACCACAAACAGCAAAGGACCCAACATCAATCCCTGTGGAACCCCACTGGACACAGGCATCCAGTCACAAAAACACCCCTCAACCATCACCCTCTGCTTCCTGCCACTCAGCCAATTCTGGATCCAATTTGCCAAATTGCCTTGGATCCCATGGGCTCTTACCTTCGTTATCAGTCTCCCATGTGGGACCTTATCAAAAGCCTTGCTGAAGTCCAAGTAGACTATGTCAAATGCATTACCCTCATCTACACACCTGGTCACCTCTGAAAAATTCAATCATATTGGTCAGACATGACCTCCCCTTAACAAAACCATGCTGACTGTCCTTGATTAATCCCTGTCTCTCCAAGTGTAGATTAATTCTGTCCCTCAGAATTGCTTCCATTAGTTGCCCCACCACTGAGGTTAGACTGACTGGCCTGTAGTTCTCTGGTTTATCCCTTCCTCCCTTCTTGAATAACAGTACCACATTGGCTGTCCTCCAGTCCTCTGGTATCTCTCCTGTGGCCAGTGAGGTGTTGAAAATTATTGCCAGCACCCCTGCTATCCCCTCCCTTGCCTCACGCAACAGCCTGGGATACGTTTCATCCGCACCTGGTGATTTATCTACTTTTAAGCCTGCCAGACCACTTAGAACCTCCTCCCTTTCTATGCTAATTTCTTCAATTACATCACAGTCCTTCTGCCTGATTTCCAGACCCACGTTGTCCCTCTCACTTGTGAACAGCTACACAAAGTATTCATTTAGAACCCTACTTACCTCTTCCGGCTCCACACACAAATTACCACTATGGTCCTTAATGGGCCCTAACTCTTTCCCTAGTTATCCTCTTACTCTTAATGTACTTGGAAAATAACTTTGGATTTTCCTTTATTTTACCTGCCAATGTTTTTTCATGCCCCCTTTTTGCTCTCCTAATTTCCTTTTTAAGTTTAAGTCCCCCCCCCCCCCCCCCCCCCCCCCCCACTACACATTCTATACTCCTCTAGGGCTTCTGTTGTTTTGAGTCCTCGGTATCTGCCATAAGCCTCCCTTTTTCTCTTTATCCAATCCTGTGTATCCTTCGACATCCAGGGTTCCCTGGATTTGTTGGTCCCACCCTGTGTCTTTACTGGAATATGTTGGCCCTGTACTCTCCATGTTTCCTTTCTGAATGAGTCCCACTGCTCTGGTGCAGATTTACCTAAAAGTAGCTGCTCCCAGCCCACTCTGGACAAATCATATCTGATCTTATTAAAATTGGCCTTCTCCCAATTTGGAACTATGATTTCTGACCCATCCTTGTCCTTTTTCATAACAACCTTGAATCTAACAGAGTTATGATCACTATCTACAAAATGCTCCCCCACTGATACCTCTACCACTTGCTCAGCTTCATTCCCTAAAATTAAGTCCAGGACCGCCCCCCTCTCTTGTAGGACCTTCTATGTACTGATTTAAAAAGCTCTCCTGGATGCATTTTAAGAATTCCGCTCCCTCTAAACCTATCACACTATGACTAACCCAGTTAATGTTGGGGAAGTTGAAATCCACCATTATTACTACCCTAAACAAAAACAAAAATAGCTGGAAAAACGCAGCAGGTCTGGCAGCATCTGCGGAAAGGAACACGGTTTACATTTCGAGTCTGTATGACCTTTCAACAGAACTAAGTAAAAATAGAAGAGAGGTGAAATATAAGCTGGTTTAAGGGGAGGGTGGGACAAGTGGAGCTGGATAGACTGGCCCTCTATTTCTGCTCTTCTATTTCTCTCTGACTGTTTGGGGGCCTATAGTACACTCCCAGCAATGTGATTGCTCTTTTTTTGTTTTTCAGTTCTAACCATATGGTTTCATTGGAGGAGCCTTCTATGATGTCATCCCTCCTTACCGCTGTAATTGATTCCTTGATCAATATTGTGATCCCCCTCCTCTTTTACCTCCTTCCCTGTCTCGCCTGAAGACCCCAACTCCTGGAATATTGAGCTGCCAATCCTGCCCCTCTCTCAACCATGTCTCTGTGACAGCAATGACATCACACTTCCATGTGTTAATTTGTGTCCTCAACTCATCTGCCTTATTTGTCAGACTCCTTGCAGTAAAATAAATACCATCCAATCTTGCCAAACTCCCTTGTGCCTGAACCGGCCTATAATTTCTATGCCTTCCACACTCACTTGCTCTCTCTTCTAATTTTGGCTGTGCACCTCCGCCTGCTGAACCTCCTCTCAGGATCCCATCCCCCTGCCAAGTTAGTTTAAACCCTCCCCAACAGCACTAGCAAACCTCCCCACAAGGATGTTGGTCCCATTCCGGTTCAGGTGCAACCCGTCCGCCTTGTACAGGTCCCACCGCCCCCAGAAACGGTCCCAATGTCCCAGAAATCTAAAGCCCTCCCTCCTGCACCATCTCTCCAGCCACGCATTCATCTGGACTAACCTCCTATTTCTATACTCACTAGCGCGTGGCACTGGAAATAATCCAGAGATTGCTACCTTTGAGGTCCTGTTTTTCAATCTGTTTCCTAGCTCCCTAAATTCTGCCTGCAGGACCTCATCCCTCTCTCTACCTACGTTGTTGGTACCGATATGTCCATGATCTCTGTCTGTTTGCCCTCCCCCTTTAGAATGTCCTGCAGCCGTTCAGTCACATCCTTGACCCTGGCACCAGGGAGGCAACATACCATCCTGGAGTCACACCTACAGCCGCAGAAACCCCTGTCTGTTCCCCTGACTATCGAGTCTCCTACCACTGTTGCTCGTCCCCTCTTTTTCCGCCACCCCGTGCAGCTGAGCCACTCACAGTGCCATGAATATGGCTGCGCTCCCCAGAGGAACCATCACTCTCACTCTTCTCTAACACAGAAAAACGGTTCTCAAGCCAGATGGATCATATCCAAGGCCCCTCATAATTTTATACATCTCCATTATAATCCCCCCCCCTCAGCTTCCCCCATTCCAAAGAAAGCAACCTCAGCACACCTGTCCAGTCTTTCATTAGTCATGAGGGCACAGGAGGAGGCCATTCGACCATACTGGCCCCCTGTACACCAGCCCAGTCAGCCCCATTCCCCCCGCGAGATTATTTCCCTCGAGTGCTCGTCCGATTTCCTTTTGAAATCGTTCATCGTCTCCCCTTCCACCACCCCCTCCTCCCCCCAGCCCCACCACCCCCCGTGGGCAGTGAGCTCCAGATCATCACCTCTCGCTGCGTAAAAAATTTCTTCCCCACATCCCCATCCCCACAATGTCCAAAACCTTAAATCCGTGGCCCCCCTCCCCCCAGTCCTTGTACCGTCAGCCAATGGGAACAGCTTTTCTTTCTCTCCCTTATCCAAACCTGTCACCATCCTGTTCACCTCGATCAAATCTTCCCCTCGATCTCCTTCGCTCATGGAGTTCTCCCCTTGTGCGGGGGGTGGGGGGGGCATGGGGGGTGTACCGATATTTATCCCTCAACCCGCCTCACTTTAAAAAAAAACCGAATGACCTTGTTGTGGCTGTTTGTGGGATCTTGCTGTGCACAGATTGGCTGCCTGCCTATCCGCATGGCAACAGTGGCTGCACTGGGAAAACGTGCCTGATCAGCTGTAAAGCGCTTTGGGATTTTCCGAGGCTGTGTCGGGGGCTATAGGAATGCAGCTTCTTTACCAAACAGAGAGGCTATTGAACTGCATGAGCCAGCACTTCGGACGCCAAAATACAGGAATGCGTAGAGCAGCACACGCACACACACACACACACACACACACACACAGAGGCATAGACACACACACACACACACACACAGAGGCATACACACACACACACACACACACACACACACAGGCATACACACACACACAGGCATACACACACACACACACACAGGCATATACACACACACACAGGCATACACATACAAACACACAGAGGCATACACATACACACACACAGAGGCATACACACACAGGGATACACACGCACAGGCGTGCACACACACACGCAGGCATACACACACACATGGCTAATCTACAATGGACTCTATACACAAGTCAGTCATCTTGGTGCACTTTGTTTTGATCCATCTGCTTTGCAACATTAACAGAACAGTCCGAGCTTGCAGAGTTGGTCCAAAACAATCGCTGTTATTGATAAGTCAACTGGCTGCTCGACACACAGGGTGGGAGCTCCAGCTAAATGGAAGTATTTCAGGTGAAAGAAGGTGGAGTCATTTTGCCAATCCCATCCCAGTTCTCCATTTCGAAAGCAGTTCTCCAGCTGCGCCATCCACTTCAGATTTTAACGCTCTCTGCTGGACTGTATAGATGAAGACACTTACTCAAAAGGGGACACGGCTACAACAGGTTCACTATGAAGCTACTTCATCGAGGGAGAAGATCACAGGATTATGAGGGGCACGGACAGGGTGGATAGGGAGCAGCTGTTCCCCTTAGTTGAAGGGTCAGTCACGAGGGGGCACAAGTTCAAGGTGAGGGACAGGAGGTTTAGGGGGGATGTGAGGAAAAACCTTTTTTACCCAGAGGGTGGTGAGGGTCTGGAATGCGCTGCCTGGGAGGGTGGGGGAGGCGGGTTGCCTCACATCCTTTAAAAAGTACCTGGATGAGCACTTGGCACCTCATAACATTCAAGGCTATGGGCCAAGTGCTGGTCAATGGGATTAGGTAGGTAGGTCAGGTGTTTCTCATGTGTCGGTGCAGACTGGATGGGCCGAAGGACCTCTTCTGCGCTGTGTGATTCTGTGAGAAGGCAGAATTAAAGCGTTCGCCGCAAAACAAATTTTCGACAATTTGAGGTTGTGAATAACAGAACAAGTGACATACACCACGTGCTGAATCTGATTAACGGAGTGCTGCTCGTCTTCCTCATAGTCCTCTACTCTTAGACCCACTTGGAAATGCTCCGACGGATTATAGGGTCTCTCTTTATCCTGTCGTTGTCCACATTCACTCACCTACACCAGCACTGACAATCAACCCTGCACTCGATCATGCAGTTTTAGTCCAATCGTAAAGGTACTCAAGGGAATGACATTTGTCTGGGCAATCTGTCACTGTATAACACTGGGGTACAGTACTGGTGGGGACAGGTCTGTCACTGTATAACACTGGGGTACAGTACTGGTGGGGACAGGTCTTCACTGTATAACACTGGGGTACAGTACTTGTGGGGACAGTTCTGACACTGTATAACACTGGGGTACAGTACTGGTGGGGACAGGTCTGTCACTGTGTAACACTGGGGTGCTGTACTGGTGGGGACGGGTCTGTCAGGGTATAACACTGGGATACAGTACTGGTGGGGACAGGTCTGTCACTGTAAAACACAGGTACAGTACTGGTGGGGACAGATTTATCACTGTATAACACGGGTACAGTACTGGTGGGGACAGGTCTGTCACTGTATAACACTGGGGTACAGTACTGGTGGGGACAGGTCTGTCACTGTATAACACTGAGGTACAGTACTGGTGGGGACGGGTCTGTCACTGTATAACACTGGGGTACAGTACTGGTGGGGACAGGTCTGTCACTGTATAACACTGGGGTACAGTACTGGTGGGGACAGGTCTGTCACTGTATAACACTGGGGTACAGTACTGGTGGGGACAGGTCTGTCACTGTATAACACTGGGGTACAGTACTGGTGGGGACAGGTCTGTCACTGTTTAAAAATATAAAAACAAAAAACTGCAATGCTGGAAATCTAAAACAAAAACAGAAATACCTGGAAAAACTCAGCAGGTCTGGCAACATCAGTGGAGAAGAGCAAAGTTGATGTTTTGAGTCCTTATGACCCTTCAACAGAACTATATAGAAATAGGAAAGGGGTGAAATATAAGCTGCTTAAAGTGGGGGGGGGGGGGGATGTTGTTGGGACAAGCAACCAGGGTCAGGAGGAGTTAACCAAAATATGTCACAGACAAAAAGTCAAAGAGGTGTTGAAGGTGATGATATTATCTAAGGAATGTGCTAATTAAGAGTGGAGAGCAGGACAAGCAAGGTACAGATAGCCCTAGTGGGGGTGGGTGAAATAAACCATGGGTGGAATACAGTACTGAGGGAGCGCCGCACTGTCGGAGGGTCAGTACTGAGGGAGCGCCGCACTGTCGGAGGGTCAGTACTGAGGGAGCGCCACACTGTCGGAAAGTCAGTACTGAGGGAGTGCCGCACTGTCGGAGGGTCAGTACTGAGGGAGCGCCACACTGTCGGAAAGTCAGTACTGAGGGAGTGCCGCACTGTCGGAGGGTCAGTACTGAGGGAGCGCCACACTGTCAGAAAGTCAGTACTGAGGGAGCGCCGCACTGTCGGAGGGTCAGTACTGAGGGAGCGCCGCACTGTCGGAGGGTCAGTACTGAGGGAGCGCCGCACTGTCGGAAAGTCAGTACTGAGGGAGCGCCGCACTGTCGGAGGGTCAGTACTGAGGGAGCGCCGCACTGTCAGAGGGTCAGTACTGAGGGAGCGCCGCACTGTCAGAGGGTCAGTACTGAGGGAGCGCCGCACTGTCGGAGGGTCAGTACTGAGGGAGCGCCGCACTGTCGGAGGGTCAGTACTGAGGGAGCGCCGCACTGTCGGAGGGTCAGTACTGAGGGAGCGCCGCACTGTCGGAGGGTCAGTACTGAGGGAGCGCCGCGCTGTCAGAAGGTCAGTACTGAGGGAGCGCCGCGCTGTCGGAGGGTCAGTACTGAGGGAGCGCCGCGCTGTCGGAAGGTCAGTACTGAGGGAGCGCCGCGCTGTCGGAGGGTCAGTACTGAGGGAGCGCCGCACTGTAAGAGGGTCAGTACAGAGGGAGCGCTGCACTGTCGGAGGGTCAGTACTGAGGGAGCGCCGCAGTGTCTGAGGGTCAGTACTGAGAGAGCGTCGCGCTGTCGGAGGGTGAGTACTGAGGGAGTGCCACGCTGTCGGAGGGTCAGTACTGAGGGAGTGCCGCGCTGTCGGAAGGTCAGTACTGAGGGAGCGCCGCACTGTCGGAGGGTCAGTACTGAGAGAGTGTCGCACTGTCGGACGGTCAGTACTGAGGGAGTGCCGCACTGTCGGAGGGTCAGTACTGAGGGTGTGCCGCACTGTCGGAGGGTCAGTACTGAGGGTGTGCCGCACTGTCGGAAGGTCAGTACTGAGGGAGCGCCACATTGTCGGAGGGTCAGTACTGAGGGAATGCCGCACTGTGAGAGGGTCAGTATTGAGGGAGTGCCGCACTGTCGGAGGGTCAGTACTGAGAGAGTGTCGCACTGTCGGAGGGTCAGTACTGAGGGAGAGTCGAACTGTCGGAGGGTCAGTACTGAGGGAGCGCCGCACTGTCGGAGGGTCAGTACTGAGGGAGACTCGCACTGTCGGAGGGTCAGTACTGAGGGAGCGCCGCACTGTTGGAGGGTCAGTACTGAGAGAGTGTCGCACTGTCGGAGGGTCAGTACTGAGGGAGCGCCGCACTGTCGGAGGGTCAGTACTGAGGGAGTGTCGCACTGTCGGAGGGTCAGTACTGAGGGTGAGCTGCACTGTCAGAGGGTCAGTACTGAGGGTGAGCCGCACTGTCAGAGGGTCAGTACTGAGGGAGCGCCGCACTGTCGGAGGGTCAGTACTGAGAGAGTGTCGCACTGTCGGAGGGTCAGTACTGAGGGAGCGCCGCACTGTCGGAGGGTCAGTACTGAGGGTGAGCTGCACTGTCAGAGGGTCAGTACCGAGGGAGTGCCGCACTGTCGGAGGATCAGTACTGAGGGAGAGCCGCACTGTCGGAGGGTCAGTACTGAGGGAGCGCCACACTGTCAGTGGGTCAGTACTGAGGGAGAGCCGCACTGTTGGAGGGTCAGTACTGAGGGTGTGCCGCACTGTCGGAAGGTCAGTACTGAGGGAGCGCCACGTTGTCGGAGGGTCAGTACTGAGGGAGTGCCGCACTGTGAGAGGGTCAGTATTGAGGGAGTGCCGCACTGTCGGAGGGTCAGTACTGAGGGAGCGCCACGTTGTCGGAGGGTCAGTACTGAGGGAGTGCCGCACTGTGAGAGGGTCAGTATTGAGGGAGTGCCGCACTGTCGGAGGGTCAGTACTGAGGGAGAGTCGAACTGTCGGAGGGTCAGTACTGAGGGAGCGCCGCACTGTTGGAGGGTCAGTACTGAGAGAGTGTCGCACTGTCAGAGAGTCAGTACTGAGAGAGCACCGCACTGTCGGAGGGTCAGTACTGAGGGAGTGCCGCACTGTCGGAGGGTCAGTACTGAGGGTGTGCCGCACTGTCGGAAGGTCAGTACTGAGGGAGCGCCACGTTGTCGGAGGGTCAGTACTGAGGGAGTGCCGCACTGTGAGAGGGTCAGTATTGAGAGAGTGCCGCACTGTCGGAGGGTCAGTACTGAGAGAGTGTCGCACCGTCGGAGGGTCAGTACTGAGGGAGCGCCGCACTGTTGGAGGGTCAGTACTGAGAGAGTGCTGCACTGTCGGAGGGTCAGTACCGAGGGAGTGCCGCACTGTCGGAGGGTCAGTACCGAGGGAGCGCCGCACTGTCGGAGGATCAGTACTGAGGGAGAGCCACACTGTCGGAGGGTCAGTACTGAGGGAGAGCCGCACTGTCAGAGGATCAGTACTGAGGGAGTGCCGCACTGTCAGTGGGTCAGTACTGAGGGAGTCAGATGTTTAATATCACAGAAGAGAGGGACATGTTTACCTAGTTTCTTCTCTCGTTCTCATCAGGACATAAACAAGAATGCCAAATTTCAAACTCTCACAACAATTTATACCGCACGAGGAAAGGGTGCTGATTGCTTGGCAAGAAAACTAATTGGCTGAGGCTTTGCCATGTTGAAAGCAATGGGGAACTATCGGCTCCCCAAAACCCTGGGTAATTTTAAAAAATCTCAAGGCTTGAACATATTCCTTTTGCTGGCGGAGAACGGGTCCCTGCCTGTGAATGTATGTGCTTATAGCAAGCATAAATGAGCCATGTTACGAGCTTGGTTGTTAGTGTAGTTATTGGCGCACTCAGAATTGTTCAGCGAGTGCGGTCCAATTGTGGTTTCCCTCTATGAGTGGGTGTTTCGAGCACGGGCTGGTTGAGTGCAGTCTGTACTCTGCCCGTTACAGACAGTGGGAGGGCTGTGCTGTTTAATTCGATCAGCCAATCGCCGGGACGTCCGAGTGATGTACCTGGCACTGAAATTCAGACACAACGTCGCTCAGCTGTGCGGTAGGCAGAACGTGCTTTTGGCCTGATGGCAGCGCCCTGTTTGTACAAGCAAGGTCTTGCATTCCCCTGGCGCCTTTCACCGCCCCAGCATTGCAAACCGCCTCACCGCCCGTGGAGCGATGTCGGCGGAAAGTGCCGGAAAGCCTCTGCAGGTCCGGCGGCCTCTGCGGCGAGAGGAACCAAGACGGTGCTTCGAGTCCGTTATGACCCTTCTTCAGAGCTGTCTGACACACGAGTGTGCCGCAGGAGGACGCCATCGACATTCACCGTTCATCCGAAAGACCCCTCGGGTATCCACGTCAACCCAGCGGCGTGAAGGGGCTCGCTGAGCCCCGCTGTTGAAAGGTTTGAGATATTTCGCATTTCCTGGGTTAACTGGCAGTCGCCCGGGCTCTTTATATGTCCGAAGGTGGGCGCCGTGGGCCCGTTTGTGCCCTCGTCCAATGCCCAGGCACCAACCGGCTGATCGGGGTAGCCTTCGTTCGTCAGGGCAGCCTTGACCCGCTCGATTCCTGGGCGGCCGTTGCCAGGTGGGCAAGCGGCTAGGCCCTGGTTACAAGATGGCCGATGCGCTTGGCGCTGTAGCGCCCGGAGCTCCCTGGATCCCAACTGGCCCCTGGAGGTAGGCTGGGCGATGGACTCTACTGTGGAACCCACTCGGGTTCTCCTTGAGTGGCACCTCAGGGAAGAGGGAGCGCGTGAGGCTGCTCCATCTCAGGGGTCAACTCGAGGGTGCGATCGAGCGTATGAAGGAGTTCAAGATGGCTGACGTAGCATCCTACATATCGGAAATACGAAAGGGGGGGGTAGGCGATTAGACTTCAGTCCGTCAAAACGACACCTCTTGTGGGGACTGGCAAACGCGACCCTAAAGGGGCACAAATGGTGTCATTAAAAGCGAACTCGGCTAAGTTCCAAATTCAGTGGAGACAAATTCCTAACTTGGCGCCGCGCCGGCATTGTCGGGAGGCGCAAAGGTCACTGGCATCCTCCTGCTCTGAAGAAGAGTCGTACGGACTCGAAGCGCCGGCTCTGCCCCTCGCTCCGCAGGTGCCACCGGACCCGCCGAGGCTTTCCGGCGCTTTCCGCTGGCGTTGCTCCACGGGCGGTGAGGCACTTTGGAACGCTGAGGCGGTGGAAGGCGCTAGGGGAAATGCAGGGCCCTGTTTCCCGGACACTCTGCGTGTTAACACACACCAGGAGGGAGGGATGGATGGCGCTCAGGGGCCGGGCAACGACGGACTGGGTCAGATACCGATGCGCTCGGTTGCTGATTCAGTCAAGCTGATAGTGTCAAGCGGGTTATGGACGGTGGCACAGAAAGATCCCAGCACAATTATGATGACCCCCTCCCCCCCACCCCGCACTCACCCACCCCGGTGGCTAGCATCACCCCATGCCCTCCACCTCACCGCTCCCTCCCACCCCGACAATCTTCCTAGCTTTGGACGTTACCATCGCTCGGCCTAAAGAGACAGGCAGAGCTCCTCATGAACACAGAGAGAGTGTTCACACGTGGGCTGCCCGCCCCCAGCTCCACCTCACCCCCACCCCCCTCACCTCCTCCCATCTTCCCGACATTATCAGACTGCTTGTCCCACACCCAGTCCTGGATCCGGGGAAATCCCTTCCCATTAAATATTGGGAAGACTGAAGCCATTGTTTTGGGGTCCGTCCCAACCTCCGTTCCCTAGTGACCGACTCCATCCCTCTCCCCGGTAACAGGCGCAGATTAAGCCGCTCTCTTCACAGCCTCAGTGTCACGTTTGACCTCGAGATGAGCTTCCGCCCTCATATTGGCGCCATCGCTAAGACCACCTATTCCCACCCTCGTAACATCGCCCGACTCCACCCCCTGTCTCAGCTCATCCGCTGCTGAAACCCTCACCCACACCCTCGTTCCCTCCAGACTCGACTATGCCAACCCTCTCCCGGCTGCTCTCCCACATTCTACCCTCCGGAATCTTCACCTCATCCCAAACTCTGCTGTCCCCGTGTCCGAACTCACACCCAGTCCCCGTTGACCCATCACCCCCTGTGATCACTGACCCACACTGGCTCCTGGTCCGGCAACACCTCCATTTTCAAATACTCACCCTCGTTTTCAAATCCCTCCTCACCCCCTCCCTATCTCTGTAACCTCCTCCAGCCCCCACGCCCCTCCCTATCTCTGTAACCTCCTCCAGCCCCTACACCCCTCCCTATCTCTGTAACCTCCTCCAGCCCCTACACCCCTCCCTATCTCTGTAACCTCCTCCAGCCCATACACCACTCCCTATCTCTGTAACCTCCTCCAGCCCCTACACCCCTCCCTATCTCTGTAACCTCCTCCAGCCCCTACACCCCTATCTCTGTAACCTCCTCCATCCCCTACACCCCTCCCTATCTCTGTAACCTCCTCGAGCCCCTACAACCCACCCAATCTCTGTAACCTCCTCCAGCCCCTACACCTCTCCCTATCTCTGTAACCTCCTCCAGCCCCTACACCCCTCCCTATCTCTGTAACCTCCTCCATCCCCTACACCCCTCCCTATCTCTGTAACCTGCTCGAGCCCCTACAACCCACCCAATCTCTGTAACCTCCTCCAGCCCTACACATCTCCCTATCTCTGTAACCTCCTCCAGCCCCTACACCCCTCTCTATCTCTGTAACCTCCTCCAGCCCCTACACCCCTCCCTATCTCTGTAACCTCCTCCAGCCCCAACACCCCTCCCTATCTCTGTAACCTCCTCCAGCCTCTACACCACTCCCTATCTCTGTAACCTCCTCCAGCCCCTACACCCCTCTCTATCTCTGTAACCTCCTCCAGCCCCTACACCTCTCCCTATCTCTGTAACCTCCTCCAGCCCCTACACCCCTCCCTATCTCTGTAGCCTCCTCCAGCCCCTACACCCCTACCTATCTCTCTAACCTCCTCCAGCCCCTACACCCCTCCCTATCTCTGTAACCTCCTCCAGCCCCTACACCCCTCCCTATCTCTGTAACCTCCTCCAGCCCCTACACCCCTCCCTATCTCTGTAACCTCCTCCAGATCCTGTACCCCTCCCTATCTCTGTAACATCCTCCAGCCCCTACACCCCTCCCTATCTCTGTAACCTCCTCCATCTCCTACACCCCCATCTCTGTAACCTCCTCCAGCCCCTACAACCCTGAGATCTCTGTAACCTCCTCCAGCTCCTACACCCCTCCCTATCTCTGTAACCTCCTCCAGCCCCTACACCCTTCCCTATCTCTGTAACCTCCTCCAGCTCCTACATCCCTCCCTATCTCTGTAACCTCCTCCAGCTCCTACACCCCTCCCTATTTCTGTAACCTCCTCCATCTCCTACACCCCTCCCTATCTCTGTAACCTCCTCCAGCTCCTACAACCCTCCCTATCTCTGTAACCTCCTCCAGTCCCTACAACCCTCTGAGATCTCTGTAACCTCCTCCAGCCCCTATACCCCTCCCAATCTTTGTAACCTCCTCCAGCCCCTATACCCCTCCCAATCTTTGTAACCTCCTCCAGCCCCTACATCCCTCCCTATCTCTGTAACCTCCTCCAGCCCCTACACCCCTCCCTATCTCTGTAACCTCCTCCAGCTCCTACACCCCTTCCTATCTCTGTAACCCCCTCCACCCCCTACACCCCTCCCTATCTCTGTAACCTCCTCCAGCTCCTACATCCCTCCCTATCTCTGTAACCTCCTCCAGCCCCTACAACCCTCTGAGATCTCTGCGCTCCTCCAATTCCGGCCTCTCGAGCACACCCCGATTCCCATCGCTGCACCATTGGCGGCCGTGCCTTCAGCTGCCTGGGGGCCCTGAGCTCCGGAATTCCCTCCCTGAACCCCTCCATCTCTCTCTCCCTCTCTTTCCTCCTGTAAGGATCTCTTTAAAACCAAACATTTTGATCGGCAGGAAGGTGGAGGGTGAGAGGCTAGGGCTTGGTGGAGCAGTGGGTGTAGCTGGGGATGGGGAGGTGATGGGGTCCCGAACTTGAGGTTTGAGTTTGGGGTTCGGGGTTGTGAATGAGGTTGGGTTGGGAGTTGGAAATGAGGCTGGGGATGAGGTTGGGTTGGGAGTTGGGAATGAGGTTGGGTTGGGAACTGGAAATGAGGTTGGGAGTCCGAGAGCATCGTGGTCACACCGCAGTTGAAGGGACTTGAGGTAGGAAGAGAATGGGTGACCACCAGGCAGTCCAAGAGAAACAGACAGGTAGTTCAGGAGTCCCCTGGGGTCCCGCTCGCAAATCGGAATTCCATTTTGGAGGCTGATGAGGGCACTGGTTCCTCCAGGGTGTGCAGACAGAGCCAAGCTTCTGGCACCACAAGCAGCCTGTCTGTACAGGATGGGGAGGAAGAGAGGAAGGGCAAAAGTAATCGGTGATTCTATAGTCAGGGGAACAGATAGGCGCTACTGTGGCCATCAATGTGACTGCAGGATGGTGTGTTGCCTCCCTGGTGCCAGGGTCCAGGATGTTACTGAATGGTTGCAGGGCATCCTGAAGGGGGAGGTTGATAAGGCAGAGGTCATGGTACATGTTGGTACCAATGACATAGGTAGAAAGAGGGATGAGGTCTTGCCTCAAGAATTCAGGGAGTTAGGCAGTAGACTAAAAAGCAAGACCTCTCGGGTTATAATCTCTGGATTACTCCCAGTGCCATGTGCTAGCGAGCTCAGAAATAGGAGGATAGCACAGATGAATACATGGCTTAAGAGTTGGTGCAGGAGGGAGGGTTTTAGATCCCTGTTTCACTGGAACCATTTATGTGGAAGGTGGGACCTGTACAAGCAGGACGGTCTACATCTGAACCAGAGCGGGACTAACATCCTTGCAGGCAGGTTTACTAATGCTGTTGGGAGGAGTTTAAACTAATTCAGCAGGGGGAGGGGACACAGAATGTTAGCCATCACAGAGACATGGTTGAGGGAGGGGCAGGATTGGCAGCTCAACATTCCGGGATATAGAATCTACAGGTGAGACAGTGAAGGGGGTAAAAGAGGAGGAGGCATTGCATTATTAGTTAAGGAGTCAGTTACTGCAGTAAGGAGAGATGATATCTTGGAGGAATGAAGCTTTGTGGGTGGAGTTTAGGAATTGAAAAGGGGGCAACCACATTGTTAGGTGTTTATTATAGACCCCCAGATAGTCATCAGGAAATTGAGGAGCAAATATGTGTACAATTTGCAGAGGTGTGTCAATACAATAACAATAGGGTAATTATATTAGGTGATATCAACTTTCCCAACATTAATTGGGATAGAGATAGTGTTAAGGGCTTGGATGGAGTGGATTTCTTGAAATGTGTACAGGAGAACCTTTTAGGTCGATATGTAGAGGGTCCAAAAGGGACAGTGCATTGCTGGACCAAATTCTGGGGAATGAAGCCGGACAGGTGGCTGAGGTGGTGGTGGGGGACCATTTTAGCAATAGCGATCACAACATGGTACAGTTTAAGTTTGTTATGGACAAAGAAATCGACAAGTTGCAAAACAATGTTTTGGATTGGGCGAGAGTGGGTTTTAGTAAAATAAGGCAGGATCTGGCCAAGGTAGACTGGGAA
Organism: Isurus oxyrinchus; assembly: GCA_026770705.1. Classification (NCBI taxonomy): domain Eukaryota; kingdom Metazoa; phylum Chordata; class Chondrichthyes; order Lamniformes; family Lamnidae; genus Isurus; species Isurus oxyrinchus. The sequence continues at coordinate 6,206,424 of JANJGN010000036.1, forward strand.
CAGTTACTTGTGGGGAAATCTACAGAGGAGCAGTGGAGGGTGTTCAAAAAAGGAAATGGGGAGGGTACAGGCTCAACATGTTCCCTCTAGGGTGATAGGAAGGAGTAACAAACGCAGAGAACCATGGATGATCAGAGATATTCAGGTTATGATGAGAAGGAAAAGAGAGGCTTTTAGCAGGTACAAGGGGAACAAATCAGCAGAGGCATTAGTGGAGTACAGACAGTGCAGGGTGGAGCTTAAGAAAGCAATTAGGAGAGCAAAGACGGGATATGAGAAAGCTCTGGTTGGTAAAAGTAGGGAAAATGCCAAGATATTCTATAAGTATATCAATGGGAAGAGGATAACCAGGGAAAGAGTAGTGCCCATAAGGGACCAAGGGGGCAATCTATGGGTGCAGCCAGAGGACATCGCTAGAGTGTTGAATGAATACTTCACATTCGTCTTCACCCAAGAGAATGAGGATGAAGGTATGGAACTCGGGGAGAGAGACTGTGAGGTTCTTAAGCAAATTGATACAGGGAGTGACAAGGTATTAGAGATGTTGGCAGGCTTAAAAGTGGACAAATCTCCAGGGCTGGATGATTTGTCCCCCAGACTGCTGAGGGAGGCAAGGGAGGAGATCACAGGGGCTCTGACCCAAGTTTTTAATTCCTCTCTGGCCACTGGGGGAGGTGCCAGAGGACTGGAGAACAGCTAATGTGGTTCTGCTATTTAAGAAGGGTTGTAGAGAGAAGCCAGGGAACTACAGACCAGTGAGTCTCACGTCAGTGGTAGGGAAACTATTGGAGAAAATTCTGAAGGAGAGAATCTATCTCCACTTGGAGAGGCAAGGTTTGATCAGGGATAGTCAGCATGGCTTTGTCAGAGGGAGGTCATGCCTAACAAATTTGATAGAATTTTTTGAGGTGACCAGGTGTGTAGATGAGGGTAATGCAGTTGATGTAGTTTATATGGATTTCAACAAAGCCTTTGACAAGGTCCCACATGGGAGACTTATAAAGAAGGCAAATGCACATGGGATACAGGGTAATTTGATAAGGTGGATTCAAAATTGACTTAGTTGTGGAAGGCAGAGGGTGATGACAGAAGGGTGCTTTAGTGACTGGAAGCCAGTGCCCAGTGGCGTACCACAGGGATCTGTGCTGGGTCCCCTATCATTCGTCATTTATATAAACAACATAGATGACTATGTGGGGGGTAGGATTAGTAAGTTGCGGATGACACAAAGATTGACCGGGTGGTTAACAGTGAGGTTGAGTGTCTTGGGCTACAGGAAGATATAGACCGGATGGTCAAATGGGCAGATAAGTGGCAGATGGAATTTAACCCTGAAAAGTGTGTGCTGATACACTTTGGAAGGAGTAATTTGACAAGGAAGTATTCAATGAATGGCATGGCACTAGGAAGTTCTGAGGAACAAAGGGACCTTGGCGTGTGTGCCCATAGATCTCTGAAGGCGGAGGGGCATGTTAGTGGGGTGGTGAAAAAGGCATATGGGACACTTGCCTTTATCAATCGAGGCATAGATTATAAAAGTAGAGAGGTCATGCTGGATTTGTATAGAACCTTGGTGAGGCCACAGCTGGAGTACTGTGTGCGGTTCTGGTCGCCACATTATAGGAAGGATGTGATTGCACTGGAGGGGGTGCAGAGGAGTTTCATCAGGATGTTGCTTGGGATGAAACATTTAAGTTATGAAGCGAGGTTGGATAGACTTGGGTTGTTTCCGTTGGAGCAGAGAAGACTGAGGGGCGACCTGATCGAGGTGTACAAGATTATGAGGGGCATGGACAGGGTGGATAGGGAGCAGCTGTTCCCCTTAGTTGAAGGGTCAGTCACAAGGGGGCATAAGTTCAAGGTGAGGGGCAGGAGGTTTAGGGAGGATGTGAGGAAAAACCTTTTTACCCAGAGGGTGGTGAGGGTCTGGAATGTGCTGCCTGGGAGGGTGGTGGAGGTGGGTTAGCCTCACATCCTTTAAAAAGTACCTGGATGAGCACTTGGCACCTCATAACATTCAAGTCTATGGGGCCAAGTGCTGGTCAATGGGATTAGGTAGGTCGGTCAGGGGTTTCTCACGTGTTGGTACAGACTCAATGGGCCGAAGAGCCTCTTCTGCACTGAGAGATTCTGTGAATAAGGTTGGGTTGGGAGTTGGGGCACATTTGGGAATGAAATGTTAGGTTTTGGGAATGAGAATGGGAAGGAGGTTTGGCTGGGAGTTGAGAATGAGATTGTTTTGGGCTTGGGAACACGATTGGGAATGAGGTTGGGGGTTGGGAATGGGGTTTGGGGATTTAGTGTTGGAATGAGTGTTGGGATTTGGGGGGTGGTGGAGGGGGGGTTTGAGTTTGGGGTTGGGATTGTAGTTGGGATTTGGGATGCAGCCCCTAGCGGTGACTCCGGACAATGCACACGGCGCCTATGCGGTCCCCTTGGCTGGGTGGCTTGTCTGTCACGCGGCAGGCTGGATACTGACAGCTGCCATTGTTTGGGGATTTCCCAGTGACAGAGCCTCAGAGGAGGAAACTCCCCCCCCCCACTTTGGGTTGCACCCGCTCTGAACAAGGTGGAAATACAAATGCACTGTCACTAAATTGATGGGCGCAGTGACTGAACTCGCTTGCATTGATTTCCCCTGTCCGAATCATACATCGAAGCTCCACTCTGCTTCAGAGACGGGCGGGCCAGTCCTGCCACCTTGCTGGCGAATGCTGGCAATGGCAGCTGGCTCTACCCAGAGTTCCTAGAGCTCTGGCAAGTCCCCTATCCTGGTGGAGCACTGAGCATGTCAGGAAATGGAGGTAATGCATTGTGGGGAGAGGCTGCAGGGACCCAGAGAGAGAGAGAGAGAGCTGCCTGACGATTGGAGCTGTTACAGGACAATGCCAGGTAACCTGCTCACCTGGAGTCAGAGAGAGGGAGGTGGGGTGGGGGGGAAGACCAGGACAGGGAGGTACCTGTGCATTCATTCAGCGCGCTGCAGCATTTAAACAGGGGGTGGGGGGGGGGGGCGGAGGGGGAGGCTTCTCCCTGTTGGTTAATGCAATCTTCCCTATCTTTATGCTGTTTATTGATGTCAGCGTGGCTGCAGCCCAGTCTTTACATACCCCCCCACCCCTCCCCTCGGACCACCTGGGGGCATGCACCCCCACCGTGAGACTGCCTGCTACAGCTCAGAGTGCGACAGGGAGGTGCCCGGGTGAGGGTTCCCAGCTGTGATTAGGTCTGTCCCCGGTGGTCTTTCCACATGACTTCCTCCAGCCACTACTCGGCCAGCACATCCACCCTTGTGATGTGCTGCCTTCCTACGCCAACTGGAAAGCAAAAGGACTCATTACCCAATTGGATGTGGCTCGACTGTCAGTCAAACAGCCCATTTTCCCCGTTTTTGAGATTTTTTATATATATATATATACATATATACACATCTCTGGTTCAAGAGCAATGTTCACAAAAAGGTCACAAAAGCACGCAATCCTTTTTAATGTCCCCCTGAGGATTTTTCTCCAGGGTTACGCACGGCAGAGCCCTGGAGACTGGTCTTCCATTCCTGGAGACTCCAGGCCAATCCTGGAGGGTTGGCGACCCCAAGCCCACCACCCCGGCCTAGAACATAGGAACAGGGAGACCGTTCAGCCCCTCGATCCTGTCCCCCAATACAACGGCTGGTCTGTGATCTAACCCCATCGCCCCACCTTCACCCCCCCCTACCCCTGAATATCTTCTGGATAACAAAAATCTCTCAAGCGGAGGTTGAAATTTAATCGATCCCAGCATCGACCGCCGTTTGCGGAAGAGAGTTCCAAACTTCTCCCACCCTTTGTGTGACCAAGTGTTTCCTAATTTCACTCCTGAAAGGTCTGCCTCGAATTGTTAGACTCTGTAACCCCCCGATCCCAGGTCCCAGACTCCCCGACCAGCGGGAATAGTTTCTCTCTCTCTCTCTCTCTCTCAACCCAATCAGTTCCCCGAAATATCTTGAAAACGTTGATCCAATCACCTCCTTTAACCTCCTAAACTCCAGGGAATACAACCCGAGTTTGTGTTTAATCCCTCCCCGTCATTTAACCCTCGGACTCCCGGGATCGTTCCGGTGAATCCGCACTGCACTCCCCTCCCAGGACGATGTACCCTCCCTAAGGAGCGATACCCCAGAGCTGGTCACAGTGACTCCGGGTGTGGTCTAATTCGGACATGGTACAACTGAATCACAACTTCAACACCCTGTATTCTAGTTCTTGAAATATAAAGGTCAGCGTTACATTTTTTCATTTTCCATGATTCGTTTTATTTTCCTTATTTTCTGCTCATGACATTTCAATGGTCCATCTGCCTCGATCCCCAATCTCGTCAGAGCGCCATTGCTTCTAGCTTCTCAACATTTAGAAAATATACGATTGAATTTAGACCACATGCTTTGAATGGAGAAAATTACAGCAGTAGATTGGCATGGAGCACCGAAGCATCGCCACACTACAGGCTAAGGTGCAGGGAGGTGTCAAAAACATGTTGCAGCACCACCACTGGTGGGAGGTTGTAATTGCAGTGTGACATGTTTACATAGACTGTTACCATTGTAAGAGTTGACGTACAAACATACGAATTAGGAGCAGGAGCCTGCCCCACCATTTAGTAAGATCATGGCTGATCTGATTGTAACCTTAACTCCACATTCCTGCCTACCCCCGATAACCTTTCACCCCCTTGCTGATTAAGAATCTATCTAGCTCGGCCTTAAAAATATTCAAAGACTCTGCTTCCACTGCCATTTGAGGAAGAGAGTTCCAAAGACTCATGACCCTCTGAGAGAAAAAGTATTTCTCCTCATCTCCGTCCTAAAAGGGTGACCCCTAATTTTAAAACAGTGACCCTCCCCCAAGTTCTGGACTCACCCACAAGAGGAAACATCCTTTCCATGTCCACCTTGTCAAGGCCGTTCAGGATCTTGTAAACTTCAATCAAATCACCCCTCACTCTTCTAAACTCCAGTGGGAACAAGCCCAGTCGGTCCAACCCTTCCTCATGAGACAACCCACTCATTCCAGGTATCAATCTAGTAAACCTCCTCTGAACCACTTCCTTTTTACATCTTTCCTTAAATAAGGAGACCAAAACTGCACACAGTACTCGAGGTGCAGTCTCACCAATGTCCTGTATAACTGAAGCATAACATCCTAACTTTTATATTCAATCACTCTCGTAATAAAGGATAACATGCCTTTAGCCTTCCTGATTACTTGCTGTGTACCTGCATACTAACTTTTTGTGACTCATGCACTCGAACACCCAGATCCCTCTGCACCTCAGAATTATGCAGCCATTCTCTATTTAAGTAATACTCTGCTTTTTTATTCTTTTTGCCAAAGTGAACAACTGTCAGGAATCACCCTGAAAGAAAGGGACTGAGAGACACCAGTCAGTGTACAGATATCTCCCTGAGAGAGAGGGGGACTGAGAGACACCAGTCAGTGTACAGATATCTCCCTGAGAGAGAGAGGGGACTGAGAGACACCAGTCAGTGTACAGATATCTCCCTGAGAGAGAGAGGGACTGAGAGACACCAGTCAGTGTACAGATATCTCCCTGAAAGAGAGGGACTGAGAGACACCAGTCAGTGTACAGATATCTCCCTGAGAGAGAGGGACTGAGAGACACCAGTCAGTGTACAGATATCTCCCTGAGAGAGAGGGGACTGAGAGACACCAGTGTACAGATATCTCCCTGAGAGAGAGAGGGACTGAGAGACCCATCAGTGTACAGATATCTCCCTGAGAGAGAGAGGACTGAGAGACACCAGTCAGTGTACAGATATCTCCCTGAGAGAGAGAGGAACTGAGAGACACCAGTCAGTGTACAGATATCTCCCTGAGAGAGAGAGAGAGACTGAGATACACCAGTCAGCGTACAGATATCTTCCTGAGAGGGAGGGGACTGAGAGACACCAGTCAGTGTACAGATATCTCCCTGAGAGAGAGAGGGACTGAGAGACACCAGTCAGTATACAGATATCTCCATGAGAGAGAGAGACACTGAGAGACACCAGTCAGTGTACAGATATTGCCCTGAGAGAGAGGGACTGAGAGACACCAGTCAGTGTACAGATATCTCCCTAAGAGAGAGAGGGACTGAGAGACACCACTCAGTGTACAGATATCTCCCTGAGAGAGAGAGGGACTGAGAGACCCGTCAGTGTACAGATATCTCCCTGAGAGAGAGAGAGGACTGAGAGACACCAGTCAGTGTACAGATGTCTCCCTGAGAGAGAGGGGACTGAGAGACACCAGTCAGTGTACAGATATCTCCCTGAGAGAGAGAGACACTGAGAGACACCAGTCAGTGAACAGATATTGCCCTGAGAGAGAGGGACTGAGAGACACCAGTCAGTGTACAGATATCTCCCTGAGAGAGAGAGGGACTGAGAGACCCGTCAGTGTACAGATATCTCCCTGAGAGAGAGAGGACTGAGAGACACCAGTCAGTGTACAGATGTCTCCCTGAGAGAGAGGGGACTGAGAGACACCAGTCAGTGTACAGATATCTCCCTGAGAGAGAGAGAGGACTGAGACACACCAGTCAGTATACAGATATCTCCATGAGAGAGAGAGGGACTGAGAGACACCAGTCAGTGTACAATATCACCCTGAGAGAGAGAGGGACTGAGAGACACCAGTCAGTGTACAGATATCTCCCTGAGAGAGAGAGGGACTGAGAGACACCAGTCAGTGTATAGATATCTCCCTGAGAGAGAGAGACTGAGAGACACCAGTCAGTGTACAGATATCTCCCTGAGAGAGAGAGAGGGACTGAGAGACACCAGTCAGTGTACAGATATCACCCTGAGAGAGAGAGAGGGACTGAGAAACACCAGTCAGTGTACAGATATCTCCCTGAGAGAGAGAGAGAGGACCGAGAGACACCAGTCAGTGTACGGATATCTCCCTGAGAGAGAGAGAGAGAGGACTGAGAGAAACCAGTCAGTGTACAGATATCTCCCTGAGAGAGAGAGAGGACTGAGACACACCAGTCGGTATACAGATATCTCCCTGAGAGAGAGAGGGACTGAGAGACACCAGTCAGTGTACAGATATCACCCTGAGAGAGAGAGGGACTGAGAGACACCAGTCAGTGTACGGATATCTCCCTGAGAGAGAGAGAGAGAGAGAGAGGGGACTGAGAGACACCAGTCAGTGTACAGATATCTCCCTGAGAGAGAGAGGGACTGAGAGACACCAATCAGTGTACAGATATCTCCCTGAGAGAGAGAGGGACTGAGAGACACCAGTCAGTGTACAGATATCTCTCTGAGAGAGAGAGGGGACTGAGAGACACCAGTCAGTGTACAGATATCTCTCTGAGAGAGAGAGAGACTGAGAGACACCAGTCAGTGTACAGATATCTCCCTGAGAGAGAGAGGGACTGAGAGACACCAGTCAGTGGACAGATATCTCCCTGAGAGAGAGAGAGGGACTGAGAGACCAGTCAGTGTACAGATATCTCCCTGAGAGAGAAAGGGACTGAGAGACACCAGTCAGTGTACAGATATCTCTCTGAGAGAGAGAGAGACTGAGAGACACCAGTCAGTGTACAGATATCTCCCTGAGAGAGAGAGGGACTGAGAGACACCAGTCAGTGTACAGATATCTCCCTGAGAGAGAGAGAGGACTGAGAGACACCAGTCAGTGTACAGATATCTCCCTGAGAGAGAGAGAGGGACTGAGAGACCAGTCAGTGTACAGATATCTCCCTGAGAGAGAGAGAGAGGGACTGAGAGACACCAGTCAGTGTACAGATGTCTCGGTGAGAGAGAGAGGGACTGAGAGACACCAGTCAGTGTACAGATATCTCTCTGAGAGAGAGAGGGACTGAGACACACCACTCAGTGTACAGATATCTCCCTGAGAGAGAGAGGGACTGAGAGACACCAGTCAGTGTACAGATATCTCGGTGAGAGAGAGAGGGACTGAGAGACACCAGTGCCTGCACACTTGGTGTATGGGTTCTCACCCCATTTGGAACGAGTTTCTGTTTTAATCGACCACAGAGTCGGGATTGTGAAGGCAGCTCACAGCCTGGGAAGCCCAGGTGATTGGGCGAAAATTAGCTTTGCCGACGCAGCTCCGCTCTCCGTGGGAGCAACACTGGGCAGGCCGGTGGGGGGGGGGGAGGATTTGGTCGCTCCTGTGTGTCGGTAAAGTTAAAATGGACCGCAGGAGGCCATTCAGCCCGTCTCCTTGAGCGTGGGCGCTTTGAGTCCCTATTTTGCCTTCCTGACGGGTGTTTCTTTGGTTGCAGGTGGAGCCGATGGTTCGGCGGTGACACCGGAGTTGGAACCTCGCTCGCCTGAAGACGTCCGCTTCACGTGCGCCGAGTGCGGGCGCACCTTCAAGCAGCAGTGTGACCTGAAGCGGCACGGGCGGGTTCACAGCGGCGAGAGGCCGTACCGCTGCCCGCTTCCCTGCGGCAAGGGCTTCGGCACCTCCTACAACCTGCTGCGGCACCAGCTACTCCACCGGGGCGAGCGGCAGTACCAGTGCGGGGCCTGCGGCCGGGAGTTTGTGCAGCGGCACCACCTGGAGGCCCACCGGCGCCGGCACACCGGCGAGCGGCCCTTTCCGTGCCCGGTGTGCGGGCGCCGCTTCAGCCAAGCCTCCTCCATGCGGGCCCACGGCCGCACCCACGGGGCCGAGCGGGCCTACCGCTGCGGCGAGTGCGGCAAGGCCTTCAAGAGCTCGTCCAACCTGGCCAAGCACCGGCGCATCCACGGGGCCGAGCGGCGCTTCGAGTGCCAGACCTGCGGCCGCCGCTTCCTACACTCCCACCACCTGGCGGCCCACCGGCGCACCCACGACCCGGTCGCCGGGGCGTCGCCGGGGAGCGGGGCCTACCCCCGCCGCTGTGGCCTGTGCAGCCTGGAGTTTGTCCGGGCCGAGGAGCTGGCCGAGCACCAGCGCTCGCACGCCGGCCAGAGGCTCTGCAAGTGCCAGGGCTGCGGGCAGGCCTTCCTGGACTGCCGGGAGCTGGAGGCCCACTGGCGGAGCGAGCACGCCGGGCCTCCCCCACCCCCGCAGCAGCCGGCCGCCGCCGAGGCCCCCCACGGCTGCCGGGAGTGCGGCAAGGTCTTCCGGCTGGCCTGCTTCCTGGAGTCGCACCGGCGCCGGCACGAAGGGCCCCGGCCTTACCTCTGCCCCGAATGCGGCAAGGCCTTCAAGCAGCTGTCCTCGCTCTCCAAGCACCGGGGCCTGCACGTGGCCGCCGACCCCTACCGCTGCGGGCACTGCGGCAAGACCTTCCGGCTGGCCCACAACCTGGCCAGCCACGAGCGCACCCACACCGGCGAGAGGCCGCACCGCTGCCCCGTCTGCGCCGCCGGCTTCACCCAGCGCTCCACCCTGGTCAAGCACCAGCGCACCCACACCGGCGAGAGGCCCTACGCCTGCCCGGACTGCGCCAAGGCTTTCCGCCAGTCGTCCGCCCTCGCCGTCCACCGCCGCACCCACTCCGAGGAGCGGCCCTACCGCTGTGCCCAGTGCGGCAAGGGCTTCAAGAGCGCCTCCAACCTCATTGGGCACCGCCGGGTCCATAGCCGCTGACGCCTGCCCGTTCCACCGCCCCCCCTCCCTCCCTCTCCCTGCCAGGATTTGCTTCCGGCTGGTGCCAATTGGCATCAAAGCAGCACTTATCCGATGCCCACCCCTCCCCCCACTCACCCCAGTGTCGAATTCCCCTCCCCCTCCCCATTTGATCTCAGCCTCTTCAGATCAGCAGCTTAAATCTTGTCTCTTCAATCCTGTCGCGCATTGTTGTTTCGAAGGAGGGTCAGGGTAACCTGCACAACGTTTCCAGGGGATCTCAATCAAGTCGAAGAGGTTTTCCCCTTATCCTCAAGTTCCTCAGAGCACTGTGTCCGATTCTGGGTCCCCGCACTTTAGGGAGGATGTCAAGGGGCCTTTCGAGAGGGTGCGGAGGGAGATTGACCCCCGAATGGGACCAGGGACGAGGGACTTCAGTTCATGTGGAGAGACTGGGAGAAGCTGGGATTGTTCTCCTTAGAGCGGAGAAGGTTAAGAGGGAGATTGAATCGAGACGTTCAAAATCAGGAAGAGGGTTCGGACAGAGTAAATAAGGAGAAACTGTTCCCACTGGGCAGGAGGGTCGGTAACCAGAGGGGACACAGATTGAAGAGAATCGGGAAGGGAACCAGAGGGGGAGATGAGGAGAATTTGTTTTTATTTACACAGCGAGTTGTTGTGATCTGGAAGGCGCTGCCTGAAAGGGCGGTGGAAGCAGATTCAATAGGAACTTTCAAAAGGGGGGGAATTGGATAAATACTGGAAGGGGGGGACAAATGCAGGGATACGGCAGGGAGAAGAGCGGGGGAGGGAGAGGGGACTAATTGGACAGATCTTTCAAAGAGCCAGAACAGGCACGATGGGCCGAATGGTCTCCTGCCAGGCTGTAGGTTTCTACAGTGCTTGCCCTCCCCCTCCGCCCAAGCTACACTCTTCATACTTTGATGTGTTGCACCCAATTCCCAATCCACACCAAGTCAAATTTGCCATTAGCCCTGCTCCTTTCCCTCCCTTCCCTCTCCGAATGTTGGAAGGTTCACCCATTTCAAGAGTAAGCCAGAGTCTTCGGACTAAAACCACCAAAGGAGTTGAGGGGAGAGTGAAAAATGCCCGGAATTCTTGCAACCCTCTTCTCTGATCATAATCTGTTCTTGTGACGTGGCTAGACCAACATTTATTGCCCATCCCTAATTGCCCCCTTGAGAAGGTGGTGGGTGAGCTGCCTTCTTGAGCCGCTGCAGTCCCTGTGGTGTAGGTACACCCACCGTGCTGTTAGGGAGGGAGTTCCAGGATTTGGACCCAGCGACAGTGAAGGAACGGCCGATATATTTCCAAGTCAGGATGGTCAAAGAAGTTGGTTTTGAGCAGCTTCCTGCAGGAGGGTAGAGAGAGAGAGAGGTGGAGAGGTTTAGGGAGGGAATTCCAGAGCTTAGGGCCCCCCCCAGGCAGCTGAAGGCACGGCCGCCAATGGTGGAGCGATGGGAATCGGGATGGTCAAGAGGCCGGAATTGGAGGACAGCAGAGATCTCGGAGGGTTGTAGGTACTGGAGGAGGTTACAGAGATACGGATGGGTGTAGGGGCTGGAGGATGTTACAGAGATAGGGAGGGGTGTAGGGGCTGGAGGAGATTACAGACATAGGGTGGGGTGTAGGGGCTGGAGGGAGTTACAGAGATAGGGAGGGGTGAGGGGCTGGAGGAGGTTACAGAGATGGGGAGGGTTGTAGCAGCTGGAGGGAGTTACAGAGATAGGGAGGGGTGTAGGGGCTGGAGGAGGTTACAGAGATAGGGAGGGGATGTAGGGGCTGGAAGAGGTTACAGAGATAGGGAGGGGTGTAGGGTCTGGAGGAGGTTACAGAGATAGGGAGGGGTGTAGGGGCTGGAGGGAGTTACAGATAGGGAGGGGTGTAGGGGCTGGAGGAGGTTACAGAGATAGGGAGGGGATGTAGGGGCTGGAGGAGGTTACAGAGAAAGGGAGGGGTGTAGGGTCTGGAGGAGGTTACAGAGATAGGGAGGTGTCTATGGGCTGGAGGAGGTTACAGAGATTGGGAGGGATGTAGGGGCTGGAGGAGGTTACAGACATAGGGAGGGGTGTAGGGTCTGGAGGAGGTTACAGAGATAGGGAGGGGTGTAGATGCTGGAGGAGGTTACAGAGATACGGAGGGGATGTAGGGGCTGGAGGAGGTTACAGAGATAGGGAGGGGTGTAGGGGCTGGAGGAGGTTACAGAGATAGGGAGGGGTGTAGATGCTGGAGGATGTTACAGAGATAGGGAGGGGTGTAGGGGCTGGAGGAAGTTACAGAGATAGGGAGGGGTGTAGATGCTGGAGGATGTTACAGAGATAGGGATGGGTGTAGGGGCTGGAGGAGGTTACAGAGATAGGGAGGGGTGTAGGGGCTGGAGGAGGTTACAGAGATAGGGAGGGGGTGAGGAGGGATTTGAAAACGAGGGTGAGAATTTGAAAGTGGAGGTGTTGCCGGACCGGGAGCCAGTGTGGGTCACCGAGCACAGGGGGTGATGGGTGAACGGGGACTGGGTGTGAGTTCGGACACGGGGACAGCAGAGTTTGGGATGAGCTGGAGTTTCCGGAGGGTAGAATGTGGGAGAGCAGCCGGGAGAGGGTTGGCATAGTCGAGTCTGGAGGGAACGACGATGATGAGCGAGATCTGACTGGGGAGACGGGTTTGGCCTCTCTGTCTCTGGAATCGGGTGGGAGTTGGAAGAATGATCCAATGTTCCTGTTGCCATCTGATGAATGCTGGAGCTAAAGGTGACAAGCGCTGGAAAGGGAGGCATGTTTGACACGCTGACCCCTGGCCTCAAGAAAAGGACCCCCCCGCCTCCCGGCCTGCTCAGGGTTGCCTCACCACGAGCCCGATTGACATTCCATGTGGCGGGACAAGGTGGACTGTCGCGAATGGGAGCATCCAGTCCTCGGACACAAAACCGGTGGGGCGGGGGTGGAAATGCGACTGAGCAGTATAGCTTCCATCCAAACTCTTCAGCTCCTTCACGAGTGGTGTTCGACTCGCCTTTTATCCAAGTTGTGATGTCCTCGGCACATCATTATTATAATCATCGAATAAAGCAAATTGTGAATCATTCTCGACTGCCTCTCTTCACTCCTCTACTCTTTCCCCACCTGCCCCCTCCTGTTCCCGGTGGGTTTCCATAGTGCCTCGCGCACCCTTGTGACATCCTTAAACGTTTCTCACAGCCACCAAGCCACTTCCTTGAAGTGTAATCTCCTGTAACTCATTCAGCTTGTTCCTTATACCCCCTGTGTTTATGTAAAGAAAGACATTGTCGATGGTTCTCGTCTTGCACTCATCGGGACAAATGCCAAATTTCAAACTCTCACAACGATTTATACTGCAGGAGAAAAGGGTGCTGTTGGGTTGGCAAGTTGACTCTGATTGGCCGAGGCATTGTCATGGAGAAAGCAATGGGGAACTAACTGTAGGCTCCCCGAGCTCTCAGATAATTCAGAAAAGGCTACAGGGCTTGAATATATTCCTTCTGTTTGCGGTAATGGTCCCTGTATGTTGCTTCTAGCAAGCGTAAATGAGCCGTGTTACACGCTGAACTGATTCCCTTGAATTGGTTGTTAGCGTAGTTATTAGTGCGCTTAGGAATGTTCAGCTAGTGCTGTCCAATTGTGGAATCACTTCTAACAGCAGGTGTTTTGTGAGCGTGGGCTGGTGGAGTTACAGTCTGCCATTTGCTTCTAGCTGCCCTGCCCATCTGCTTGAATGTTTTACTCTCAAGTCTCCTAGATCTCCCTCCTGGTTTAATCGCCTTTTATCTTATTCTTTTCCCTACATGGGTAGGCACGAGAGCACTGTTACTCTTACCTCTTTCTTTTCTTTTAAGCTTTTCCTACCCGAACCCGTCACCCGATTTACGAAAGGCCTCGTGACTGCCTTATTTTTCCTCTCTGCTAGGTTCTTGCTCCAGTTTGAGGAGGCGGTCCCAATGGTCCAGATCTTTCCTCTGCAGGTCCTGGTACCAGTGTCCCGTGAAAGATGGGGCTGTGGGGAGAGGACGGGGTGTGGCAGTACGTCGGTTGCTCTTTAGGAGATCCAGCATGGATACGATGGGCTGAATGGCCGCCTTCTGTGCTGGAACGATTCTAACCCCTCTTGCCGCATGTTCACTTCCCTGATCTTGTTTATTGCTAAAGCTCGGGCAATACTCCAGGGATTAGGAACCCCATGATCCTCTCTAATTTAGCTCCGAGTGGCTGGGGCTTTCCAAACAGGACCTCTTCCCTACAGCTCTGTGTGTTGTTGGTCCGAATGTGGAACACAATGGCTGGACGCTCTCTCTGCAATATCCATTTCAGCTGGTTTGAGAGGTCTCCCCATCCCCAGGCACCTCACAAGGCGGGACTCTCGATCTTGCTGATTATTAATTCCCACACAATGACCACACTACCACTTCCTTCCTCCTCACTGTCCACTTTGGACAGCCTCCAGCTCAGAGGCCAATTGGTCACGAGTCTGGGTTTTCTTCCAACAGTCTGTACCTTAGCCTCATCTCTGTCTCCACCTCAAACACTCACCCCCTCCGCCACCTCAAACACTCACTCCCTCCGCCACCTCAAACACTCATTCCCTCCGCCACCTCAAACACTCACTCCCTCCTCCACCTCAAACACTCACTCCCTCTGCCACCTCAAACATTCACTCCCTCCGCCACCTCAAACACTCACTCCCTCCTCCACCTCAAACACTCACTCCCTCTGCCACCTCAAACATTCACTCCCTCCGCCACCTCAAACACTCACTCCCTCCTCCACCTCAAACACTCACTCCCTACGCCACCTCAAACACTCACCCCCTCCGCCACCTCAAACACTCACTCCCTCCGCCACCTCAAACACTCACTCCCTCCGCCACCTCAAACACTCACTCCCTCCGCCACCTCAAACACTCACTCCCTACGACACCTCAAACACTCACTCCCTACGCCACCTCAAACACTCACCCCCTCTGCCACCTCAAACACTCACTCCCTCCGCCACCTCAAACATTCCCTCCGCCACCTCAAACACTCACTCCCTCCGCCACCTCAAACACTCACCCCCTCCGCCACCTCAAACACTCACTCCCTCCTCCACCTCAAACATTTCCTCCGCCACCTCAAACACTCACTCCCTCCGCCACCTCAAACACACCCCGTCCGCCACCTCAAACACTCACTCCCTCCGCCACCTCAAACACACCCCCTCCGCCACCTCAAACATTCCCTCCGCCACCTCAAACACTCACTCCCTCCGCCACCTCAAACACACACCCCCTCCGCCACCTCAAACACTCACCCCCTCCGCCACCTCAAACACTCACCCCCTCCGCCACCTCAAACACTCACCCCCTCCGCCACCTCAAACACTCACCCCCTCCGCCACCTCAAACACTCACCCCCTCCGCCACCTCAAACACTCACCCCCTCCGCCACCTCAAACACTCACCCCCTCCGCCACCTCAAACACTCACCCCCTCCTCCACCTCACTCACCCCCTCCTCCACCTCAAACACTCACCCCATCCTCCACCTCAAACACTCACCCCCTCCTCCACCTCAAACACTCACTCCCTCCACCTCAAACATTCACCCCCTCCGCCACCTCAAACATTCTCTCCCTCTGCCACCTCAAACACTCACTCCCTCTGCCACCTCAAACACTCACTCCCTCCGCCACCTCAAACATTCTCTCCCTCCTCCACCTCAAACACTCACTCCCTCCGCCACCTCAAACACTCACTCCCTCCTCCACCTCAAACACTCACTCCCTCCTCCACCTCAAACACTCACTCCCTCCTCCACCTCAAACATTCTCTCCCTCCTCCACCTCAAACAGTCACTCCCTCCTCCACCTCAAACAGTCACTCCCTCCACCACCTCAAACACTCACTCCCTCCTCCACCTCAAACACTCACTCCCTCCTCCACCTCAAACACTCACTCCCTCCTCCACCTCAAACACTCACTCCCTCCTCCACCTCAAACACTCACTCCCTCCTCCACCTCAAACACTCACTCCCTCCTCCACCTCAAACACTCACTCCCTCCTCCACCTCAAACACTCTCTCCCTCCTCCACCTCAAACATTCTCTCCCTCCTCCACCTCAAACATTCTCTCCATCCTCCACCTCAAACACTCACTCCCTCTGCCATCTCAAACACTCACTCCCTCCGCCACCTCAAACACTCCCTCCCTCCGCCACCTCAAACACACTCCCTCCGCCACCTCAAACACTCACTCCCTCCGCCACCTCAAACACTCACTCCCTCCGCCACCTCAAACGCTCACTCCCTCCGCCACCTCAAACGCTCACTCCCTCCGCCACCTCAAACGCTCACTCCCTCCGCCACCTCAAACGCTCACTCCCTCCGCCACCTCAAACGCTCACTCCCTCCGCCACCTCAAACGCTCACTCCCTCCGCCACCTCAAACACTCACTCTACCACCTCAAACACTCACTCCTTCCTCCACGTCAAACATTCTCTCCCTCCTCCACCTCAAACATGCCCTCCCTCCTCCACTTCAAGCATTCACTCCCTAGCTCCACCACCTCAAACGTTCACAACCACATTCACTCCCTCCACCACCGACGCACAGTAGCAGCAGTGTGTGTACCATCTACAAGATGCACTGCAGGAACTCACCAAGGCTCCTTAGACAGCACCTTCCAAACCCACGACCGCTACCATCTAGAAGGACAAGGGCAGCAGACACATGGGAACACCACCGCCTGGAAGTTCCCCTCCAAATGACTGAGCTGGTGATTGAAGTAGGAGACATCTGCAGATCGGTCCAGAGAATCTCATTGCACCAAGTGACTGCAGTCCAGACACACACACACACACTCCCTCGGTACGGGCACTTGGGAGTGCCAGTCTGGATATTGTACACAAATCTTTGGAGTGGGACTTGGACTTACAAAGCCCAGACTCAGAGATGAGATGCGCAAGGTGAAAGTATTAAACTGATAATAACATGGAGGCGACAGAGGCTAGAGATTCCCATCTAGCCAGTATTTAATACTGACACCTGCAGAGTAAAGGGTTAAAACCAGGAGCACCTGATGCTGATGTAACAATGTAATAATACATGACTGACTAGCAGAGATCTGGAAGGAAGTAGTTCCAGTCTTGCACAGAGTTCCCTCAATATACATAGAGGCGTGAATAAATAATGTTTCTTTTACAAACTACAGTCTTGAGTAGCTTACTTTGGGTGAATAGACAAACCCCAAAGAACCCCCGTCTAGACCTAGAACACATGACGCAACATGGTGGCAGCGGACAGTGAGTAAAAAACCCAGAAAAACTCTAAGAAAAGGCTACAGACCTGACAACCCTACAGATCCTTGGAAGAAGGACAAAAGGAACAGATCGAAGACTCACCAGATAAAGTCGGAATGTTGCGAGCGTGGCAGATCCTAGCTGAGACACAGACCCGGGGTCCGGACACCGGCGAACGCGGACCAGAATCAACCAGCAACATTGTGAAGCAGCAACTATTCCGGAGATTGGTCCATGGAGTCTACACTGCCACTCCCAGAATCTTTCTGAAGCAGCGAAGGCTCACCACAGGCTCAGCCCTGGGACAACTGGAGAAACGGATTTGTTTGCACAAACAGATCAGGTCAGTACTTCATTCTATGCGGTAGGAGCTATTGTCGATGACCTAACAGCGAGATCAGGGAGATTGGTCTATGCATCTCAGAGACTAACCTTGTGAAGTTTGAGACTTTGGGGGGAGATATAGCTGGGATAAAGACTTGAGGGGTGGTGTTGTAGAGTAAAGTGTTAACATCAGGAGCACCTGATGCTGATGTAACTGTGATGCAATGTCACATGACCAAGTAACAGCGATCTGGAAGGAAGAAGTCCAAATCCCGTGCAACGTTCCTCAGATGTACATTGAGCCGTAAATGAATAATAATGGTTTTAACAAACTACAGTCTTGAGTAGCTTAGTTAGGGAGAACAGACAAACTTTGAGAAACCCCGGATGCGCTAAGCAATGACAGAGGTCCGCTGATCTTCGATGAGGTGAACAGCCACCATCAGGAAGATCGCTGCCAGAACAGCCTGGTCCGACCCCCCACGTTAAACCAAGGGCACAGGTAAGCGGGCTTCAAAACATTCTTTCATGGGATGTGGGCGTCGCCGGCGAGACCAGCATTTGCTGCCCCGTCCCTAATTGCCCCTTGAATTGAATGCCTCCCTTGGCCATTTCGGCGGCGGGGGCGGTGGGGGTGGGGGGGGTGGCAGTAAAGGGTCAGCCACGTGGGCTGTGGGTCTGGAGTCACGTGTAGGCCAGACCGGGTAAGGAGGGCAGATTTCCCTCCCTCAAGGGGCATGAGTGACCCCGATGGGGGTTTTTTTTTAACAACAATCTGGGTCACCATCACTGTGAACGGCTTTCATTCCACATTTTATGAATTAAATTTTAATGGCATGGTTGGATTTGAACCCCTATCCCCAAAGCATTGGTCCCCTGGGTGACAGGTCTGGGGACATGACCACCAGGCCAAAGTGGCCCCTTGGTAGGTGTTGGTTGCCAAGGGCGACCACTGACGCTGGAGGCAATGAGGGAGAGAGGCTTCCCGGCATTCCATTGAGCTGGCGAGGCTACTGCATTGTGGGAGATGTGGTTCCCACCGCCGTCCTGAGCCGCGGCTCCAAGCGGCAAGGGGACTACATTTCCCGGCGGGCATCGGGCGCAAGGGCGCCGGCGTCGGGCCGCTCCGCCGCGCGGCCCTCTGGGAGGTGTAGTCCTCGCCTCCGTGGCCGGCTATGGGGAGGGCGGCGGGAGGAACTACAGTCCCCGGCGGGCCTCGGGCGCGGGTGGAGGTGGGCCTTCCCCCTCCCTCCAACTCCCGCCCACACCGCGGCCCCCACTCCACAAGCCGCCGCCGTTTGAAGATGGCGGAAGAGGAGGTGGACGGGGACGCCCTGCCCGAGCCGTCCGGCCCGGTGGGGCCGCGCACCGTCCGCGTCGTCAAGTCGGACAGCGGCTACGGCTTCAACGTGCGGGGCCAAGTGAGCGAGGGCGGCCAGCTCCGCAGCATCAACGGCGAGCTGTACGCGCCGCTGCAGCACGTTAGCGCCGTGCTGGCGGGAGGCGCGGCGGAGCGAGCCGGAGTCCGGAGGGGAGACCGCATCCTGGCCGTGTGAGTGAGAGCGCGACCGCCCGCCGGGACGGGACGGGCCGGGCCGCCAACTGGCCACCGTACACCCCCGGCCCCGCCCCCCCCCCAGCCCCCCCCGGCCCCGCCCCCCGCCCAGCCCCCCCCGGCCCCGCCCCCCGCCCCCCTAGCCACCCCCGGCCCCGCCCCCCCGGCCCCGCCCCCCGGCCCCGCCCCCCGGCCCCCGCCCCCCCGGCCCCGCCCCCCTAGCCACCCCCGGCCCCGCCCCCCCCGCCCAGCCCCCCCCCGGCCCCGCCCCCCCTGCCCCAGCCCCCCCGGCCCCGCCCCCCTAGCCCCCCCCGGCCCCGCCCCCCCTAGCCACCCCCGGCCCCGCCCCGCCCCTGAACCCACAACCCCCCCAACTTCAACCCGATCCCTGAACCCCACCCCGCCCCCCTGCCATTCTGCTGACCTCCCGTGGCGTTGCTCAGGGTGATGGTGTTAACTGACCTCCCAGCCCCCGTGGCATTGCTCAGGGAGCTGGTATTAACTGACCCCCCCCCCCCCCCACCCAGCCCCCGTGGCATTGCTCAGGGAGCTGGTATTAACTGACCCCCCCCCCCCCCCACCCAGCCCCCGTGGCATTGCTCAGGGGAGCTGGCATTAACTGACCCCCTAGCCCCCGTGGCATTGCTCAGGGGAGCTGGCATTAACTGACCCCCCTGACCCCATGGCATTGCTCAGGAAGCTGGTATTAACTGACCCCCCAGCCCCCGTGGCATTGCTCAGGGGAGCTGGCATTAACTGACCCCCCCCAGCTCCGGTGGCATTGCTCAGGGAGCTGGTATTAACTGACCCCCCCCCGACCCTGTGGCATTGCTCAGGGGAGCTGGCATTAACTGACCCCCCAGCCCCCGTGGCATTGCTCAGGGGAGCTGGCATTAACTGACCCCCCCCCAGCTCCGGTGGCATTGCTCAGGGAGCTGGTATTAACTGACCCCCCCCCGACCCCGTGGCATTGCTCAGGGAGCTGGTATTAACTGACCCCCCCCCCCAGCCCCCGTGGCATTGCTCAGGGGAGCTGGTATTAACTGACCTCCCAGCCCCCGTGGCATTGCTCAGGGAGCTGGTATTAACTGACCCCCCCAGCCCCCATGACATTGCTCAGGGAGCTGGTATTAACTGACCCCCCGGCCCCCCGTGGCATTGCACAGGGGAGCTGGTGTTAACTGACCCCCCAGCCCTCGTGGCTTTGCTCAGGGAAGCTGATGTTAACTGACCCCCCCCCCCCGGCCCCTGTGGTGTTGCTCAGGGGAGCTGGTGTTAACTGACCCCCAGCCCCAGTGACAATGCCCTGGGAAGCTGATGTTAACTGACCCCCTCCATAGCCCCCAAGGCGTTGCTAAGGGAAGCTGGTGTTAACTGACACCCCCCCCCCCCCCCCCCGCCCTGGCCTCTGTGGCTTTGCTCAGGGAAGCTGGTGTTAACTGACCTCCCGGCCCCGTGGCGTTGCTCAGGGAAGCTGGTGTTAACTGACACCCAGGCCCCCCGTGGCATTGCTCAGGGAAGCTGGTGTTAACTGACACCCAGGCCCCCCGTGGCATTGCTCAGGGAGCTGGTATTAACTGACCCCCCCCCCGGCCCCGTGGCATTGCTCAGGGAGCTGGTATTAACTGACCCCCCCCCCTCCCCCAGTGGAAATTGAGCTCACCATGCTCCAGCGGCATTGCTCATGGTGTTGGTGGGTGAGTGTGCACAATTATGTTAACTGATTTAGTATCTCTCATGGCGTATGCAAGTGAGTATGTTAACTGACCTCCAGCAGCATTGCTCATAAAGATCATGGCTTGGTGTCGGGGGAAGTTGAGTGAAGAGACTTCCCACGCCATTGCCCATGGTGCTAGTGGATTGGTGTGTGAAATTATCTTCACTGACCTATTGTTTCTGAAGGCGCGTGCAGGTGAATAGGTTAACTGACCTCCTGCAGTGCTGCTCAAGGTGATGGCGCGAGGGAAATTATGTTAACCAACTTCCTGTCTCGTTGCTCATGGTGTCGGAAGGCTGTTGTGTGGGGAATTAAGTTAACTGACCCCCAGTGGCGTTGCTCGCTGTGATCATAGCTGAGCTTGTGGGGAAATGAGTTCGGTGACCTTCAGCGGCATTGCTCACGGAGATGGTGGGGTGGGTGTAATTGAGCTAACCGACCTCCAGTAGCGTTGCTCATGGATACAGGGGTGTGGGCCTGTCTATTATCTTGATTGAACCTCCTGAGGCACTGTTCATTTATGACCGCCGCCTGCCATTGGCTGACTCCGTGCGATGTTGCTTATGAAGACCGTGACTGGGTGACGGCAAAATTAGCTGAGCTCCAGTGCAGTTGCTCACGGATACTGTGAAGGGTGGGGTATCATGTCGGATGACCTCCCATGCCAGTGCTCTCTCATCACTACATTTCAGTGGCTGGCCTGTCTTGGCATTACTGATAGGAATCTGCGCAGGGCACCAAGTTAACCACCACAACCCCTGTGTTAGGAAGGGGATAATAGCTACCCAGGTTTCCAGCTCCTGATTGATACCGTGCTAGAATATGCTTGGGTGTCGATGTTGGGCATGGATGCTTTCCACAGTTGAATAGCCTTCCAGCAGTCATGCCTCGCAGGTAAGGAAAAGTCACCTGGGCAGGAGGCCCTGTAACCTCAGGAGGAGTAACCCCAGGAGGGGACAGGGGCGCCAGTGAAAGGTGCTCTAAGGTTGTTGGTTCAAGTCTCATTCAGAGCAGGGGTGTGGGGTGGGGAGTTTGATTTTGGTTTCTTGCTCATCCCTCCATTCCCTTTGCTTTTTACTCTTCTGTGGGATGTGCGCGTGGTTGGCGAGGCCAACACTTCTTGCCCGTCCCTAATTGCCCCCTGGAACTGAGGGTCTGGCTCGGCCATTTCGGGGGGGTGGGGGGGGGGGGGGGGGCGCAGTTAAGAGTCGACCAGGTGGGCTGTGGGTCTGGAGTCACGTGTAGACCAGACCGGGTAAGGGGGGCAGATTTCCCTCCCTAAAGGGGCATTAGTGACCCCGATGGGGGTTTTTATGACAATCGATGATGGTCGTCATGGTCACCGTCACTGAGACTCGCTTTATATTCCCAGATTTATTCATTGAGTTTAAATTCCACCAGCGGGCGGGATGGGATTTGAACCCGTGTCCCCCTGGGCACTAGCCCGGGCCTCTGGGTTACTCGTCCGGTGGCATTACCACTAAGCCAGTGGCTCTTTCACAGGAGTGGCTGTGCCTTTAGCAGTCTTGCACATAATTCCCTCCCCAAACATTTCCTCCTTTAAGACGCTGCTTAAAACCTACTGTGTTGACCCATTTTTTATTCTTAATCTCCTGTCCTCATGTATCTCTGTGACTCAGTGTCAGATTGTGAGTTTTGTGTCGTGCCTGGGGAGGTTACGCTCCTGTAAAAGGTGCTGCATTAGTGCAGGAGGAGGCCATTTGACCCCCTCAAACCCACTCCGCCCCTCCACAAGATCATGGCTGACCTGCCTCAACTCCACTTTCCCACGCTCACCCCCTTTTTATCCCGAGATTCCTTGGCCGTCGGAAGAGTGTTGTGACAGTTGACCCTGTGGCCACAACTCCGAGCCGCGTGTGGCAGTCAACATGGCAAAACTGCTATGTCAACCGTCACGGTGCAGTTGCAGGTCCTGGCCCCTAGACGGCGCAGCGGAGCAACGTTGCGCTCAATCTCCATTTCAACATGCCCGCCCTCTCGTACCTTCAGTTTAAAACAAAAACGCGCACAGCCACCACTAGCCGAAGAGGAAGGGGCTGCAGAGCAAGGACAAAGCAGTGGGACGGAGTGAGTTGATCTTGGAGAGAGTCGCCTCCCGCTGGAACTGTTCTACGATCAACATACTGTGGGCCGGTTATCTGGACTATTTAGACGCTAAGGCAGCTGCAGCTAGCAATCTCTCAATGGCCGAGTGCCCCCCCAACAGGCGAGAGATTCCGGAGTCGTGGAGCTAATCCCGGGAATGTAAACTCGGAGGGAGAGGAGAAATTTTTTCACGCCCCGTCCCAGGAGGCGGCCGACTGGCTTGACGTTGTTCTCTGTTTTGCTTTGGCCGAAACCCCGGTGGGGGGGGAGAATGTCGGCCAGCGGGCCGCGCCGAGGGAGGGCTGAGCTGTCGGAGGTGCCGCCTTTCAGGATGAGACGTCAAGCTAAGGACCCTGTCTCCCCCCCCGCCGTCTCGGATGGATAGAAACAACCCACAGCCGTTGACTGGAAGAGTACCGGGGGCGGGGTTGGTTCACCGGGGAGTCCTCACCAAAGTCCAGAGGCCAAAGTTTACCCCTCAGCCGGCGTCATGAATTAAAAATAGCCGGTCGTTTGCTCGGCTGTTGATTGTGGGATCTTGCTGTGCGCCTATAGCTCCCGACCGTTGCGGTCGTAACCCCAGCTGAGTTAAAGTAATCCCTGTTCAGGCGCGAGCGAAAGGACCTTGTGCCTGTGAACTTGTTCCTCTTGGTCAGTGGCTGGGTGAGGTGCGAGAGTTTTGGTTCCCGGTATTCCAGTCGCGTGGTTTGGAAAGGAGAGGGAGAGAAGCAGCTGCTGGCACCACACCACAGACCGTGTGATGGACACTTGGAGCTTAATGTCTGAACAGGCAGCCATTTCCTGTGCTCAGCAGCTTTTCGCGAAGCGGCCTTGATTGTAGGTGCTCTTTGGGCCGGTCACCACTGCGCAGTGATTTAGTTTATACTCACGGGCTGTACTGTGGCAGAACGACGCACAGTAGCAGCAGTGTGTGTACCATCTACAAGATGCACTGCAGCAACTCACCAAGGCTCCTTAGACAGCACCTTCCAAACCCACGACCTCTACCATCTAGAAGGACAAGGGCAGCAGACACATGGGGAACACCATCACCTGGAAGTTCCCCTCTGAGCCCCTCACCATCCTGACTTGGAAATATATCGGCCGTTCCTTCACTGTCGCTGGGTCAAAATCCTGGAACTCCCTCCCTAACAGCACGGTGGGTGTACCTACACCACAGGGACTGCAGCGGCTCAAGAAGGCAGCTCACCATCACCTTTTATAAGACCTGTCACTGTATAACACTGGGGTACAGTACTGGTGGGGACAGGTCTGTCACTGTGTAACACTAGGGTACAGTACTGGTGGGGACGGGTCAGTCACTGTATAACACTGAGGTACAGTACTGGTGGGGACAGGTCTGTCACTGTATAACACTGGGGTACAGTACTGGTGGGGACGGGTCTGTCACTGTATAACACTAGGGTACAGTACTGGTGGGGACGGGTCAGTCACTGTATAACACTGAGGTACAGTACTGGTGGGGACCGGCCTGTCACTGTATAACACTGGGGTACAGTACTGGTGGGGACTGGCCTGTCACTGTATAACACTGGGGTACAGTACTGGTGGGGATGTGTCTGTCACTGTGTAACACTGGGGTACAGTACTGGTGGGGACAGGTCTGTCACTGTATAACACTGGGGTACAGTACTGGTGGGGACAGGTCTGTCACTGTATAACACTGGGGTACAGTACTGGTGGGGACAGGTCTGTCACTGTATAACACTAGGGTACAGTACTGGTGGGGACGGGTCTGTCACTGTATAACACTGGGGTACAGTACTGGTGGGGACGGGTCAGTCACTGTATAACACTGAGGTACAGTACTGGTGGGGACCGGCCTGTCACTGTATAACACTGGGGTACAGTACTGGTGGGGACAGGTCTGTCACTGTATAACACTGGGGTACAGTACTGGTGGGGACAGGTCAGTCACTGTATAACACTGGGGTACAGTACTGGTGGGGACCGGCCTGTCACTGTATAACACTGGGGTACAGTACTGGTGGGGACTGGCCTATCACTGTATAACACTGGGGTACAGTACTGGTGGGGATGTGTCTGTCTCTGTATAACACTGGGGTACAGTACTGGTGGGGACTGGCCTATCACTGTATAACACTGGGGTACAGTACTGGTGGGGATGTGTCTGTCTCTGTATAACACTGGGGTACAGTACTGGTGGGGACTGGCCTATCACTGTATAACACTGGGGTACAGTACAGGTGGGGATGTGTCTGTCTTTGTATAACACTGGGGTACAGTACTGGTGGGGACGGGTCAGTCACTGTATAACACTGAGGTGTATACATGGCACCCTCAATTGGATTAGTATCTGGAATACGCTGTCTAATGTTTTATCTTTCACCTGTATTGAGGCGATGAGGGGGATGTCAGCTCTTCAATCGCAATTGTTTCAATCGAGCCATTCTTGTTGATTGTCTTAGTGGATTTCCAACCTGATCTTCAGTTGACTTTCTGAGATGATAATCTGCTGGTGTCATCATTTTGTCGACGTTCTGTTGAAAGTCCAAATAAGGAAGTGCCGCTTTAAATTTCCCAATCACCTCTGGGCTTCTGGTCTGCATTCTAATCTTGTCTTTAAATCTTCTCACGATTGCCTCATCGTGTGCTCGAGCCCTTGCTCTCAAAGTCAAAGTTCATGGGTCAAGTCCCCAATCCACAGACTTAAGCCAGTAATCCAGGCCGACACTCCCAATGTCGGTAACAAGTAGTGCCTCGCTATCGGAGAGTCGTTACTGAGGGAATGCTGCACTGTCGGAGGGTCAGTACTGAGGGAGCGCTGCACTGTCGGAGGGTCAGTACTGAGGGAGCGCTGCACTGTCGGAGGATCAGTACTGAGGGAGCGCCGCACTGTCCGAGGGTCAGTACTGAGGGAGCGCCGCACTGTCGGAGGGTCAGTACTGAGGGAGCACCGCACTGTCGGACGGTCAGTACTGAGGGAGCGCCGCACTGTCAGAGGGTCAGTTCTGAGGGAGTGCCGCACTGAGGGAGGGTCAGTACTGAGGGAGGGCCGCACTGTGGGCGGGTCAGTGCTGAGGGAGTGCTGCACTGTCGGAGGTTCAGTACTGAGGGAGTGCTGCACTGTCGGAGGGTCAGTACTGAGAAGGCGCTGCACTGTCGGAGGGTCAGTGCTGAGGGAGTGCTGCACTGTTGGAGGGTCAGTACTGAGGGAGGGCCACACTGTCAGAGAGTCAGTACTGAGGGAGTGCTGCACTGTTGGAGGTGCCGTCTTTCAGGATGAGACTTTAAACCGAGGACCCCACCTGCCCCCTCAGGTGGATGTAAAAGATCCTAACGATGGGATTGGAAGAGAGTTTTTGTGGTAGGGGCCGGTTGGGGGGGGGCACTTGGATCTGAAGCACTTTATGGCAATGTGTGGATGTGATGGACACTATAGAAACGCAACTCCTTTCTTTTCCCAGTGCTCTGAGCAGACTTTTTGTTTTTTCACGGAATGTGGGCTTCGCTGGCCGGGCCCAGCATTTATTGCCCATCCCTAATTGCCCCTTGAGAAGGTGGGGGTGAGCTGCCTTCTTGAGCCGCTGCAGTCCTTGTGGTGTAGGTACACCCACCGTGCTGTTAGGGAGGGAGTTCCAGGGTTTGGACCCAGCGACAGTGAAGGAACGGCCGATATATTTCCAAGTCAGGATAGTGAGGGGCTCGGAGGGGAACTTCCAGGTGGTGGTGTTCCCCATGTGTCTGCTGCCCTTGTCCTTCTAGATGGTAGCGGTCGTGGGTTTGGAAGGTGCTGTCTAAGGAGCCTTGGTGAGTCGCTGCAGTGCATCTTGTAGATGGTACACACACTGCTGCTACTGTGTGTCGGTGGTGGAGGGAGTGAATGTTTGTGGATGGGGTGCCCATCAAGCGGGGCTGCTTTGTCCTGGATGGTGTCGAGCTTCTTGAGTGTTGTGGGAGCTGCACTCATCCAGGCAAGTGGGGAGTATTCCATCCCACTCCTGACTTGTGCCTTGTAGATGGTGGACAGGCTTTGGGGAGTCAGGAGGTGAGTTACTCACTGCAGGATTCCCAGCCTCTGAACCGAATCTCGTGCTAGTTCCAGCTGAAGGGAGCTGTAACATGAATTGTGAACAAGTTGCCCTTTCACTGCTGATGTGACCAGGCCGGTTACCGTGTTCTGTTTTGTTCTCCCCTCTCCGCCACCCCACCCCCCACCCGTTTCAGGAATGCAGTGAATGTGGAAGGGGCGACCCACAAGCAAGTGGTGGATTTGATCCGGGCGGGAGACCAGGATTTGCTGCTCACCGTGCTGTCTGTGCCCCCTCACGAGGTCGAAAGCCTGGACCCCAGTGATGACTCCTCGGGACAATCCATCTATGACTACTCAGAGAAGCAGGCCATCCCCATCTCCATCCCCAGCTACAAGCACATCGATCAAAACGGCGAGAAATTTGTGGTGAGTGATGTGTCCAAGTGCTTTTCCAGCACTGAAACAGGCCACTCGGCCCCTCTGCTCCGTGCTGGTGTTTCTACCCCACATGAGCCCCCTCCACCCTCCCTCTCCCCCCATCGACATATCCTTCTATTCCTCTCTCCCTCATGTGTTTATCCAGCTTCCCCCCCCCTTCAATCCATCTCTGCGATTCACCTCGACCACTCCCCACGGGAGCGAGTCCCACGTTCTCCCCGCGGGAGCGAGTCCCACGTTCTCCCCGCGGGAGCGAGTCCCACATTCTCCCCACTCCCAGCGGGAGCGAGTCCCACATTCTCCCCACTCCCAGCGGGAGCGAGTCCCACATTCTCCCCACTCCCCGTGGGAGCGAGTCCCACATTCTCCCCACACCCTGTGGGAGCGAGTCCCACATTCTCCCTGTGGGAGCGAGTCCCACATTCTCCCCACTCCCCGTGCGAGCGAGTCCCACATTCTCCCCACTCCCTGCGGGAGCGAGTCCCACGTTCTCCCCGCGGGAGCGAGTCCCACGTTCTCCCCGCGGGAGCGAGTCCCACGTTCTCCCCGCGGGAGCGAGTCCCACGTTCTCCCCGCGGGAGCGAGTCCCACGTTCTCCCCGCGGGAGCGAGTCCCACGTTCTCCCCGCGGGAGCGAGTCCCACGTTCTCCCCGCGGGAGCGAGTCCCACGTTCTCCCCGCGGGAGCGAGTCCCACGTTCTCCCCGCGGGAGCGAGTCCCACGTTCTCCCCGCGGGAGCGAGTCCCACGTTCTCCCCGCGGGAGCGAGTCCCACGTTCTCCCCGCGGGAGCGAGTCCCACGTTCTCCCCGCGGGAGCGCGTCCCACGTTCTCCCCGCGGGGAGCGCGTCCCACGTTCTCCCCGCGGGAGCGAGTCCCACGTTCTCCCCGCGGGAGCGAGTCCCACGTTCTCCCCGCGGGAGCGAGTCCCACGTTCTCCCCGCGGGAGCGAGTCCCACGTTCTCCCCGCGGGAGCGCGTCCCACGTTCTCCCCGCGGGAGCGCGTCCCACGTTCTCCCCGCGGGAGCGAGTGCCACGTTCTCCCCGCGGGAGCGAGTGCCACGTTCTCCCCGCGGGAGCGAGTGCCACGTTCTCCCCGCGGGAGCGAGTGCCACGTTCTCCCCGCGGGAGCGCGTGCCACGTTCTCCCCGCGGGAGCGCGTGCCACGTTCTCCCCGCGGGAGCGCGTGCCACGTTCTCCCCGCGGGAGCGCGTGCCACGTTCTCCCCACTCCCAGTGGGAGTGAGTCGGGGTAGGTGTGTCGGCGCGGGGGGTGGGGGTGGGTGTAGCGGGGGTGGGGGTGGGTGTAGCGGGGGTGGGTGTAGCGGGTGTGGGTGTAGCGGGGGTGGGTGTAGCGGCGCGGGGGTGGGGGGTGTCGACGCGGGGGCGGGGGGTGTCGGCGCGGGGGGTGGGTATAGCGGCGTGGGGGTGGTACGCGGGCAGGAGTGTTTGCTGCGTCTCTGTAACATGGCTGCTCCCTCACTCCCTCCCTCCCAGGTGTACAACATTTACATGGCTGGGCGGCTGCTGTGCTCCAAGCGATACCGGGAGTTCGCCATCCTGCACCAGAACCTGAAGCGGGAGTTCTCCGACTTTGGTTTCCCTCGGCCGCCGGGGAAGTGGCCCTTCTCCCTGTCCGAGCAGCAGCTGGACGCTCGGCGCCGCGGCCTGGAGCAGTACCTGGAGAAAGGTGAGTGCTGAGCGCCAGCTCCTGCTTACACAGTGTAGCTGCCAGAGCGTCTCCCTTCATCCTGGGACGTCCCCAGTGCTCCACATCCAAACCAGAGGATGCAGTGCGCTGTCGAAAGAAAGGGCAGTTGGCGCACAGCAAGACCCCACAAACCAAGGGTGGGGTATTGACCAGATGATGTGCTGGTCCAAGGGACCCAGCCCCCCAGAGAGAGTTCTGCCCTCCTTATCAAAATTGTGTGGCCGAATCTGTTATGTCCGTTTGACAGGGCAGACAGTTTGAAATGACAATATTGTGTTTATTTAACACTTTTGACAGAAAAATGCATCCCACAACTTCACAGACACGCTATAAAACAACACATCTAACTAAGCCTCGTAAGCAAGATATTCGTGACAGGCGAACAAAAGCTCGGTCAAACAGGTCGATTTTAAGGACCATCATAAAGCAGGAAAGAGAGAGAGAGCGAGAGAGAGAGAGGGGTGGACGGACAAAGAGGTTGAGGGAGGGAATTCCAGAGCTCAGGGCACCCCCCCCCAGGCAGCTGAAGGCACGGCCTCCAATGGTGGAGCGATGGGAATCGGGGGATGGTCAAGAGGCCGGAATTGGAGGAGCGCAGAGATCTCGGAGGGTTGTAGGGGCTGGAGGAGGTTACAGAGATAGGGAGGGGTGTAGGGGCTGGAGGAGGTTACAGAGATAGGGAGGGGTGTAGGGGCTGGAGGAGGTTACAGAGATAGGGAGGGGTGTAGGGACTGGAGGAGGTTACAGAGATAGGGAGGGGTGTAGGGGCTGGAGGAGGTTACAGAGATAGGGAGGGGTGTAGGTACTGGAGGAGGTTACAGAGATAGGGAGGGGTGTAGGGGCTGGAGGAGGTTACAGAGATAAGAAGGGGTGTAGGGGCTGGAGGAGGTTACAGAGATAGGGAGGGGTGTAGGGGCTGGAGGAGGTGACAGAGATAG
The DNA here is from genome assembly GCA_026770705.1 of Isurus oxyrinchus. Classification (NCBI taxonomy): domain Eukaryota; kingdom Metazoa; phylum Chordata; class Chondrichthyes; order Lamniformes; family Lamnidae; genus Isurus; species Isurus oxyrinchus. The sequence goes on from JANJGN010000036.1 coordinate 6,236,103, forward strand.
GGAGGGGTGTAGGGGCTGGAGGAGGTTACAGAGATAGGGAGGGTTGTAGGGGCTGGAGGAGGTTACAGAGATAGGGAGGGGTGTAGGGGCTGGAGGAGGTTACAGAGAGAGGGAGGGGTGTAGCGGCTGGAGAAGGTTACAGAGATAGGGAGGGGTGTAGGGGCTGGAGGAGGTGACAGAGATTGGGAGGGGTGTAGGGGCTGGAGGAGGTTACAGAGATAGGGAGGGGTGTAGGGGCTGGAGGAGGTTACAGAGATAGGGAGGGGTGTAGGGGCTGGAGGAGGTTACAGAGATAGGGAGGGGTGTAGGGGCTGGAGGAGGAGGTTACAGAGATAGTGAGGGGTGTAGGGGCTGGAGGAGGTTACAGAGACAGGGATAGGTGTATGGGCTGGAGGAGGTTACAGAGATAGGGAGGGCGTATAGGGGCTGCAGGGGGTTACAGAGATAGGGAGGGGGTGTAGGGGCTGGAGGAGGTTACAGAGATAGGGAGGGGGTGTAGTGGCTGGAGGAGGTTACAGAGATAGGGAGGGCTGTAGGGCTGGAGATGGTTACAGAGATAGGGAGGGTTGTAGGAGCTGGAGGAGGTTACAGAGATAGGGAGGTGTGTAGGGGCTGGAGGAGGTTACAGAGAAAGGGAGGTGTGTTGGGGCTGGAGAGGGTTACAGAGATAGGGAGTGGGTGTAGGGCTGGAGGAATTTACAGAGATAGGGAGTGGGTGTAGGGCTGGAGGAATTTACAGAGATAGGGAGGGGTGTAGGGGCTGGAGCAGTTTACAGAGATAGAGAGTGGTGTAGTGGCTGGAGGAGGTTACAGAGATAGGGAGGGGTGTGGGGGCTGGAGGAGGTTACAGAGATAGGGAGGGGTGTAGGGGCTGGAGGAGGTTACAGAGATAGGGAGGGGTGTAGGGGCTGGAGGAGGTTACAGAGATAGGGAGGGGTGTAGGGGCTGGAGGAGGTTACAGAGATAGGGAGGGGTGTAGGGGCTGGAGGAGGTTAGAGAGATAGGGAGGAGTGTAGCTGCTGGTGGAGGTTACAGCGATAGGGAGGGGTGTAGGGGCTGGAGGAGGTTACAGAGACAGGGAGGGGTGTAGGGGCTGGAGGAGGTTAGAGAGATAGGGAGGGGTGTAGGGGCTGGAGGAGGTTACAGAGATAGGGAGGGGTGTAGGGGCTGGAGGAGGTTACAGAGATAGGGAGGGGTGTAGGGGCTGGAGGAGGTTACAGAGATAGGGAGGGGGTGAGGAGGGATTTGAAAACGAGGGTGAGAATTTGAAAATGGAGGTGTTGCCGGACCGGGAGCCAGTGTGGGTCAGTGAGCACAGGGGGTGATGGGTGAACGGGGACTGGGTGTGAGTTCGGACACGGGGACAGCAGAGTTTGGGATGAGGTGAAGATTCCGGAGGGTAGAATGTGGGAGAGCAGCCGGGAGAGGGTTGGCATAGTCGAGTCTGGAGGGAACGAGGGTGTGGGTGAGGGTTTCAGCAGCGGATGAGCTGAGACAGGGGGTGGAGTCGGGCGATGTTACGAGGGTGGGAATAGGTGGTCTTAGCGATGGCGCCAATATGAGGGCGGAAGCTCATCTCGAGGTCAAACGTGACACTGAGGCTGTGAAGAGAGCGGCTTAATCTGCGCCTGTTACCGGGGAGAGGGATGGAGTCGGTCACTGGGGAACGGAGGTTGGGACGGACCCCAAAACAATGGCTTCAGTTTTCCCAATATTTAATGGGAAGGGATTTCCCCGGATCCAGGACTGGGTGTGGGACAAGCAGTCTGATAATGTCGGGAAGATGGGAGGAGACGAGGGAGGAGGGAGTGAGGTGGAGCTGGGGGAGGGCAGCCCACATGTGAACACTCTCTCTGAGTCTTCGGAGAGCCTCACCGAGGGGCGGCGTGTGGGGGAGGGGGGGCCAAGGGGAGAGTCTCAGTGGGGAGGGGAGATACCTGAGGTCAGGGTGTGGGGGTAGGAGGAGAGGCCGTTCCCAGCGAGTCTGATCGATAGGAATGGGGCTGGGGTAGGACCGTCCCACCCAGCTGGACGACAGGGGAGAGGTATTGGGGGAGGGCGGTGTGGTCAGTGGGCCAGGGGCTGCAGACAGGTCGACAGGGACGAGGAGGGACAGTTTCCCCTTGTCACAGTCAGATCGGACGGAGTTAGCGAGTCTGATGAGGGCTGTCTAATCCGAAAGAGAGTACCTGTGACAGTGCGGCACTCCCTCTGTGACGGCCGTGGGAGAGTCGGCCTGGACTGCGAGGCTCGAGCCTGCGGAGTGGGCCGGATCTTGCAGTCCGGGTGCACGAGTTGAACTGGGTGGGGGTTGGTGGTAGGGGCGGGGGGGGGGGGGGGGTGGGTAACATTCTTTATCCTCCGACTAACCCCCTCCTCTCTCTGTTTCGCAGTGTGCTCGGTGCGCGTCATTGGTGAGAGTGACATTGTGCAGGAGTTTCTCTCCGAGTCGGACGAGGTGAGCGTTCCCCGGTGAGGAGACTGTGACAGGGTGGCCTCGCTCCTGGGACGGCGGCACAGACAGCCGTTGATAATCCACAGGCGTCTGCAAAGAAAACACATGAAGCCCTGAGTGTCAGAACAGCTCTTGCACTTGGCTGCACTCTGGCTGAACTTGTTGTGGACCTTGCGCGACCTGTTGGAATTGAATGAGACACTTAAATGGGCTCTGCTGTGCGCTGTTCCCCACCCCCCCCAAGGTCCGCGTGCTCTTCCCTCCGAGTCCGCACCTTCCCCCTCCCCCCCCCCGTGCCCTGTCCCACCTCTGCTGTACCCATGATTCCAGTTCAGTTTTTTTTCTTACGCGAGAATATAAACGCAGGGAGGTGCTGCTGAGACTTTATAAGGCTCTGGTCAGACCACATTTAGAATATTGTGAGCAATGTTGGCCCCGTATCTCAGGAAGGATGTTCTGGCCCTGGAGAGGGTCCAGAGGAGGTTCACAAGAACGATCCCAGGAATGAAAGGCTTAACACATGAGGAAGGTTTGAGGACTCTGTGTCGATACTCGATGGAGTTTAGAAGGATGAGGAGGGATCTGATTGAAACTTACAGAATACTGAAAGGCCTGGATAGAGTGGACGTGGGGAAGATGTTTCCATTAGCAGGAGAGACTAGGACCCGAGGGCACAGCCTCAGAGTAAAGGGAAGACCTTTTAGAACAGAGATGAGGAGAAACTTCTTTAGCCAGAGAGTGGTGAATCTATGGAATTCATTGCAACAGAAGGCTGTGGAGGCCAGGTCATTGAGTGTATTTAAGACCGAGATAGATAGGTTCTTGATTGGTAAGGGGATCAAAGGTTACGGGGAGAAGGCAGGAGAATGGGGTTGAGAAACTTATCAGCCATGATTGAATGGCGGAGCAGACTCGATGGGCCGAATGGCCTAATTTCTGCTCCTATGTCTTATGGTCTTTTCCCCCTGGGATTCCTCGGGGGGTTGCGGGGTGGGGTGGGGGAGTGGGTGGAGAGCAGCTCCCACATCCGCCCGCCTGCTTGTCCAAGCCCTCGCCCTCTCCTCAGGCCACTGGAGAACCGGGACAGGGTGCTGGTGCCCAGAGTGTGCGGTCAGTGTGGCCGAAAGGGGTTTCCATACCCACTGCCCCACTCCATTCTCTGCAGGCTGCCCAGCACAGGAGGTGGCCATTTGGCCCATCGCGGCTTGAAAGATCCATCCAATTAGCACCCCCCCCACTGGCTCTTTCCCCCCTCCACATATCCCTGCTAACGTTTCCCCTTCCAGTATTTATCCGATTCCCCCCCACTTTTGAAAGTTCCTATTGAATCTGCTTCCACCGCCCTTTCAGGCAGCGCCTTCCAGATCACAACAACTCGCTGTGTAAATAAAAACAAATTCTCCTCATCTCCCCCTCTGGTTCCCTTCCCGATTCTCTTCAATCTGTGTCCCCTCTGGTTACCGACCCTCCTGCCCAGTGGGAACAGTGTTTCCTTATTTACTCTGTCCGAACCCCCCCCGCCTTCCTGAAAATGTCATCGTTTTTTTCCTTTATGCTGTGCAGAACCTCAACGGGGTGTCTGACGTGGAACTGAGGATAGCGTTTCCCGACAAGACCACAGTCACCGTGAAGGTGAAAAAGAACAGTACCACCGACCAGGTCTACCAGGTACACCGGGCGCTGCGTTACTGTGGGAATCGAGGGCACTTGTGGAATCGCTTGCTCTCAACCATCACACCCCCTCCCCCTGTATCTCTCCCCTCCGTATTGCTGAAACCCCGTCTCTCTCTCTCTCCGTCTCTCTCTCCCCCAGCCAATAATCAACACCTTGTGCAATTGGGCTGTTCGACTGTGGCAAGCATCACGGCCCCACCTATTTGCAGGCTGAATCGAGGCCCTAACGGGCACAAAGGCTTTTGCGGTCTCGCTCGATCAGCTGGCCACAAACCCGACACGGCCACTGGGCTGATTCACCCCCCCCCCATCCCCCCCACCCCCGCAGCCTTCCCACCCTGCCTGCCTTCGATCTCCGAGGAACCCCCAAAGGCTCCTAATTCTTGTCCGGCTGTGGGGTTCTTTTGAACGCAGGGTCGAGGAGCAAGGATAACACGCGGGATGGAACCTGGCACTCGGACTGGACCGGGTCTTGAAGTCCACCCTTGTGACGGAATAAGATCATCAGGATCAGGAGGAGGCCATTCAGCCCCTCGAGCCTGCTCCATTCTATAAGATCATGGATGATCTGGTTGTGGCCTTAACTCCACTTTCCTGCCTGTCCCTCTCCATAACCCTTGACCCCCCTGGTCGATCAGAAACCTGTCTAACTCGGCCTTGTATATATTCAGTGACCCGACCCCCACTGCTCTCTGGGGGGGGGGAGAGAATTCCACAGACTGACCACCCTCTGGAGAGGAGAAATTCCTCCTCATCTCCGTCTTCAATGGGAGACCGCTTATTCTGAAACTGTGCCCCCCTCCTCATTCTAGATTCCCCCACGAGGTTGGGTAAACATCCTCCCAGCATCCACCCTGTCAAACCCCCCCCTCAGGATCATTGGCTGTGACCTTACATCTATAGAGATGCACGTCTACTCTTCCATATTCCACTAACTGCTGCCTGTGTGTGTCTTGTAGGCTGTTGTATCCCAGATTGGAATGGACAGCATCACAACAAACTACTTTGCATTATTTGAAGTGGTGAATCACTCCTTCAGTAAGTGAGATACATTTACTGACACCTGAGAAACGTGTCTGTTGGCATTTCTTTGTCTTTACCTTTATTAAAGATCTCGTTCCACTCAGTGTCAAACTCTCCCAGGGCAGGTACAGCACAGGGTTAGATACAGAGTAAAGCTCCCTCTACACTGTCCCCATCAAACATTCCCAGGACAGGTACAGCACGGGGTTAGATACAGAGTAAAGCTCACTCTACACTGTCCCCATCAAACATTCCCAGGACAGGTACAGCACGGGGTTAGATACAGAGTAAAGCTCCCTCGACACTGTCCCCATCAAACACTCCCAGGACAGGTACAGCACGGGGTTAGATACAGAGTAAAGCTCCGTTTACACTGACCCATCAAACACTCCCAGGACAGGTACAGCACGGGGTTAGATACAGAGTAAAGCTCCCTCTACACTGTCCCCATCAAACACTCCCA